>VXBW01003590.1:71979-92326 GCA_013400375.1 Thinocorus orbignyianus | reverse complement strand
AACCACACCAGGTTGCTCCAAGCCCCATCCAACCTGGCCTTGAACACTTCCAGGGATGGGGCATCAACAACTTCCCTGGGCAACCTGTTCCAGTGCCTCACCACCCTCACACCAAAGAACTTCTTCCTAATATCCATCTGAATCTCCCCTTTTCCAATTAAAAACCATTACCCCTCGTCCTGTCACTAGACTTCCTGACCAAGAGTCCCTCTCCAGCTCTCCTAGAGCTCCCTTCACATCCTGGAAGGCTGCTCTCAGGTCTCCCTGGAGCCTTCTCTTCTCCAGGCTGAACAGTCCCAGCTCTCTCAGCCTGTCCTCATAGGAGAGGTGCTCCAGCCCTCTGATCATCTTTGTGGCTCTCCAGGGATGATGAGGGGCAGGAAATCAGTGGGTGTTTCTTCTCTACCACTCTTCTAGTGCAAGATAAAAAATGTCTTTACAAGTCTACTTCACACGTGCAGTAAGGACAACTCCTCTCAGTTCCGTAGGACTTTACCTGCTTTGTGCCACACTTTGAAGACCAAGGTTTGCTGTGGATCCAGCAGAAGCTCCTTGGATAATCTGTTAGGAAGAAAATCACAATTTGTTATACAAAGTAGGAAAAAAAGAGCAAGTGCAGTAAAACAGCTCTGAAGATCCCATTTGGTTGTGTCTACGCAAATAAATCAGTTTCCTTCTGGAACGACGAGGGGGGAACTGGATGGTTGGATGAGGAGAGAGCAACAGATGTCATCTCCCTTGACTTCAGCAAGGCTTTTGACACTGTCTCCCAAAACATCCCCATTAGGAAACCGAGGAAGTGGGGGTTAGATGAGGGGGCAGTGAGGTGGATTGAGAACTGGCTGTGTGACAGGACTCAGAGGGTTGTAATTCATGGAGCAGGGTCAAGTTGGAGGCCTGTCAACAGTGGTGGACCCCCAAGGGTCAATACCCGGTCCAGTCTTCTTCAACATACTCATCAATGACCTGGACAAGGGGACAGAGTGTATCCTCAGCAAGCTTGCTGAGGAGACCAAACTGGGAGGACTGGATGACACTCCAGAGGGCTGTGCTGCCATCCAGTGTGACCTGGATGGGTTGGAGAGCTGGGCAGAGAAGAACTTCATGAATCATAGAATGGTTAGAGTTGGAAGGGACCTTAAAGATCAACAAGGGCAAGCGTAGAGTCCTGCACTTGGGGAGGAAGAATTCCACCACCGATAGAGGTTAGGGGTGGACCTGCTGGAAAGCACTTCTGAGGAGAAGGATCTGGGGGTTCTCCAGCTTGTTGACCATGCCACAAACCTTAGTGTCATTGTCAAACTTCCTGAGAGTGCTCTCTATCCTACTGTCCCTGTCCCAAACAAAGATGTTCAACAGCACTGGTCCCAGTACTGACCACCAAGGAACACCACTCATCACTGGCTGCCACTTGGACATTGAGCCGTTGACCACAACCCTTTGAGTGTGGCCACTGCCTGCAAGTTCCTGATCCACCAGGTGGTGCATCCCTCAAATCCATGTCTCTCCACTTTGGAGACCAGAATGTCATCGGGGACAGTGTCAAATGCTTTGTATGAGTCTGGGTGAGCATGTGGTGATCACAAATCATGGAAACAAGCATTTTTAGCTGATAGTACAGGCCTGGGAAGTAGAAAACCACCCCCACACAAATGATGGAGAAGAGAAGGCTCCGGGGAGACCCTCGAGCAGCCTTCCAGGATCTGAAGGGAGCTCCAGAAGAGCTGGAGAGGGACACTTGGTCAGGAAGTGGAGGGATAGGACAAGGGGTAACAGTTTTAACTTGGAAGAGGGGAGATTTAGATGAGATATTAGGAAGAAGTTCTTTACTGTGAGGGTGGTGAGGCACTGGAACAAGATGCCCAGAGAAGTTGTGGCTGCCCCATCCCTGGAGGGGTTCAAGGCCAGGCTGGATGGGGCTTGGAGCAACCTGGTGTGGTGGGAGGTGTCCCTGCCCATGGCAGTGGGGTTGGAACTGGATGATCTTCAAGGTCCCTTCCAACTCTAAGGATTCTATGATTCCATCATTCTGTGTTTTTCACGCCTGGCCTGGCTGTCAGATATGAACCACGGAGCTTACCTTGCCTGTTGCTGAAAATCCCAGACAGGAGAGTCTGTATTTTCTACAACTGAAGTGGTTATTGGAGCATCCGTGCCAGCGACGGCGAATGATACGCAGCTACTGGGAGCTGTCACTTCACGGTCGGTCAAAGGACTCCCTAAAATGACACAGAACTAAATATAGATTTGTTTACAACAAGAACAATAATAAAGGAAAAGTCAGAAGGTAGTTAGCAATCGAAAACAGGTAATTACTAAAGAAATCCTCCATCTAGAAAATGCTCCTTTACTGTGTCCAGCTCTGGAGTCCTCAACATAGAAAGGACATGGAAATGTTGGAACAGGTCCAGCGCAGGGCCACCAAGATGCTCAGAGGGATGGAGCACCTCTGCTGTGAGGACAGGCTGAGGGAGCTGGGACTGTTCAGCCTGGAGAAGAGAAGGCTCCGGGGAGACCTTAGAGTAGCCTTCCAGGATGTGAAGGGAGCTCCAGGAGAGCTGGAGAGGGACTCTTGGTCAGGGAGTGGAGTGACAGGACGAGGGGTAATGGTTTTAAATTGGAAGAGGGGAGATTTAAATGAGATATTAGGGAGAAGTTCTTTGCTGTGAGGGTGGTGAGGCACTGGAACAGGTTGCCCAGGGAAGTTGTTGATGCCCCATCCCTGGAAGTGTTTAAGGCCAGGCTGGATGGGGCTTGGAGCAACCTGCTCTAGGGAGAGGTGTCCCTGCCCATGGCAGGGGGGTTGGAACTTGATGATCTTTAAAGGTCCCTTCCAACTCTGACCATTCTATGATTCTATGATTTACAACGGCAGCAAATATTACATGAACCATTTTCAGAGGAGAAACTGGAATATTCAAAGGAGAAACAGGAAAAACCCACATTTTCCCAAGATCCTCTGAGAAGCCAGAGGCAAAAAGAGGAATAAAAACCAGGTTGAGGACTCTATTCCAATACTTGATTTACCCTCCAATCCCAGCTAGAAAATATCGGCGATATCCAGCTTTACCAAAGACATTCAAATCGTGCCTGGGCACATTCCTGTGTAACCTGCTTAGAGTGGACCTTCTCTGGCAGGGGGGTTGGACTAGATGATCTCCAGAGGTTCCTTCTAACCCCACATCATTCTGTGATTCTAAAAAAGCCATCTGTGGGACACAGCACGTATCAGAATTACTCACACTTAAATCATGGTTTCTATTTGCCTCTTGTAGTTGTGTTATGCAATAAAACCCCGAGTGTTCCTCTCTGGCATAAGGACCTGGACTGGGAAAGAGCTGATCTTCACAGCAATCACAGAATCATAGAATGGTCAGAGTTGGAAGGGACCTTAAAGATCATCAAGTTCCAACCCCCCTGCCATGGGCAGGGACACCTNCAACAGTTCCATGTCCTTTCTATGTTGAGGACTCCAGAGCTGGACACAGGATTCCAGGCGGGGTCTCACAAGTGCAGAGTAGAGATGTTTCCAGTGAACTCATCTCAGGTCAGTTCCTTATTGCTATTTGTATTTTGGCAGCCAAAACAAAACTGGACCACCCCAAGTGCTGAGCAAACACAAGGCCATCGAGTCGTGCAGTGCTAGAGGTGCCCAAGGTAGAGCACCTGATGGTTTAACTGATGGTCCTCATGGTCCACCTAAAGGGTTTAACTCATTTTTAACCAAGAGGTTCATTGGCAACTTGAGGGAAAACCAAAAGGCTCCAAAACCCTGCAAATTCACCAAGTGGGTTACATCACTGCACATGAAGAACCAAACTTCACCTTCTAGGAAGGAATATTTTAAGAGATTTAGCATAAATTTCAAAGTAAAGAGCAATTTTTTGGTGACCCTCAGCCACCTAACTGTAATTCCCACTCTGGAGAGCAGGAAGGAGCATGTCAAGCCTGGGTGAGCTTGGACTGTTCTGTCCTTGCTCATCACCGTGTGCCTGGCTGCCTCCAGACAGCATGAATAAACCAGCTTCACAAATTGATTATAGGCTAAAAATGCAAATTTGGAAGAGTCTTTGAGATATGAGCATCTTGGGGTTAAGTTACTGAGATGATGTTTAACACCAGAATTCAGCTGGCATCTCTAAGTGCACATTGTTTATTTATATTTTGGATTTTTTTTAAATAGAGATAGTCTGAAAAGTTTAACCTCCTGCTTTCCCCGTGCTTATATGATGACACAAAGCTCTTGGGGTTGCCACCAACTTAAAACAGGTTCCTTCTAAACAGAATGATACGGGGTTGGAAGGGATCTCTGGAGATCATCCAGTCCAACCCCCGTCCAAAGCAGGTCCACCCAGAGCAGGTCCCACAGGAACGTGTCCAGGTGGGGTTTGAATGTCTCCAGAGAAGGAGTCTCCACCACCTCTCTGGGCAGCCTCTTCCAGGGCTCCGCCACCCTCAAAGTCAAGAAGTTCCTCCTCATGTTGAGATGGAACTTCTTATGGTCAAGTTTGTGCCTGTTTCCTCCTGTCCTCACATCCACTCACTGTGTTGGAATAACTGGAGGGTTTCAATTGCTCCGTGTGGTACCTGATACGAACAGAACCCAGAAGAAAAACCTAGAAAGAAGTTGAAAAAAGGTTGTGGTGGTGATGTTACCTTTTAAACTGAGATGCATTGCTCTTTCCACGAGGATATTGACAGCAACTGTGTTTTCCAGAAACACTGTGTCATCTCCTTCCTGCTTGCCATCGGTGACTTCTGACCTCACAACATCCAGTTTCCGACTCTGATTTTCCAAGACCTCTTGGCTCAGATCAGGGTTCTTCTCAGTGCCTTCCTCTTCGCTGTTGCTGTCCTCCTCAGCACAGGGAATTCCACCAGGCAGAGCAGCAGGAGCGGAAGAAAGGAC
Organism: Thinocorus orbignyianus; assembly: GCA_013400375.1. Classification (NCBI taxonomy): domain Eukaryota; kingdom Metazoa; phylum Chordata; class Aves; order Ciconiiformes; family Thinocoridae; genus Thinocorus; species Thinocorus orbignyianus. The sequence continues at coordinate 87,417 of VXBW01003590.1, read as the reverse complement.
GATGTGGACACGTACAGCAGCTCCTGCCAGGTCTGCAGCGTTGCATCTGAACAAGGGATAAACCCCTGGAAAAGAATTCATAAACCACCAGCGAAATCAGCTGAAGAAAAACCAGGATCTGGGAAAAGAGTTGCTCCAGATCATCACAGGAATGATCTCCCATAAAACCAGCAGAATTAATTTTGATTTTCAACATGATTTGTATGCAAGGTATCAGGCAGCGTGCAGGGAGAAGTAGCAGCCTTTAAAGATTAAAAAGAGGTTAATGATCTCCCAAAGTTTTCATTGACACAAAACTGGGAAGGGAGGCTGACACCAGAAGGCCATGCCACCATCCAGAGAGACNTGAGGAACTTGGGACTTTTTAGTCTGGAGAAGAGAAGGTTGAGGGGGGATCTGGTCAAGATCTAGAAATACTTGAAGGGTGGGTGTCAGGAGGATGGGGCCAGGCTTTTTCCAGTGGTGCCCAGTGACAGGACAAGAGGGAAATGGACACACTCTTGAACATAAGAAGTTCCATCTGAACATGAGGAGGAACATCTTCCCTGTGAGGGAGGTAGAGTCCTGGAAGAGGCCGCCCAGATCCCCGCTCAGTCTTCTCTTCTCCAGACTAAACAGACCCAAGTAACCAAACTAAAACATCAATAAAGAGGAAGGAAACACGACAAATGTTCTTCAGGAACTCACCACTAACACTTAGTGTTGTCCTTGACCCCTCTGCTAATGCTGCAAGGTCAACGTAGGCAGAGCCAATAAGACGATCTGTGTCAAGTGGTCTCTCCACATCATACTCTTTACCGTACGCCCACCACACCTGGACTTCTAATTTCTCCTCTCTGAGGAACCAAAGAAGTCCTTGGCTCCTTCTCAGAGTCACTTTGTTTGCTTTCTTAAAATTCACCGTAACGTTCTTGCTGTCTTCACTCAATTTGGGCCTCTGAAGCAAAGTCCAGGTGGCTTCTTGGTTATAAAACTTATACCTGAGGTAGCAATAAGTGCTTTTACTGAGGTGGGTCTGGCCTGCCAGCAGCACACAGTGGACTGGCAGCCACACTCTTGGAGTTGAGATGGTCATGGTCACTGGATTGGGATTTTGCTGCCATTCATCACTCTCATCCATGCTGTCTTCCTGGCTGTTCCATCCCAAGAGGTTTGCAGCCTCCAGAACACGTTCTCTGTCCTCCTGATGAGCAAAGGAGACAGAAAGTTCCAGCCCTCCCACGATAGTCTGCATGATGTTTGTGCAGTGTGAAGGCATCAGATCTTCAGGCAGTGTAACTGGGTACCAGCCTGTAATACCTTCAGAGAAAAAAAGTCATAATTAGACTAATTCTACCTTTTAAAAGATCAGTAAAGAAGAATTCTGTGCTCCCGGGTCAATAATCAAGGGCCAGGACTCGAAGTGTTGATTTCTTGTGAAAGTTTGGAACTTGTCAAATGATTCCTAACCTGAAAAAGCAGCAAACTGTCAGACCTCAGAAAACCTCACAGGTAGCTGTGATCCCAAAGGAATTATACCTTGCATTTCATTAACAATGCTCATTTTACAGCAAAACTATGTCCCATGAAACTCCAATTATAAAATCAAGCATTCTCATTTTTTCCCCTCCTCTTTTATTCCCATTAAAAATAAACGCAAAACTTCATGTTGGAGAAAACTAGGTCTATACTGAGATTAAAGCAGAAATAACCAGGATGATCATAGAATGGTCAGAGTTGGAAGCGACCTTCAAGATCACCCAGTTCCAACCCCCCTGCCATGGGCAGGGACACCTCTCCCTAGAGCAGGTTGCTCCAAGCCCCATCCAGCCTGGCCTTGAACCCTTCCAGGGATGGGGCAGCCACAACTTCCCTGGGCAACCTCTTCCAGTGCCTCACCCCCCTCACACCAAAGAATTTCTTCCTAATATCCAATCTAAAGCTCCCCTCTTCCAATTTAAAACCATTCCCCCTCGTCCTGTCACTAGACTTCCTGACCAAGAGTCCCTCTCCAGCTCTCCTGGAGCTCCCTTCAGATTCTAGAAGGCTGCTCTCAGGTCTCCCCGGAGCCTTCTCTTCTCCAGGCTGAACAGCCCCAGCTCCCAGGTAAGGAAAACATTGTTATTCCAAACTATTAGCATCACAATCTAACATTAGATAAAGGAGATATTTTACATTTAGTTTAGAAAAAGTTAATGCAACTGATTTGTAACCTCTCACAGCCTTGGTTTCCTGGTTGGACATCTCAAAAGACATCATTAGTCCTCCACTGAACACTACGACTGTTGGACTTTCCATCTTAAGGTAGAAAATAAATGGCATTGAATAAAATCCTAAGGAGGTTAATACCCATTTATGGAATCACAGAATGATCTGGGGTTGGAAGGGACCTCTGGAGAGCATCCAGTCCAACCCCCTCCCAAAGCAGGTCCACCCAGAGCAGGTCCCACAGGAACGTGTCCAGGTGGGGTTTGAATGTCTCCAGAGAAGGAGACTCCATCACCTCTCTGGGCAGCCTCTGCCAGGGCTCTGCCACCCTCAAAGTCAACAAGTTCCTCCTCATGTTGAGATGGAACTTCTTATGTTCCAGTTTGTGCCCGTTCCACTGGAAAAAGCCTGGCCCCATCCTCCCAACACCCACCCTTGAAGTATTTCTAGGTGTTGATTCAGCTACTACATGTCCTACACCCTAAAAATGGACCTTCAAACACCAACCCTTAACTGAGTTTTCTAATACAGGATTTTTAAGGAGGGGATGTGCAATATCTGAGACAATTTTGGTCTAAAAAAGAATATAAATCAAAACAAACCTGCCCAAAAAGGGAATGAATTTTGTTTTTTAAGTAATTACTGTAACATTTACCCACAACATCAGCACTTTAACAGCAATGTTACCTGATCTTCTTCTCAGCAGGTCTCTGGTTGGAACTGTGACTGTCCCAAGAAGATAATCCCTTGATGCCCGAGCTGCCAATGGCTCAGCAGCTGGAAAAGAAATCATTTTGCAAAGACAGTGAATTAGAACACAAGATTTAAAAGCGATTCAGAGAAAGCTTCCTTTGAAAGAAAGCTGTATTGCCTCAAGAGCGAATAGCTCAGCTGTTGAAGTGAAAACAGTTTTAACCCACAAAAAAACAAAAGGACAGTGTCAAAGCAAATGGCCCAGCAGGTATCAGCCCAAAATCTGTAAGAAACAGGGGTGTGAACAAAAGTTGTGTGTAGACAATTCCATGTTCACACTCATTACAGGATACCTGCTCCACCACCCCTGAATTTGGAGAAAATTTGAGGGGCTATTTCCATAGATGAAGATTAAGAAGTCAGTGGGGACCTAGTGGTCAGTTCATAGAACCAAAGAACTGTGGGGGTAGGAAGGGACCTTAAACATAGAATCATAGAATCATAGAATGGTCAGAGTTGGAAGGGACCTTCAAGATCATCCAGTTCCAACCCCCCTGCCATGGGCAGGGACACCTCTCCCTAGAGCAGGTTGCTCCAAGCCCCATCCAGCCTGTCCTTGAACCCCTCCAGGGATGGGGCATCAANGAGGACTCCAGAGCTGGACGCAGATCATCCAGATCCAACCTGCTGCCCTGGGCAGGGACAGCTCCCACCACACCAGGTTGCTCCAAGCCCCATCCAGCCTGGCCTTAAACACTTCCAGGGATGGGGCATCAACAACTTCTCTGGACAACCTGTTCCAGTGCCTCACCGCCCTCACAGGAAAGAACTTCTTCCTAAGATCTCATCTAAATCTCCCCTCTTCCAATCTAAAACCATTACCCCTTGTCCTGTCACTCCACTTCCTGACGAAGAGTCCCTCCCCAGCTCTCCTGGAGCTCCCTTCAGATCCTGGAAGGCTGCTCCAAGGTCTCCCCGGAGCCTTCTCTTCTCCATTCTGAACACCCCCAACTCTCTCAGCCTGTCTCCAGTGACCCTAACAACATGCCACTCTTGACTTTTCTCCCCCAGGAGTAGAAAACAATGTTATCTTTAGGAAATGCCACCTTACAGGAAAGCTGGGGAGGGACTCTTGATGAGGGAAGGGAGCCACAGGATGAGGAGGAAGGGTTTGACACTGATAGAGGGAAGATTGAGATGAGATGTGGGGAAGAACTTTGCTGTGAGGGTGGTGAGACCCTGAGCCATCATCACCACCTGTCCTTACCCGACTTGGTGCTCTGATGGTAGATAGAGAAGATGATATTGGCAGACTCCAAGAGTTCTCCCAGAGAAGAGGCTTCTCCACTGCTTTTCTGGGTGATGAGGCTACAAGGAAACTGGAGGCGGTGCTGGAACTCTGGGCAGAAAGTACGAGCCACAGCTCGTGTGTTGTGTCTCTCTGCCTCGGGCAGGAAGGAGAGATGCACGGAGACGTAAGCGTTAACTCCCACCCCTGCGTAGTACTGGACTGAAGGGTTCTTCTGTGCCACAGCCCTTCATCCAGCATGGAAAAAGAAGAGAGAGAATTCATATCATCTACTAGAAATCTAGCAACTAACACAATTAAAGCAGCAGTTTCAAGTCTTCTTGGTGAAAAGACTGGGCAAAACAGTGAATGTCCTAAGTCAAAACAGAGCTGGGTTCTGGTTTCTTCTTATTTTGGAATCATAGAATGGTCAGAGTTGGAAGGGACCTTCAAGATCATCAAGTTCCAACCCCCCTGCCATGGGCAGGGACACCTCTCCGTAGAGCAGGTTGCTCCAAGCCCCATTCAGCCTGGCCTTAAACACTTCCAGGGATGGGGNCTCACAAGCGCAGAGTAGAGGGGGAGAATGGCCTCGTTATGTTAATGACACAGAAAGAGAGTCCTTTTTGGGATGAGCCTGTGCCAAACAACCACTCCACCACAGAAACACTCTCTGCTTCATGCTCTCACACAGAGCATGGCCCAAATCTCTCCTTTTGGCTCCTCTCTATGAATATTGTGTTCTCCCTCCCTGCCTGCACGGTCTCCTGCATGTTCAGAGACTTGGCCACGTGTGAAGGTCTTAATTTAGGTGAGACTCTAACACAAAGACAAACCTGCAAGCTCCAGACTCAGCCACACCTCAGTGGGAAAACATCTACCTCTAGGTTTAAGATGTAATTCAGCAAAGGTTTATCAAATAGCAAGGGAACACACTATCAATTAGGAAAAAGTCACTTAGGAGAAGCACCTCTTTACCTCAGTCAGTTGTACACTTTAAAATCTGACCCTGATACTAATGGGATTTCTAAGTTTCATCAAGTTTGTCCAAGTATTCATCCTTGAACATGACTTTTCTACATCTAATATCAAGTATTCTACGTAAAATAGGTGATAAATCTTCTGGCTGAAATACAGAAACCAGGAATCACTCCTCTGCTTCTGCTTTACAAGCATCCTTTGGCAAGAACCTTAGCTAGGGTTCAGCAGGTGGAGGGAGGGAGGTCATCCTCCTGCTCTGCTCTGCCCTGGGGAGGCCACATCTGGAGCACTAGGACCAGTTGTGGGCTCCCCAGTTCCAGAAGGACAGGCAACTGCTGGAGAAGGTACATTTCCATCATTTTTTTTTCATCTGAACATCCTAGGAACACTGTGCTCTATCGTTCTCAGGATCTGAGGCCAAAGTGTCTGAGAAAGGACTCAGCACCTTGAAAACCATCCCATGGAGGGTTTTCATAAAGCCGGAGGATAGCTTCCCAGAGAACCTGCTCTAGAAGGAAGAAGAAGGCCAAACCAAATTAGTTTTTAAAGATTAGTACTGACAAGCAAAAGGAGGTGAAATCAGCAGATGGAATTATTTACTAGTAAAACAGATCTAGGTATTACTCAGGCCCTACACCTGGAAGTCTCTTCTCACAAGGAACAGGCCATGGGACAAGAGGAAACGGCCTCAAGCTGCACCAGGGGAGGTTTAGGAAGGATATTGGGAAAAATTTCTTCCCCAAAAGGGTTATCAAGCCTTAGATCTTCTAAGGCTGGTCAGGGCAGTGGTGGGGTCACCATCCCTGGAGGGATTTAAAAGCCAGGCAGATGTTGTGCTGAGGGACATGGGTTAGTGGGGTTTTTTTTGTCAGTGTTGGGTTGATGGTTGGACACCATGATCTGAAAGGTCTATCCCAAACTACACAATTCTGTGATTGTGTGAGGTCATTCCACTTTCTTAACTTCTCCAGGCACCACATGGGACTGATCCTCCTCTTGCTGAGTCTACTTGATGGATCTGGAGCTCAGCCACACTAAGAAAGGGTCAGTGAGCAGAGCTCTAGAATGACAGGAGCCATCCTCCTCTGATGGGATTGGCTCTTCTTGCCTATTCTTTCTTAATTCTTNTGGTGGCCCTGCGCTGGACCTGTTCCAACAGTTCCATGTCCTTTCTGTGTTGAGGACTTCAGAGCTGGACACAGTAAAAATCACATATTGGCACTAAGTTCAGGTGATAACACACACAGAGAGCAGCAGCCTTCGGTTAAAAAAGAGTATGTTTCTTTTATCAGTTAGTTCATTGATGTTTTAACAGTGAAATTCAAGGAAACAAATCTCAGGTAGCTTTTAAACATCACCAGTAACACCAGGAGCCAGTGTCCAAGGAGGTGCCATTTATTGGTACCTATTTCTATGCCTTTGGGGTTGAAAAATGTGGAAATAGAGAAAAATGTGCCCTTAGAGTCTCTAGCCTTCTGCAGAACAAACACTACCACACTGTTCTGTAGCTTAAAGGACAAAAAATAACCACTGATGTTCTTTATAAAGTTGTTTTCACTTCTCATCAGGGTTGAATGGTGGTCTCTGCAGATGGAAAGTTCATAGAATCATAGAATGGTCAGAGTTGGAAGGGACCTTAGAGATCATCAAGTTCCAACCCCCCTGCCATGGGCAGGGACACCTCTCCGTAGAGCAGGTTGCTCCAAGCCCCATTCAGCCTGGCCTTAAACACTTCCAGGGATGGAAAGTTGGCCAGTTACAATTTGTCCTAGTCTAATGTCTCAGTTTTCTGTCTCCAGATAAAGTTATTTTAGGAGGAAAATCTTCCTTTTTGAATTAAGCTTTACCTGGCTGCTGCTTGCAAACCAGCTGCTCTGTGTATCTGTACAGAAAGAGAAACAGCTCGAGCAGTTATTCCAGCTGCAGGTTTCATGGATCGTTGGTATCTCACGCTCACATCAAGCCCTCCTGGATTAAATGAAAGAAAGAAAAGGATGGTAAACCTTTTTTTACACAATTACTTGCAATATAATGTCAGGAAGTATAGTGATAGGACAAGGCATAACGGTTTTAAATTGAGGAAGGGAGATTTAGATGAGATATTAGGAAGAAATTCTTTGGTGTGAGGGTGGTGAGGCACTGGAAGAGGTTGCCCAGGGAAGTTGTTGATGTTCCATCCCTGGAAGTGTTTAAGGCCAGGCTGGATGGGGCTTGGAGCAACATGGTATGGTGGGAGGTGTCCCTGCTCATGGCAGGGGGGTTGGAACTTGATGATCTTGAAGGTCCCTTCCAACTCTAATCACTGTATGATTCTATGATTCTATAATAATCAACACTAGGTTATATCTCTTAATACAAAACCTACTCTACCCAACAAGTGGGGTTCCCCAGGGATCAGCACTGGGTCCAGTCCTCCTCAATATATACATCAATGACCTGGAGGAAGGGATGGAATGTACCTTCAGCAAGTTTTGCTGAAGATACAAAACTGGGAGAGGGGGTGTGACACACCAGAAGGCTGTGCTGCCATCCAGAGACACCTGGACAGGCTGGAGAGTTGGGCAGAGAGGAACTTGATGAAGTTCAATAAGGGCAAGTGTTGGGTTCTGCATCTGGNGAGGAAAGGCTGAGGGACTTGGGTCTGTTTAGTCTGGAGAAGAGAAGGCTGAGGGGGGATCTGATCAACACCTAGAAATACTTCAAGGGCGGGTGTCAGGAGGATGGGGCCAGGCTTTTTCCAGTGGTGCCCAGGGACAGGACAAGAGTGAGTGGGCACAAACTTGAAAATGGGAAGTTCCATCTCAACATGAGGAGGAACTTCTTGACTTTGAGGGTGGCAGAGCCCTGGAAGAGGCTCTGCCCAGAGAGGTGGTGGAGTCTCCTTCTCTGGAGACATTCAAACTCCACCTGGATGTGTTCCTGTGGAACCTGCTCTGGGTGGACCCGCTCTGGGTGGACCTGCTCTGTCAGGGAGCTGGACTGGATGATCTCCAGAGGTCCCTTCCAACCCCAGATCACCCTGTGATTCCTCCCAGCTTTCACTGTTTGTGGTCCCCTGCTGTATCCTCTCCAGCAGTTCCCTGGATGAACACCCATGGCTGGTACCAGTTGCCAACACAAACCCATATTTTTATTTCCCCTGGCATCAAATACACAGATTTTCCATTTTTAAAGAGAGTGTGATAACGCCCAAGCCTTCCTTACCTGAAGACCGCAGATGAAATTCCTGTGAGGAATCATTCCTGGGGATTAATGGAAGGTTAAAAGTCTGTATCCCTATTTCTTCACGATGCTGCATTGTCACCATGGCACACAGCCGGGACAAGGGCAGGGTCCCTTTGGCAACCATCTGATCTCTGACATTTGGGTAATAATACCTGGTGAGACACCCAAAATTAGCATCAATCACATCGTTTTGATGATGAGGAAATGATCACTAATTCCCTCAAGACCATACATAAGACAATTTTAACTTGTGTGTCTTCAAATACTAGTTAGTCTCCTGACAACTAAGGGATAGAATCATAGAATGGTCAGAGTTGGAAGGGACCTTCAAGATCATCCAGTTCCAACCCCNCCCTGCGCTGGACCTGTTCCAACAGTTCCATGTCCTTTCTGTGTTGAGGACTCCAGAGCTGGACACAGGACTCCAGGTGGGGTCTCAGGAGCACAGAGCAGAGGGGGAGAATCCCCTCCTGTGACCTGCTGCTCACACTTCTTTTGATGCAACCCAGGATACGGTTGGCTTTCTGGGCTGATACTGTTGGCTTTCTGGGCTGATACACTCAAGTAAGCGAATTTCCAAAGGAAAAAACAACCCAGTAAATCCTCAAGTAGATAATACTAAAAATATAGCAAGAAGCTCTCCAAAATATTGGCATCCCCAAAGAAAACAAGAGAATGATCCAGCACCAAATATTCTCCTCTCTCAATTGCCATTAATAAATAAAACTGCTACTTGCAAAACATATTTAAGGTATGTTTTTTAGAGTGTAAAAGGCTTTTTCCATTTCAAATATTGCCAAGAGGATGTTTTCCTGCTTGATAATTGGCTCTTTTCACCCACAACAGCCTAAATTTACCAGTCTCTACCAGTGATCCATCAGGGTAAGATTAAACCCAAGTCCGATCATGCTCAGGGAAGAGAGCTAAAGCACTTTTTTGAAATGCCAGGTACTAACAATTGGTTGAAAACACATCCAGCACGTGTTTCATCCACCATGGCCCTTCAGGGCATGCTCTAGGGGTTGAGATTGTTGGGTTGGGTGATTTGTTCTGTGGGGTTCATTTTTTGGTGAGTTTTTTTGTTGTTTTTTTACAGTTGGACTCGTTAATCTCAGAGGTCCCTTCCAACCATGAAGATTCTGTGATTCTACATAGCAATTCTCATGGGAATTTGTGAGTTTAAAAGAGTTTGGTTTGTTTTAGAATCATAAAATGGTCAGAGTTGGAAGGGACCTTCAAGATCATCAAGTTCCAACCCCCCTGCCATGGGCAGGGACACCTCTCCCTAGAGCAGGTTGCTCCAAGCTCCGTCCAGCCTGGCCTTAAACACTTCCAGGGATGGGGCAAATTAGTTTCAGTTCCCAAAAAACCACTACAATTCAAACTTACAAACATTTTATAGTATATTCTCTTGTACTCAGTGACTTGTTAGTTAAAAAAAAATCCCACAAAACAATGAAATTCTACTGTCAGGGTACTATTAGGTACAATTTAGATGTGTCAAATGTTTAAACACTGCTTTTAGATAACAAAGTGGAAGAAAGCAAAGTAAGAGCACACATTTTCAAATTAAGTTGTAAGAAGAGAAGAGCAATTAAGTTGTAAGAAGAGAAGAGAAGGCTCTGGGGAGACCTGATAGCAGCCTTCCAGGATCTGAAGGGAGCTCCAGGAGAGCTGGGGAGGGACTCTTTGTTAGGAAGTCTAGTGACAGGACGAGGGGGAATGGTTTTAAATTGGAAGAGGGGAGATTTAGATGAGATCTTAGGAAGAAGTTCTTTCCTGTGAGGGTGGTGAGGCACTGGAACAGGTTGCCCAGGGAAGTTGTTGATGCCCCATCCCTGGAAGGGTTCAAGGCCAGGCTGGATGGGGCTTGGAGCAACCTGCTCTAGGGAGAGGTGTCCCTGCCCAGGGCAGGGGGGTTGGAACTTGATGATCTCTAAGGTCCCTTCCAACTCTGACCATTCTATGATTCTATGATTCTAATCAGCACTCCTGGAGGGGAAAAAAAGGCTCCTATGTCTTAAATGCCACCATTCACCACCAAATGTTGATGAGCTCACCATTTATTTACTTATTATTAAATATCCATCCCACAGCTAGAGATTCCTCACTGCCAGATATGTCTCTATCCATTGCCATGACATCTATAAAGAACAGGATGTTATTCTGTACCTGCACCAGACTTCAAACTGGATTCCTCCTCCAGCTGCTCCTGCTGCCGTAAACGCGCTGACCAGGAGTCTCTGGACAGGGACATCAGCAGGAACCAACAGAGAATGATGATGCTCATCGTTAAAGATGGGATCAGGGACACACAAAGCAGTTGCTGTGCGAAAGGGCTTTAACAGGATGCCTGCAAGTCAAGCCAAGTTGGTTAAAAAGTTTGTAAAAGACTGCATTTGGGGGTTTCAACATTTTTCTGTTTGCCATCCTTCAGGGGGCAGGAGCCGTAGACAATAATGGCTGGAGAGCAGCCCTGAGGAGAAGGACTTGGGAGTGCTCCTGGATGAGAAGCTCCACAGGAGCCGGCAGTGTGCGCTGGCAGCCCAGAAACCAACCCCAGCCTGGGCTGCAGCAAAAGCAGCGTGGCCAGCAGGGCCAGGGAGGGGATTCTCCCCCTCNGAAGTTCTTTCCTGTGAGGGTGGTGAGGCACTGGAACAGGTTGCCCAGAGAAGCTGTGGCTGCCCCATCCCTGGAGGGGTTCAAGGCCAGGCTGGATGGGGCTTGGAGCAACCTGCTGTAGGGAGAGGTGTCCCTGCCCATGGCAGGGGGGTTGGAACTTGATGATCTTTAAGGTCCCTTCCAACTGTAATCATTCCTTGATTCTATGATTCTATAAGGCTCCTGGAAGAAGGCCTGTTCTTTTGAGTTTCACTTCCCAAATCTTTTACAAGCAGTTCATGCACTTCCATGAAATTACTACCACTGCACGATGAAAACTACCCTTAGATGTGGCTGGAGTTGCTGCAGAATAAACGTTAGTGACTCAAAGCATTCCAGACCAACACAAAGTCCTTTCCTACAATTGCCAGTACTCAAATACTCCTTGATAATCCTAATGATCTAAACCAGGCAAGTCTTCTCTTGGTGCATCCATGAAAATGAGCATCTGGAGAGGCTTGTTGAATTTAGGTGTGCACAGTCATAGAATGGTTTGGGTTGGAAGGGTCCTTAAAGACCATCTTGTTCTGGGCAGGGACACCTCCCACCAGATCAGGTTGCTCCAAGTCCTGTCCAACCTGGTTTTGAACCCCTCCAGGGGGATGGGGCAGCCACAGCTTCTCTGGGCAACCTGAGATCTCACTACTCTCACATCAAGGAAGTTCTTCCCGACATCTCATCTCCATCTCCCCTCTTTCAGTGTCAACCCCCTTCTCCTAGTCCTATGGCTCCCCTCCCTCATCAAGAGTCCCTCCCCAGCTTTCCTGGAGCCCCTTGAAGGACTGAAAGGAGCTCTGAGGTCTTCTCAGGACCTTCTCCTCTCCAGGCTAACCCTCTCAACTCTCTCAGCCTGTCCTCCCAGCAGAGGGGCTCCAGCCCTCCAGCATCTCTTTGGTCAATACAATCTTAGTGTTCTCCAAGAATCTGGAAGTGTTCAAAGGTGGCACAGCCCTCTAGGAAAAAAAGGACCATGTGAAAAGATGCAGAAGTAGGTGGTGGCCTTTTTTTTGGGGAACTTTGTCATCTGCCTCAGCTGTCTGTGGGTCTGAGGCAAACAAGCACCGTGGAAGCTCAGAGAAACACAAACCCTCCTATATATGCAGCAAAAACATTACTAAACAACATTTAACTAAAGAAATGTTCTAAATAATGATTAATCATACAAAAACACTCACTGTCCTCATGCAATTTGGTTTCCTGAACTGGGAAATAGTACTGCACGTAGCAGTCAGCCTCTCCCCAGACGGTGGACTGTAAGGGGGTGAGTCCTTTCACACTCTCCACACGGATCTCAAAGACGTGTTCCATCAGGTCTTCCCCTTCTTGGTCAAACTCCTAATAAAACAAAGAAAATCCACATGGAAAGAATGACTCTTTAGGAATCTGAGGGAATATGAGATTCTAAGAAGCCTGAGATGGGGGGGTTCAGAACAACTCTCTGCTATTTTCCCCCTGAAGTTCATCAAGACATCAAAAGCCTGCTGTGGGGCAGTAAAACAGCAATAATGTCAAGACTGGTGGGGGAAAATGGGTAAGAAAAAGGTAAAAATGATATAAATCTGTAAACAACACCATAATTTATAACAAAATTGGTTAGGGCATCGAAAGAATCATAGAATCAATGGTCAGAGTTGGAAGGGACCTTAGAGATCATTAAGTTCTGGAGTCCTCAACACAGAAAGGACATTGAACTGTTGGAACAGGTCCAGCGCAGGGCCACCAAGATGATCAGAGGGCTGGAGCACCTCTGCTGTGAGGACAGGCTGAGAGAGCTGGGGCTGTTCAGCCTGGAGAAGAGAAGGCTGCGGGGAGACCTTGGAGCAGCCCTCCAGGATCTGAAGGGAGCTCCAGGAGAGCTGGAGAGGGACTCTTGGTCAGGAAGTCTAGTGACAGGACAAGGGGTAATGGTTTNACCTGTTCCAGTGCCTCAAAGAAAGAGATTGGGGATCACTGATCTGACAGTGAAACCAGGTGTAAAATCTTCTTCATGTGTCCCCTAAGAGGAAAATTGGGAATTATTGAAAGATACCACTGAAGGCTTTGCAGGAGGAGGGTCCAGGGAGTGGAAAGGGCGCTGTGTGCCAGGAGGAGCCATTCCTTCTTCATTTTTCAGCCTTTGCAGTGTCACTATTTGATCTGCTGAGCCCATGGCCAGAATGACCCTCAGGTTTCCACTTCTGCTGCCGGTAAAAACATCCACCACAGGCATAAAGCTGTCCACAGCCACCACCGGGTACTGAGCTTGAAGAAGCAGGTGGGAAATCTTGGGATCTCTGCAACAGTTTAAACCAAAGGAAAAATCAACAAAAAAAGAAGCCCCAGCATGAGAACAAGCCATCTGAACAGGAATGTGATCACACAAAGCTCATTTTAGATGGGACTTTCAACACAGTCAGAAACCAGTCCATGTCCTTTCCTCCACCCTTTCCAATAGAATCATAGAATAATAGAATGGTCAGAGTTGGAAGGGACCTTAAAGATCATCAAGTTCCACCCCCCCTGCCATGGGCAGGGACACCTCACACTAGAGCAGGTTGCTCCAAGCCCCATCCAGCCTGGCCTTGAACACTTCCAGGGATGGGGCAGCCACAGCTTCTCTGGGCAACCTGTTCCAGTGCCTCACCACCCTCACAGGAAAGAACTTCTTCCTAAGATCTCATCTAAATCTCCCCTCTTCCAATTTAAAACCATTCCCCCTCGTCCTGTCACTAGACTTCTTGACAATAGTCCCTCCCCAGCTCTCCTGTAAGAAAGAATCTTTACTGGTTTTCATCAGTTTCAGTTGTTTTAAGTAGGGATATTACTTCAAGAAGCCAAAACGTTGAACCAACAAGAACAAAGAACTCTGGAGAGACCCATAGAGTAATTAAAAGAGGAATTATTGAGGAATGGAGCACCTCTACCACGAGGACAGGCTGAGAGAGCCGGGACTGTTCAGCCTGGAGAAGAGAAGGCTCCGGGGAGACCTTAGAGCAGCCTTCCAGGATCTGAAGGGAGCTCCAGGAGAGCTGGAGTGGGACTCTTGGTCAGGAAGTCTAGTGACAGGACGAGGGGGAATGGTTTTAAATTGGAAGAGGGGAGATTTAGACGAGATATTAGGAAGAAGTTCTTTCCCGTGAGGGTGGTGAGGCACTGGAACAGGTTGCCCAGGGAAATTGTTGATGCCCCATCCCTGGAAGTGTTTAAGGCCAGGCTGGATGGGGCTTGGAGCAACCTGCTCTAGGGAGAGGTGTCCCTGCCCATGGCAGGGGGGGTGGAACTTGATGATCTCTAAGGTCCCTTCCAACTCTGACCATTCTATGATTTATGACTTTTTTGATAGAATACCACAAACCACAAACATCATCCCCAGCAATAGCATCTACGCAGAGTTTAATAATGAACAGAATCACTCAATCAGTCAAAACCTTCAGAAAATAACCAATGGAAAACCACACTTGATTTTCCTGCGTAATCACTTTGATCTCTTACAGTTTTACTCCTTTGCAGGACCACAAATTAAAGTGGTTCCAAACTTCATGCTGTATAATGTCTTTATTTCTCACTCTACACTTGTATACAATCACAGNCTTCTCCAGGCTGAACCCCTCCAACTCTCTCAGCCTGTCCTCCTAGCAGAGGGGCTCCAGCCCTTGGATCATCTCCATGGCCTCCTCTGGGCTCTGCTCCAACAGCTCCATGTCTCTCCTGTGCTGAGGCCCCAGAGCTGGATGCAGCACTGGGTGTGGGGGGGGTCTCCCCAGAGCAGAGGGGCAGAATATCCCCCCTCACCATCCTGGCCATGCTGTTGTGCAGGGCTTTCTGGGCTGTGAGCACAAGTTGCTGGCTCCTGTTGAGCTTCTCACCCACCAACACCCCCAAAATCCTTCTCCTCACAGCTGTTTTCCAGCCATTCTCCACCCAACATTGTTCTTCTGTTTGAGGACAGTGTAATTTACCCACATACTTCTCAGTGTAGGAAAGCACCAGAGGAGCTCAGCAGGACAAAAAAGCTTTTTTCTATAAAATATAATGAAGAACCCTCCCATGCAAACACCAGAGATCACCCTTCCCTTCTTTCCCACCAGTTAAGACACACACACCAACCCGATAAAATAGAGGGAAGGTATTTTACTTGAATGAGATGTAAAACTGATGCAGGGGAAGTTTCACCAATCCCAGCAGCCTGTCACAGCCAGAGCTCCCCGTCTTGTTCCACGCCTCGATAATCATAACGTTGTTCTTCAGCCGCTCCAGGTGTTTGGAAGTCAAGGAAAAAGGCATCACCTGGAAGAGGTTAAGGCAGAATTAGGACACAGAATACACAGGGGATTATTTCATAGAATCATAGAATGGTCAGAGTTGCAAGGGACCTTCAAGATCATCAAGTTGCAACCCCCTGCCATGGGCAGGAACACCTCTCC
>VXBW01003589.1:261244-272380 GCA_013400375.1 Thinocorus orbignyianus | reverse complement strand
GCCCAGAGAGGCTGTGGAGCCTCATTCCTTGCTGATATTGAGGCTGCACCTCCAATATCGTGTTCAGTTTTGGGCTCCTCACTACAAGAAAGACACTGAGGTGCTGGAGTGAGTCCAATGAAGAGCAACAAAGATGTTGAGGAGTCTAGAGCACAAGTGGAATAGCTGAGGAAACTTGGCTGAGGGGAGATTTTATCACTTCCTGCAACCACTTGAAAGGAGATTGTAGCAAGGTGGGGCTTCGTCTCTTCTCCAGGTAACATGTTAGAGGACAAGAGGAAATGGCCTCAAACTGCGTGAGGGGAGGTTGAATCACTGTCCCTGGAAGTACCTAAAATATATGTAGACATGACTCTTAGGACCATGTTTCAGTGGTGAACTTCACACCGTTAGGTTTACTGTCATAGTCAATGATCTTTAGGAGTTTTTTCCAGCCTGAATGACTCTGTGATTCTATTCAAAATCTGTCCGGACATGATACAGGGCAACCAGCTGTAGATTGAGACCCAGCTTGAGTAGTGGCGTTGGATAAGGTGAATCTAGAGGTCCCTTCCGATGTTAGTCATTCTTCAATTCTTTGATACTGTGACAACTAATCCACTACAGAAATAGAATGTTCATGCATTGAATCATAAATATTAATTGTATATTTATGCTTACTATACTTACAGGAACTTGATATTAAGATAGCAGAAAATGTGTTATCAAAGTCTTTAGTGGAGAGAAATGAATGATGGTCAAAGTCCCAACGGGCTACTCATTCTATTGTCAACCATGAGACCAGGTGGAATCTGCAGAAGCAGAGTATTTTATGGCTAAGCTTGCATAAATGGAGATCATATGTGATGCAGAAAAAGAACATCTGTACATATTGAAAGAACACCCAGGAGAATGCAAGTATACTGCAGGTCAAGTTCAAATTAAGAATGGTAGCTCTCTCAACTGACAGTTGCTAGTTTATAGCCTTCAGTGCACACTGACCATCAGTACTGTCATCAGCCTACAGAAATGTAACTTCACTATTATTATTACCCAAGCCAAATCTTTTAAACTAGCTTGGACATATCGGTCTCAGTTGTAATCACCATAACTCCCGTCAGAAGCCATATCTTATCTTAATCCTATTGGTTCTGCAGCAGACCCTGTGCATAATTTTATCAATGGTTTATCATTATATTAGGATACAACCACTTAAAAGTATGAAGTTGTCCTGCTTTGAAGTAAAGGAACCAATTTTCTGTTTTACAATTTTACTTTCTTCGCCAGGTCTCTTCTAACTAACTGAACTCTGAAATTAACAGCACATTGGTCAGGAAACTGTTCACTCTCACAGTGATAAGACCTGATTATACCAAAGTATGGTCTGCAGAGAGGTCCTTGCTTAGACTTATTGCTAGAACAACCAAGGTCAAGTAATTTCATTGTTTGCCCCATTAGAGGGTCAGAAGCAGAAAAGTGTAGAGGGGTCACACATGCAGGGAGAAGCAGCCAGGACAGGTGACCCAAAACTGACCAACTTGGGTATTCCATCCCATCCACATCCCATGCTCAGTATAAAAGCTGAGGGATCAAAGGGTCAACCCTCTTTCTTTGATGGCCATTGTCCAAGGAGGACCCTGTTTGTTCATCTGCCTTTGATAGCAATCCAAGTGTTCCTGACTCCAGATCTGGAATCCAGCTCCTGTAGATTACCGAGTGCAGTCTGGGACTTTTCCTGATGCCTGCTGGTGATGTGGTCATCATTCGGGAACCTTGATACGGTTTCGTATATATTGTATACCCTTTTTTTCCCCCTTTTCTAAATTTTATTTTTATTATTTATTATATTATTACTATTTATGTTTTCATTAAAGTAGTTTAGTTTTTTTCTAAACACCTAAATCTCTTTAATCTCTTCCTCTCCTCTCTTTTCCTTAGAGGGGAGAGAGGGAGACATCATTTGTCTTTTCAGATTGGTCAGAACCATGACGTAGGTCCTGCTTGCCTTGTTTACAGAAGGAATTCTATCAAAGTAATGAAGATTGCTTTCCTGAGTAAGTGGAGAAGGATTCATCATTATTTGGAAGTATGCTTTTCCAAAACAAATATATTTACATTTTCATTACTGTTTTCTTACATGCTATTTTTTAAATTCAACAACTGCAATGTGAAGAAATACAGGGTTTGATATTTTTATACCAAAAAAGTTTATTTATTTTATATTTTTTATATCAAAAAGGAATATATCTTCATCAGGTGAGGATGAAGAAGAGAAATCTGCATGTGTTTAGTAACTGCCTCTTGCTTTTCCTATTAAAAAATAAATTGGGATTGATACAGAGAAGCATTTGTAATTAACTGATGTAAACTGACAAATTATTGATTCTTTCTCAAATCATCTTTCAGTTTGGATGTTTGCCAATCTTTTTAGTTACATCACTTATAGACTATTCTTCAAATGATTTGTTTCATTCCCCAGTACTTTTCTATGTCCTTCACAGCTACTTTGTCAGAAATTAGCAACATCAATGGAACGTTTGGAAAACATGAACTCTGGTCCTCACAGATAATCTCTTAAATGGAATTAAGAAAAAGGCACTTCAATGCCAACGCACTGGGACTGTAAACAAGCTGTTCAGAAGGGATTTCTTTTTTCACCTGTGACTTCATTAGTAAATCTGACCTTCAAAGGAGTTGCTAGATAAGGCGGATAGTTCCAAGTAAAGGCTGTAATACAAAATCTGGTTTATTGTTATTCCGAAGAGTATCCTCCTAAGAATATTTTGCCCCTATCTCTATTGTTCAGCTTGTTTTGTGGCCATGATGTAGTGCCTTGATTTAAGTGTCTGAAAGGTCCGCTCTGGAAGTCAGAAATAAAGAAATCAAAAATATCAGAATTCATAGACAAAGTCACAGTTCAACTCCAAGACAGTCATCAAAACACTGTTGTTGAAGGCCTGCTTTTGTTGCTGCTCTGTATGAGACGAGTATACCACTATTAGGATTCTGCTAAACTAGGGTGTCCTTATTTAAAAAGCAGGGAAGGATATTTGTTTTTTATTTTTATTAGACTTCATAGACCATATATGTGCAGTCCAACTCTCATGGATGTCAGTAGCAAAAAAGCCATAACGAACAAGACCAGCTATCGAGACTTCAGTGAAAATCAGCATTGAGACAAACTTGCTAACCTGCTTATTGCAATTCATAATCCATACAGTCATATACAGAAATTAGTATTTGTGACTTCATAACCCACTCCATTTCCTCCTCCGCTATCTTCTCTGTATGTTCAGACCAAAACTTCTTAGTCCAGGAATTCTCACATTTCTCACTAGGGATTTGAACCTGTGGTGATCCGTCAGCTTCCACTGCATCTCTCCAGAGTTACACAGAATACTTTACACAAGGAGAAGGAACAACAGCGTTCCTCTTATGCTCCAAATCTCAAAAGTCTTTTCTATCTGTGACTCCAACCACTTTTTCTCACACCTTCTACCCACAGTACACTAGCCTGGGAATGAGGGAGAAATTAACTAAGAAGAGATTGCAAGGCCAGCTATGGAAAAATCAAGGCTGTTAAACAAAAGGGTCTGTACATTTTTTCTGAGGTGTTCAATAATTGTTGTAATGCATGACTTGCAGTCAGAAGCATTATGGCATTTTTGCCTCCCATTCCATCACATCCACAAGTAATTAATTGTATTGCAGAGGTGTTTTTAACATCTCATCCTTGTGCAACTTTGGCATGACTTTAGCTTTAGGCTGCATGTAGGAACTATGCACAGCTTTAAAAATAATAAGCAACTTAAAAGCTAACACAGATACTGTCAATGGACAGACAATATTTATATTGCATTTATATGCAACCTTCATTCAAGATTTATTTATACTTTATATTAATGACCTTTAGTAGGAAGGAAAGAAAACTTTGAAACTGAACTCTTCACACAAGTAATCCTTGAAATTACTGAAGTTTTCAAAACTGTTTTCCAACGAAGAGTAAGAAATACTGTTCAGTAATACTTCCAGATCTTCCTACATCTATGGCAATAAACTTCCATCTACCCTTGATTCTGTACCTTCATTATTTGGCTCTTTGGTTCCCTCCTCTAGAAACTGCAGCACCACAGACTTAGTATGTGACAAGTAGAATTCCATGTTATCCAGGAAGAAGAATGAGACTGCTCCAGAATGTAGGAAGACATCAGTATAATCGATGAAGGATGCCTTACCAATTAGCAGTTACGATGTGCAACTCAATACTTCAGTCAGTACTTCAATGCCGGCTAGGATTTGAGGCAAAACAGATTTCAATCGCTCTTAAAGATGGAATTCCATTTCCATCACTAGTGAGGACATGAAATGTTTGACTACTTATCTCAGACTTCTGCAGAATCTATTTAACTTAGGCAGGTGTGATTAACAACTAAATCTCTTGCCTTCTATCTGTTCAAGAGTTTCTTTGACATTTTTATATTTAAAGAAGTAGGAAATTGTCCTTGAGAATATGAGTTAATCACTTTCATTGAGCTACATCACAGCATTAGCAATTGTTTTTAAGTAAATCTAAATGATCTTCTCAGAGTGTATTAAATCAGAGTACTCTGCACTTTCGGCATCTAATTGGGCTCAACTGGGTGGTTACATACAGAGCAGGCACCTGTTTTAGAGTGATATTCAGAAACATAACTTGTAGTCTGTCTGGTTTGTGTCTTTCAGATTTCTCTCTTATCTGTAATTTTTAGAGTGCATTTGCACTTTTCGCTTGTTTTTTGTTGCCTAGTTTGAGTGAGAAAATGCACTTATTTTAAGAAGCAGGATCAATGCTTTCACACTAGAAAATCCTATGACTGAGAGCTGGCAACACTTCCTGCGTATTAGAATGCAAAGTTTGTTAAAGTGAGCGTTGTCACTTCTGGTTGAGATTTGAGGGAAGGAGGTAAATAAATTGATGTATCAGGTGGTCTCAGGATGCTCAGCCAGGTGTCAAGAAGCCAGGGTCATTCTGGATGGCAGCTCTTAAAGAAGGAATAACTGAACTTTACAGTGAGACTGTTACTAGGCCTTCATTATGCCACTGGAAAAGATTATGTAATCTCTCTATCATAGAATCATAGAATCATCCAGGCTGGAAGGGACCTCCAACGGTCATCTAGTCCGACCTCCCCACAGTCGTGGGGACACCTCCAACTAGACCAGGTTGTCCAGGGCCTCATCGAGCCTCACCTTGAATATGTCCAGGGAAGGGGCCTCAACCACCTCCCTGGGCAACCTGTTTCAGTGTTCCACCACCCCCAAAGTAAAGGCAGTCTGTTTGGCTAAGCATTTGTCTAATCTCAACAGTGATGCAAGTTTCTGCATACATGAAGTGTAATATCTACATCTACTTCCTGTACCAGAATAACAATCATTAAGACAAAAGATACATTAGGTTGTCATCACACTGAAAGAAAAATGGAATTATTCATTGTTTTTCTCTGCAAGAAAGTCTTATTTATAACTTCAACCCTTGCATGAGCAATTCCGCATCATTTCTATGTGCTACAATAATAATGGTGATGTGGGAAACAGTATCAAGAGGATTTTTTCCAACATTTATATTCATACTTGTTGAGAGATCCAGGAAGCTGGCCAGTCTCTGATGTAGCAAAAGTTCTCCAGAGTTTCCTCAAAATTTGCAAAAGACAGACAAGGAAAAAAGCCTTATCTAGACCATCCTGAATTCTCAAAGAAATTCTGACTAAAAGAAGATGGCTGATTTTTAGAGAAGACTAATGACTTAAGTACATCTTTATGATCAATGCCCTTGCTGCTTATCTAACAGCTAAAAGCATTTGAGGCACTACTGCTGAAGTTGCATTTAAGAAAAAAAGTAACTTAGAGATGAAAGATGTAGTCAGAATGGAAATTTTTAATTCCCATCCACCTTCCAGTTTCGTGTGACCCTGAGAGTTCTTAAACTAGGAAAAAGTATAACAAATGAGTGTTCTAGCAGAAACCTTAATGGAAGCAGAATAACAAATGAAATAGTGTCTAATTTAAGATGCTTTCAGTTTCTAAGTGTATAAGACTTTTCAACCAATGAGAAAACACTCTAAGAAAGATAAGCATAAAATGTTACAGAAATACAGTGCAGACGAACAGATTAATGTTCTATCTGTGCATATTTAATATCTCTTAACATTTTATGTAACACCTAAACCTTCTCGCTTTCTGTTTTCCATCTTTTATGGGGTTTTTGATTTTTCTACTGAAGGTGAACTATTTTCCCTATATTTTCTGAGTTTCAAAGATTTCTATCAGGACTTGCTTAAATTTTGTATGCTTAGCAGTCTTGAAGATTAGGCTTTTCAGATTCTAATTTCTCTATCTGCAGCTGTGACTCTGTGCTTGAAACCGATGTGTGATCCAAATCAGAATGCAGAACAGCAACGTGGATCAAGACCTTAAAGAGTTGAAGTCCCTTATTTATGTACAAAGTCTTGACTCTGGAATCAAATGTAGATATCTGAAATATCAATACTGTCAATAATGTTATATTCAGAGGTGAAAAAATCTGAAAGGACAATCCAGAGGAATGACAAATCCTCACCAAAACCACACTTGCTATTTCCAGAACTTAAAGCAGTGTAGATGTTATACTGTTGTGCTTGCTCACCACTGGGGAGTGTAGAAATAGAAGAGTTAAGTTTTGGAGCTACTGATGCAGATACCTCCTACAAAGACTGAGATTCTTCCACATGTTTCCAGTAGTCCTGGCAGGAAATGTATGGGCATGGAACAGGCTTCTGTGAAAAGCGAGCAAACCACTGCCACTTCTGCAGAGGTGGAAAATAGCCTCCTTCCAGTCTTGCTTTGCTGCGTGAAACTCCAGCTCAAACACAAGGACCTTTAACTAAAGTTTTCAAAATTACAAAGCACTGAATTGACCTCTTTAAGCACAGAGGCAAACCTTGCTTATCTGGAGAAGCAATTGAGTTAGATTGCTGGGTAACACATGGAACAAAAGTGCAGACAACCCAGTTGAAAAAAATAGCCATCCCAAGTTGAAGTATAGCGCTAAAAAAGACAGTGTTCTGCTCTAATTCTGTTGCCTTTCTAAACTCTAAATGTGGGTTTATGCCTTATGTCTTTATCAGTAGAAATGTTTCCCCCTCCCTTTCACTATGCCTTGAGAAACCACTAGCTGTTACAATGGTTCATGAGTAACGCCTCTGTTTGGGGGAGAGGAGGTTGTTTTCTAGAACTACTATCTTTGACTTCTTCCATACACTGCAGAAGTTCAGATGGGCAACCCTAGTAGGAGGCAAATTTCAGCCCAGCTAATTGTATTACTAGACAGTGGAAAAACCCCTTTTAGCATAGGCTAAGAGGGTAGGTAATCTATCTGTTTGTCATCTAGTAAGCAAAAAGGGAGTCTGTAAATCTTCGAGCAGATGGTAGATTTATGCTACAGTCTGTGTTCTTTTCGTGGGATTTATTACCATATGTGCTGCTTCTATTTTCCCATCCTTCTGTTTTGATTACTTATACAACTCTATTTGAATGCAAGAAGGATTAGGGCTCAGTGTAATGTATCCAAGTCAGATTCAAAAAGAGCAATAAGCAATGTACTCATCCTTAATGTAAAGATGGTAAGATTCAGACCAAAATTTAAAATGATATGAAATAAATTATCAAATTTATTTAATAATCTAGTGTTTGATGTGCTGTAGCCTGCAATTTTTATTCTTCAAAGAAAAGGTTAAAGAACACCATATGCTTTTAAGAACATTAATGTTTAAATTAGTATTAATTAGCATTAGTATTAGCATTTAGCTACACACTGAAATCTGTAAGAAGCTAGACTTCTAGAAGTCTTCTTTGGGAGACTGATAGACAGGTGTCTCCTCTGGGTCTTCATTCGAAGCTGCAGTACTATTATTCCTGTTCTTACTATTCTTACTCCGTCCCCTCATCCATTTCTTCCCTGTTTCTGTCTTCATTGCAGGTGGTTGACTGAGCAGCAAAAAGGAAAAAAACATTTAACCAAAGATGAAGTCAAATGTATCTTTATTTCCCTGAAGAAGTAAAAGCCTGTCACTAGGTTGTAGAATAAGAAACAGAATTTGTATATCTCACTGAAAGTCAGAAATATTTTTGCAATAAAAGCAGCCCAGAAGAGATCTGTCATTCCATTATCAATTCTAGAAGACAGAGAAGAAGCTCTTTTTGACACACTATGGCTTAGTGTTCTCCTGCATAACTTTATAATGAGGAAAATTATGGCCAGCATCTAGCCCTTGAAAAACAGCTATGGTTGTGGTGCTACCAGTGTTGAGCTATAAAGGGCCTTAGGCCAACCTGTAAAAATTATCATCTTTCCTGGTTTTCATTTGGTTTAGTTTTATTAAAGAAAAGGGAAATCCACCTTTTCAAGGATCTGTTTGGGGGATTTTTTGCCCTTACCAATATGCTGGAATGAAAGGGTTCATTGTACACTATTGATGTCCCATTGTGTTCTTTTTCTATTCAGGAAAAAATCTCTGCCTTCTAGACAGCCTAGGACAGCTAATAATCAAAGACTTGTGTACCTATTCATTCTGTTTGTTTAGTGTGATATAAATGCTAAAGTTATGGCAGACATAGTGGAGAGGGCAATCACAGCCCACTCAAATCTGTAAATACTTTACACATGAAACCTGGCAGAGCCAATAAGAGTCAGTAAATTGCCACTCAGAGCACTCATTACTGACACATATTACAGTTTATAGTTAAAATAGAGACACACGAGACACCAAGAGATGCCAAAAAGAAGGATATTATTCAAGTTTCTTATATTTTTGAAGTATAACACCTGAAAGTAATTGCTATGCCACAGGGTAAATTCTGACAAAAATCAGTCAGAAACACAAGGTCTCACCCAAAATTCAGTTATGTGCTATCAGGTTGCTTTATAAATAACAGTAACTTTAAAAGAAATTACAATACCAGAAATGGAAGCCACACTTCACAATGAAAACCTGTGACACACTGCAGTCATGTTTGAGAAATCCTGAAGTATACATGCCTGCTTATAGTGAGCACTATTCAGCACCAGTACCACATCATGCTAACTTTAAAGAAGTTAGCTTGGGAACATTTGACAGTGTAGCCCCAGTCACATAGTGTAACAGAAGCTAAATTTAGCCTGGTAAATACCAGTTCTTAACTAAATCATTCTTTGAATGGACAGTTCTTGATTCTCAGGCCAGGGTTGGCATATCTCTGTAATTGAGAGCAAGTCATAATCTTTAATAGCCTTTAGAGAAGGACCCCGGTATAACCCGGAGAGTATTCTGAATGAAAGATCCTGCTTGATCTAGGAGAAGAGGTAAACGACTTTTTGAACCAGTTACGAAAAGGAGAAACCTGAGTGCCGATTCTTATCAGATCTTTGCACTGGAATGTAAGGGTTTTATTTAACTGATATCTGTGTGTGGAAATGTTTAGTAAGCATGCATTCATTATTTCTCTCAAATATTTGACGTCCCTTTCTTAAAGACTGGTCCCTTAGAAGTTTTAGAAACTACACAGTTACTATGACCTGGCAAACACAATTCTACCACATAACATTCCTAATAACAGTGGACTTGGGCAATAAATTAATTTGACAAACAATTAAACATACAAAACAAGCAATAACACCCACTTTCATCTTTTTAAGTTACTACAAGTTCTTTTCTAGGTAAATACTACTGGTAGTGAGCCGCTAGCTAATTATACCATATTTAAAATGGTGACTACAGAAACAGTAAAGACAAATGCACCAAAGACACTTTATGTGAAAGTTTAGAACAATGCATGCTAGAGCAAGGAATGTTCTTTGAGGAGGAGTAATAGAGAACTAACACCTCTGTCAAAAGAAAATATCCATTTTTAATAGCAGTAGTTGCTCTTGGGAAGGTCTAATTATTAATAATGTTTCACCATTTCTTTCAGTAGGTTCCAATCTTTTTAGAAACCTGCTAAAAGCATCTACCAAATGACAAGTTATTAATTCCCAGAAAAATCAGTGAAAAAACCAACATGTCAGTCATTTTGATTGTTCTGTTATCATAAACCCAATGTCTTTTCAAAACATACAAAAAGTTGAATATATGCTTTTTATCCAACTTGCATTAGCAGTCTCTTCCACCATGCATTATTTTCCTTGAAATAGATATCTCCAGAATGCAAATAATATCAGGTGAATTCCATATTTGGGAGGATATTTTGAAGACAGTTTGATGGTGACACTAGTGGGAGATAACATACATGATTAAAGTGTCATTGATGTATCTCATACTAAGGAAAATTATTTCATTAGACAATTATCTAAGAGTTAATTAATCTTGAGGTGTTGCATGTAGAAGATGCCCCAAAATCTGTGAAAATTCATATTACTGAAATATGAAATTTTCCTATGGTGAAAATACCACTGTCAGTGAAGATGAAGTATAGCTACATGTCTGAATAAAGTCTGCCTTGATCTTGTTCTCACAAATACTTGATCGGTTTATATCATGATATTGGGATGTTGTCTGCAATCTGATGAAGTCTCTTTCAAAGAAGGTCAGCCTTCTGAAACACTGCTTGTTTTTTTTCTGGTCACATCAGCCAGTCTAATCTAAGCTATTAACCCTCCCTAGAAAACTGTTCCCCATAAATAGAAGGAAGTGTCTCAAACATTAAAAAAAAAAAAAAGAGTCCTCAAAATGACACTTTCTATGAAAAAACTAAAAACTTCCAAACACACAGTCTGTTAGAAATACTTCTTCATATATTTAATATCATATTATGTCTTTCAGGCCCTGTATCTACACAAACAATTCGGAATCATGGGCTTCCTCAACTCTATATCAAAATAATCACAGCAGCTAGAGTGAAAAATAGATAGCAGGTCACCCACCAGTCATCTCCTTGCCAATATTTAAGTTTGCTCTTGTGGATGGATGTTACATGTTGATCAGACTCAATGACATAACAGAAAAATCTTTACGATAATACTCGTGTTGAGAGCGCCAACACTGTCATACTCAGTTTTAACATTTTTCACTGCTAATGACTTCAATTTGCTTTATCTTCTGAGATTTTAATTTTCTGTTAAGATCTCAATTACATGTATTCTACTCAAAAAAAAAAAAAAAAAAAAAA
>VXBW01003589.1:221054-241338 GCA_013400375.1 Thinocorus orbignyianus | reverse complement strand
GGCAGAGCTTCTTAACAATTTCTTCACTTCTGTCTTTACCAGCACTGCTGGCCCCCTGACAGGCAGCACCCAAGGGGTAGTGGTTAATGGCTCCTTTTCAGACTGGCAGCCTGTCACAAGCGGGGTCCCCCAGGGATTCATACTGGGCCCAATGCTGTTCAGTATCTTTGTAAGTGGTGTGGATGATGGGCTCAGGTTGTACCCTGATGAAGTTTGCCGATGATACCCATCTGAGTGTGGCATTGGGCATTTTGGAAGAGAGAGCCCCCTGCAGGAAGACCTGGATAGGGTGGAAGAGTGGGCGAGTAAGAGCCTTCAGAAGATCAACAAAGACAAATATAAGGACTTGCACCTGAGAAAATGTAATCCAGGAGTGAAGCAGACAGGGATCTACCCAGCTGTGGAGCAGCTCTGTGGAAAGATATCTGGGGGTTCTGGTGGACAGCAAACTTACTATGAGTGAACAGTGTGCTGCTGTGCCAAAGAAAGCCAACAGGATGCTGGGTTGCATCAACAAGGGTGTCGTGAGCAGAAATAATGAAGTCGTTATGCCGCTCTACTTAGCTCTTGTCAGGCCACACCTGGAACACTGTGTTCAGCTTTGGTCCCTGCTATGCAAAAAAGGTGTGGACAAACTGGAGAGGGTCCAGAGAAGGGCCACAAAGATGATCACAAGACTTGAAAGCTTGCCGTATGAGGAAAGACTGAGAGAAATTACTTTGTTCAGCCTTGAGAAAAGAAGGCTTTTGGGAGACCTTATCACCAGGTTCCAGTATTTAAAGAGTGACTACAAAGAAATTGCAGACTCCCTTTTACATCACATGGAAAAGATGAGGGGTAACAGCTACAAGTTAATCCTGGGGAGATTCTGTTTGCCCACAAGATTTTCCACAATGAGAACAGTCAGCCGTTGGAATAGTCTCCTCAGGGAAGTGGTGGATTCTCCAACACTGTACACTCAAAATTCATCTGGACAGGGTGCTGGGCCGTCTTGTCTAGAATCTGCTTTTGCCAAGAAAGGTTATACCAGGTGATTCTTGAGATTCCTTCCAACACAACAGTCTATGATTCTATTACTCTGTGGTAACTGGTAATCATTCTTTCAATACCCTGTGAAGTATATTGCTGCATTTGTTTCAGTGAAGTGNCAGAGAAGGGCCACAAAGATGATCACAAGACTTGAAAGCTTGCCGTATGAGGAAAGACTGAGAGAAATTACTTTGTTCAGCCTTGAGAAAAGAAGGCTTTTGGGAGACCTTATCACCAGGTTCCAGTATTTAAAGAGTGACTACAAAGAAATTGCAGACTCCCTTTTACATCACATGGAAAAGATGAGGGGTAACAGCTACAAGTTAATCCTGGGGAGATTCTGTTTGCCCACAAGATTTTCCACAATGAGAACAGTCAGCCGTTGGAATAGTCTCCTCAGGGAAGTGGTGGATTCTCCAACACTGTACACTCAAAATTCATCTGGACAGGGTGCTGGGCCGTCTTGTCTAGAATCTGCTTTTGCCAAGAAAGGTTATACCAGGTGATTCTTGAGATTCCTTCCAACACAACAGTCTATGATTCTATTACTCTGTGGTAACTGGTAATCATTCTTTCAATACCCTGTGAAGTATATTGCTGCATTTGTTTCAGTGAAGTGATACACACGGCTTGTAAAAATCTTTCAGAGCCTGAATTTACTTTTTCCTTTTTAAATAAAAAAAAAGTCATTCAAAGAGAAGTCCATCATTTTTATACATTACACTTTCAAAATGTGTCCAGTACAAAAAGTAGCAGCACTGACATAGCAAGGTTAATAAAAACTTGAGAGAGATTCTGCTTAAGTCAGGGCACTTGAATCGTCACATTTTGGTCATGAACAAAACTGATTTCCAATGTAAATGCTGCTTTCCTGTAAGTGTCTATTCCATAGTCTTTTACTTGGCAATTTTAACGTACATTAAAATATGTTAATGGAGTCTTAACAAAAATTCATTTTAATTTATTGTGACATTGCAAGAAAAGGTGTGATGTTTGCCTTAATTTCACTTTCTACGCTTAATGTGGATATTAAGAGCTGCATATACACTTGATCTATTAGTCCAATGTATACACACATTGTTTCTGTTCTTCCTTGTCAAACTAATTTTCAGACTCTTTATATATGTAGAAAAAGTAGTAAATCTGCTGAAGGACGACCTCTGATATAAATGAAAAAATAATGAAAAACCTTTGTGTGTTTTTTTTGTTGTCCTTGATTAATTAAGGAAAAAAAAAAAAAAGGCAGGAAAGGGAAATGTAAAATGGGGGAAAATGGAGAAAATGCAGAAGTCTGTGTGGCTCAATAAATCAAACTGCTCTTCAGCCTATACTGAGGACTTCACAGTTTCTTTAGTTAGTGAAAAATAAATAAAAATAATTGTTGAAATAATTGCAAAATTGGGTGTTTGGACTGTGGAAGAACAGAGATTCTCTTAATACTGGTTTTGGTTTTAAGTTTTATGCCCCAGCCTCCTTGTCAGTAAGAGCTTTACACTTTATCACTTTGAGTAGGCATAACCCTAGCATAGCGCTTGCGTTGAGTGTGTAGGTGTAAAAGATTTTCTTGTGTTTTTCAGGTAGCTAGCACAAGGGGGTAAAACCAGAAGCAGGTAGAAAAGAGTTGGAGGACTTCTGCAGAAAGCATGGTGGAAAGGGAAGGCTTTGCATACACTTTATAGGAGATCAAAGAGACGTCAGAACATAGCAAAACACGAGGTACTTGTGCAAACAAAAGTACTTGTCTTGTCCTTCTGGTTGTCTTAATTTATGTCTCCATTTTAGAAGGAGGTTAATTCAGGTCTATCAAAAGCTCTGTTGCACCAGTAGTACTGATCTTCCCACACAAAATGATTGAAGGGAGCAAGCTTCCAGGGACACATTGAGAAAACAGTCTTTGTGTTCTGTAGTTCTATGTCAGCGTTCATTTTTGTTACGCAGCATCACACGTATGTGTATGTATTTATGTATGGACAGCAATCACTTGTTTCTATTTACAAATTCTAGCAAAACTGGAGTTCTCTTGTCTTTTGTCTAACCATTGAGGAAGTGGGTTTGGTTTTTTATTATTTGTTTTGATGTTGTTGTTGCTTTCTCGTTCAGTATGCAACCTGGAAATAAGAACAACTGTTTCACTTTGCTATTTAAAATGTTTAGGTGGCATACTATAAAAGATCAGAGAATTATTGTGAATAAAGTATTCATCTCCTCTGTAGTGAAGAGGCAACTGATAGACTTCTGGATCGCAAGAGAAAAATATGTGCTTTCAACAGGTGACTGAATTGTATGGTTTATGGTCTTTACAGATGGACCTACAAAGCTGAAGAAACACAAGTTGAAATGAGTAACAAAGAGGCAGATGTTCTATGTTGCTGGAGATGCAGAAAATGTATAGCAAATTCTGTTTGTCTTGCAAAATGTCATGGAGAAGAACCATCTGAAGTAAGTATAGCATTTAGAGAGAGTTTGTAACTTCTTCCACTGCCATTGTTTTTAAATAAAGAAGTATTAGACTTGTCCTCACTTAGTAATTAATCTCCTTTGGCGATAAGTACTAAAATATGAACAATTCCATAGAGAGTAATATAAGCAGTAATGCTAGTGAAGCTGAGTAGGCGGTGATTACCTTTATATTCTGTGACATGAAGGCTGATACTCATGGCACATTTGACTACTAGCTTGTGTAGAGTATATAGAGTTACCTCTTTTCATATAAAAATGGGTTCTGTTTTCGCCAGCTTTAATGCAGTCATTTTTTGGTTTAGTATCTCTTAACAGAGGACTCTTTATTTCTGAGGTGTTTTTTAAATGCTGATACTAATTTCCACTCCAGTAGTTAACTATATGTCAGACATTCCTACATCAGAAACTTTTGCTCGTTATTTTGAAAAAGTGGCACATAATTTCATACAAAAATAGTTCAGAAGGTTAGCCTTCCATGAGAGGGAGGGAGTGCCCTACCAGGCTAAAATATGTTTTAGTAATTTACATCATCATTATTAAAATAAACAGAAAAATTATTATGCGGAATAAAACAATGACAGAGCATTTCCTGCTGCTTTATAATGGAAGTTTGTAATCATAAAGACTTAGAGTCTTTCCAAATATGCCAAAAGTCTATGCTTACATCCCAGGATCTTGAATCAAAGTGAAAAAGCAAATAAAAGGGAAGTTGTTGATCTTTTTTATTAATGCATTAGAAATGCAACAGCTCTTTTTGGCACTGGAGAAGGGTATAACCATTAGAGGTAGAAACAAAGTTACTGTTTTTTAAGATCCTGATATAATTAGTGTTATTCATGAACTCCATTTTAATCACTCCGCCTACAGAGCCTGAAGTTCTGGAATAGTTTTCTTTCTCTATACTTGAAGAATTATTATTTTCTGCATGATTTGAGGCCACTTTTGAGGATATGTGGGGGGACATTTCAACTCCTTGTGGAAGAAAAGTAGTGAAAAAAAGGAGGTGTCTTTGTCTGCGGTGGAGCTTTTAAGTACTAGTGGGGATCCACCATCCTTGTGCACAAGACTGAAGTAGCTCCTTCTCTAATTATGGTAATAAAAAGGTAATGTAACACTACTTCCTTACACGTCGGGAGGCAGAGTTTGCACTATGATGAGAAGAGTCAGAGATGTAGGTGAAATATAAGTAAAAGAGAAAAGTCTTAGAACAAATCTTAAAACCATATGTTGAAGTTATGGATATAGCATAAATACTTTACATCAGAATTATGTCCAAGTTGAAGTACAGGTAGTCTTCACAAGATAGGAGGAAGACGATAGCATAGACATAGCAAATGGAACTCTCTGCTGTTGTTACTTGAAGAATTTCTAAAATGTTCTGTCTTCTATGTATAGCCCTGCTTTCAATCTTCAGCATAACAAAACATTTATTCCCTTGAGTACCCTGCAGTGGTGAGGTCATAATTGGAATACTGCATCCAGTTCTGAGGTCCCAAGTACAAAAGAGACGGGGAACTACTGGAGAGAGTCCAGCATAGGGCAACAAAGACGATTAAGGGATTGGAGCATCTCCCTTATGAGGAAAGGCTGAGAGGGCTGGGACTCTTTAGTCTGGAGATGAGAAGGCCTTATCAGTGCTTAGTGTCTGAAGGGTGGGTTGAAGGAGGATGGAGCTGGACTCTTTTCAGTGGTATCCAGTGACAAAACGAGGGGCAGTGGGCACAAGCTGGAACACAGGACATTCTATTCAAATAGGAGAAAATACTTCTTTAGGGTGAGGGTGACAGAGCCCTGGATCAGGCTGCCCAGGGAGGTTGTAGAGCCCCCTTCTCTGGAGATCTTCAGTATCCACCTGAATGCAATCCTGAGTTATGTGCTCTGGGCAATCCTGCTTTAGCAGGGGATTTGGACTAGGTGATGTCTAGAGGTCCCTTCCAACTCTGACAATTCTGTGATTCTGTGAGTTTCATAGTATAGCAGTCAGTGTTTTTCCATATTCATAAATTTTAGCAACTGATTTTAAGACTTTAACACTCACCAGTTTCCTTATATTTTTATCCATCTTGGCAACTTTACCGACATTTTAAACCACATTAAAAGATTTAATTACACTAGTATCACATCTGTGCTAAAAGGTAGTTAGGTAAATGTTCTGTTTTAGTATCAGTTGGTGAAATGCTACAGTTTCTTAGATTTTGTTTTCTCTTCAGTTGGTCACATCATTGCAGTAGAAACTCAAAAGTTGCTAAGAGTACCTGGTTTCTCTGCTCATTATTGTAGCAAGCATTAGAAAATTAATTTAAAACTATTTGTGGCATAGGGGTGCAGTACTGACCACAGTCTTCATATAAACTGGAACTCAATTTTTCCTGTCTTTACTGGCAAACTGTGTCAGCTGATAGTGCTTCTGAAATCAATTTCCAAATATACTTGGAAGATCCGCAATTGCATACTTTCTGTTCTTGTAAACAAAACAAAACCACCTCCAAACGCCTCCATCTCCACAGTGGAGTCTGTCCAATGTTCTTAGATTCAGAAATAGACAAATGTTGACAGTGTCTACCTGATTTTTAGCTTAAAGAATGCACTAACATCTTTGAGTTTTATCATTTGTTAATAAAATATTTACTGAATTTGGAAAGCTGAATTCTGGCTATATTCAAACAAAAAAATGTTTATGAATGTTGAATATCAATAAAATAATTCTTTTTTAACAGACATCACAACCTTCAGCTGCTGCTCAGGAGTCTTGCAACGTATGGCATGTGAACTTAGAAGCTATTCCAGAGTGGGTGAAATGTGTCATTGAAAAGGTAGATCTTTTTTTGCTTACATCTTTAGCATTCAAAATGTGAAAAAAGTAAGGGGAACAAATTTTAGTGGCACTTTTCTGCCAAGGTCCATGTATATAACAGAGACCTTCTAACTGAGGGAATTTTTCTCAATAACTTCTATCATTACCATTTACAGAGGCTTTTTTACCTCTTAGGTTTTTGGTTAGTTGGTTTGTTTGTTTTTTATTTATTTATACATAAAACCTCTGAGTGATAAAGTCTGTTCCTGCCCACTTATAGATGAATGTGTTTATGTTTGTACAAAGAACTGTAATGGGCACATTTGCAGATTTTGCCAATGCTTAAAATTATATTAATTATCTGGGCTTTGAGTTTTGATTTGTCTTGATATATTATTGATTTTTCTTGATTACAGTGCTAGCACGCATGAGAGTAAGAAGCATATTGCTCTATAAAACTGGACTGGCGGTTTGTTAAAAGATCAGTTGTTGGAATATGCTGTGATATCTTTTATGTTTAATGTGCTATTATGTCATATGAATAGAAAGTAGTTGCCTTCCTGCAAATTCAGTGACCTGATGACAAGCCAGTGTCACTGCCCATTGAGTTTTAACTGCCCACTTGAAATCACAAGCCGCCTCATAACTTTTCTTCTGTGCTGGTTGCTTCAGTTGAGTACTTTCTTTATGTTATTTTGTGTCTAGAAGTTAATGTAGTTGCATAGATAGAGTAAGCATAAATAATTTTTTTCTTTTGCACTACAGTTTTTCTCTGGTGAGTCTTTGATTTTGAGAGGCAAACAATACCTGCATTCCTTTTTGCTTAGATTCTGGTGTCTAAGTTTTACTATATTGCAAGTACCTTCTGATCTAAGGCAGTCCACCCTGAAGATGATACACGAAGAAAACAATTGTTATGACTGTAAACCTAAGCATTCAAGCATTAAGAAAATTAAATTAATCTTCCTTCATTGTTTTACTCTGTGTTTTATTTTGTTAATTAGCTCATACTTCAATAGTGCTTGAAAGAATAGTGTATCTGTTTCAGAAAGATTAATCCTGGGGGAGCGGGGTGGTAAAAATTAGGGGTATTTCACCGCATTACAGAACTGCCTAATCTGGAATGCCTGAACATAAGGATGCTGTTTTTTACAGTATTTTCCAGGTTTTACTATTTCAGTAAAATTGATTTCAGTATAATACTAATGTCATTCTTTTTACCTCTAGCTGTAAATGGTCCAGCCTTCTGCATTTGAAGGCCCTAGAGGGTTAGATTGCAGACCTGGGAAATACAAAATGAATAGATTACTCGGAAAAGGCTTAACATACTCAGCATTGCAGAGGAGCAATGTTCCTCCGGTGGCACAGGCAGAGAACGCATTTCTCTATGAACACCAATATCTTAGCGTTCATTTTGTCCTTTAATGTCCTGGGAACTCTTGCCTTATTCACTTCTGGCTTCTCTGGAAATGTCCTGTGGCTTTATGGATAATTGTGTGTCTGGGGGCGGGAGGGGGGGCGCCTGTTAAAGAATTCTAACTTATCCCCAGATCCTCCTGCGCTCTAAATAATTTTGTGATCATGTTATTTTCTCCTGTATGATTCCTGAATCAAGGGCTAAATCATTTTACATAAGCACAAAGTCTATTTGCAGGCTGTAAAAACCCACTGCTTCCCAACCAGCTCTGTTTTGCCATCTGTCCCTGTTCTTAACCAATCTCCTTGGGTTTCATGCATGCATTAGTGTATAGATAATCTTCAATAATTATAAATACCTAGTTAGTGCTGGTAGTGACCTTTATTGACTTGCGTTTTCTTTTCCTCATCACTGATCACTTGGTTTAGCTTGTTTCTTCCCATTTTTTCCACTTTATGGAGTCCACCATTAAATCTGTGTACCCACAATTCCTTTTCAGATCTTACTGATTTTCCCCCTAACACCTCCTCCACTAGTAATCTGTTACTCTTTTACTGAGTCAGTTCTTCCACAGCCTGTTGCCAAACTTACACTAAATCAGTACTGGACTCCCTTATGCTGCACCTCATCTCCCCGTCTCCATGCTTGTAGGTCATAGAAATGTTCTTTTTCTTCCCTACTGTCTCTTGCTTCCCCATTTTTGCTGGCTCCTAGCTTTCTTCCCTAACCTTTATAAATCACTCCTCCTCTCTATTTGAAAGATCCAGGTTACTATTCCGCAGTGTCTGAGTGCCAGAAAGACTCACTGAAGACGCCAGAGAGTACTTTTTCCTGAATTTTAGTGTCTAGTCCGTGGCATCTGGGAAATGGAGTGTGAGAGACTTAGGGTAAATCTCTGAATCAGCTTAATTCTTCTTTGGGAATGGCATATGCACTCAGGTTTATAAACTGAGAGAGACCATGCCTCTTCAAGGAATTTTCAGGGATTGGAAAGCCTTTGGGTATATGTTAACTGAGATTTTTTTCTCTAAGTTAAAAAATTTCCAGATTTAAATAGATTCTCATAGGTGCAATGAAAGGCACATTTTTGATGCCCTGTGAAATGTTGGGGTTTTAAACCGCAAGACAGGAGTAAGTTTCCCAAAGAAGAGTTTCAAGACGTTTTTCTTGCATTGCATGTGAAAAATAACCTTTTTTTTCCATGCAAGTCTTTTCTTTTCTGAAACTGCAGAGTTGGTTTTACTGAAACTTTCTGAAGTTTTCAATCAGACGAGCAGTAGTCATGGAATAATCTTCCCGAACCACCTTGAAAGACATTTGCAACTGAAAGCAGCGCTTTAACTAGAAACGTTGGGCAGCTTCTGTATTCATGGGTCAGCCCCACTTTAGACACACTAGTGAGTCATGTATGACGGGAGTTGATAATGTTGTTTCTTATTTGGCCTTTGATCCTATAAACTCTTGTGTAACTTTAAATCTCAAAGACATTTCTGTTTACAGATTAATTTATTTACTGAAAATACTAATAGTTATGCAAATATGCAAGAGTTTATAGATCTTTGATAAATATTTTATTTTGAAAAAGTGCCTTTGGGATTGAAATCAAATTGATATAATTACGGATAATGAACATAACCGTCTCCTTATAGATAATATTAAGGATTTGTCATGCTATCTACACACAGTTTATGTTGTAGTACTATGTGCACCAAAATACAAGTACCGTTTCAAGCTTTTGTGGGGTACGTGAAGTAAAAAGCTCTATTCACTTTGCAAGAGATCTCCTTCCACTGTACTTAGTATGCAAGAAATGTATCAGCACTCAGAAGACTAGGCTGAGAAACTGCACTTGCCAACTCAAGATTAACATGCTAAATTGATTTCTTTTCTTTAAAGGATCTAACGTTTTCATTAGTAATGCAGCATTATTCTATCTATGGACAAATTTTCAATATATTTCAAAGCCCATACATTTTGAAACATGTGTTCTAGATTTCATAGAGACAGTTAGCACTGCAGCAAGCAGAGTTTTGTCCAAAACATTATTTATGGTAGATTTTCTTCTGCTGTGAAGTCTCTTTTACTGTGTTTGAAAAACAAAAAGTAAACCCTTTTATTAAAGGAGAAGAGTAACTCTAGTAATGATTTCTTAATTGTTTCTTTACAATGAATGTGTTGGGTGTTTGTTTTTTTTTCTTTCTTGTCAATAGGCACAGTGGACAATTGGAAAACTGCACTGTCCATTCTGTGAGGCCTGCTTAGGGGGCTTTAACTTCGTTTGCAACACAAAATGTTCCTGTGGATGGTCAGTAAATATATATTTCTGCAAAAGTTGGACACACTGTCAGCCAGCTTTCTCTCTTAAATTGGCAAAATCATCAGGAAAGCAGTTACCTCTCCTTAAAATTCAGTCTGGTTCTAGCAAGAATACTTGCCGTGAAGTGGAAACTGCAGCTTTGAAAATCAAAAATCAAGGGCTTTCTTGCATGGTCAAAAATAATAATGGAACTGGCAGATTAACAGAAGCACTATGTCTAGAAGTAAGAGCTCCCAGATTTGAGATGAAAAGTAAAAAACTTCCCTTAAAGGGAAGAAAAGGAAATCTTTCTGCTTCCTATCCTATGAATGATGCATGTACTGTAAAGCTTTTTCACAGAAGATCACATAGTCTGGATTTAAATATCAGAGAGAGACTTGTTTTGTCACCTGTGTTATATGAAACTTGCAATATGGGAAAAATTAACCATGGCCAAAATGAAAATCCATCCGTTTACATACGGAGTGGCTTGAAATTAGAGTCCAATAGGAAGGATGGTAATTCTTTTCAGGACCTGTCCAGTTTCAGTGCTGACAAATTACTACAAAAAGGGCTTAGAGTTACTTCTTTTACCACATTACTACATAGAGAAACAGAAATGAAATCTGATTTTGAAGCTACTGAACAATCTCCTGGGTGTGCTATTGCTGATGTGTCACCTTTTGTGATGAGCGTTTCTTCACCTACAAGTGCTGTAGAAGAGGAACAATATATCACATCTGTTGGTCTTGTGCAGCCTACTAATATTTCCTTCAACCAAAAACTGAATAAGAGAGAAAGAAACAAGTTGAAAAGCTTGAGGAGAAAACAAAAGCGGCAAGAACGGTGGCTACAGAAGCAAGTAGGTATTTAAGATTAATCGTGCTATTTTTTGGTAAACTTTGGCTTACTTTTGTAAATCATTCTGACTTTTTTTGATGGTATTTCTTAATATTTGTTTAACATAGTACTGCCCAGAGTCAGGTATCCTGCAAACAAGTCTTTTTGACCTTTTTCCACATGTAGTTTTTCAAATTCAACTCAAACAGTTGTTTTTCTGTGTAAAATTAAACTTTAGTAGGTAAATATAACTATTTTCCATTAGTCTTGTTGTTTTGTGATGTAGTAATACATTTGGAGTGGGGAAAAATACAGTAAAATTTAATCAGTGTGATTAAAGGAAAACTAAATATTCAGATTTTCTAAATGAGAAACCCTAGCATTTCAGGATTTCCAAAATATTAAGTAATGGCATTTTGAGTTAACTTTAAATTTAAGAAAAAATTATGTTTTAAAGGATATTTTCATTTATTATTTATTTTAATAGAAATATTTTTTCTTTGACTAAGTAATTGATGTTTGCTATTTAAAGTATTAGTCTTTAGAAGGTAAATATTTTGTCTACAGATCTAACAGAATCGTTACATGTTCTTATAGTTTAGACAACCATCTAAAGCAGAACAGAATTAAAGACCATGGATTCTCATGCAATTTTTGTTGGTAGGGAGGGGAGAAAGACCAGGTGTGTATCTTAAAATGAATAACACAGGTTTTGTTTGCTCTGAAATTCAGTAGAAAGACCAAAGATATGCATACCTTTAAAAGATAATTTCTCATAATAAAATTCCTGCTACACAATACTGTGTGGCCAGCAAGAGCAAACATGCTAACTCTCACCAGAGAAGTAGCATCTACTCAAGAAATCATTCCCACTTCATGTAGGTATGTTATTCTGATAATCTTCAAGTATTCCATAGATCAAGTGACATGTAAAGCTCACATAAACCTTTGTTAATACAATAGGATATATAGGGCCATGTACTGTATGGATCTTTTGTTAGTCCTTTGTACCTAAATGGTGCAAAGCGATTTTCACCCTTAATATTCTGCTGCCCTTACACAGTTGCGCTCAGGCACCAGGTGGCTAAGCTCTTTCCTACATAGTCAAAAGAGCCTTCAGAATATGGTACAGAATTGAAGCAATGTAGTGAATACAGGATTGAGAGGGAGTTAACGTAAGTCTAAAGATTCTTATATGTCCAAATGCCTAAAATTACTTTAAAAATTCCAGCCCTCATTGTATGTGTTAAATAGAATTATGATGCAAAAGCACAATATATATGAGCATTTGCACTGTCCTGTCATTTGCAGTCTTTCTAGCCAATTTAGCCTTTTTAGATGTTACTTTCAAGAAAAAAATATTTTACAGATTTTCCAAATTTGTGGTAGCTAAGAAAGAAAAATATACTTTCAGATTTTTTCTTGTTAAACATGCTTAACCAATTCCTACATTCTTTTTAAGTTTCACAGAGCAAATGATACACGGTTGTTAAATCTAGTTTGTCTAATTAATAAGCATAAGGTTTTCAAAGTACAGAAAATGTAAAAGTAAGTGTAAAATAAATCATATGGTTTGAAATAGTAGTATTGAGGGGAAATATTTTGGTTTTGCATTGATTGCTTTAACCCTGATGAAAATGTGTGATTGTGAGATGGAATATTTAAACAGGCCTACTTCTTAGTCTGTGTCAAGCAGCACACGTGGCTACTGCAACTGTGTTTCCCATCACTGTGTGTCACATCCCGTTCCCAGGAGAATGTGGATCTAGAAAATTGCATCCTCTGTACAGTCTGACATGTTGCAAAAGGGGACGCTGCTCTGCAAAACACTCCTTTTTGTGGCTGCTTCCCTCTCTCGTGTGCCAGTCAAGGTGTCCTCCCTTCTCTTACAAGTTCCACTTTGCTGTCCTTTTAATTCAGCTGGTGTGACACCCCTCCTCATAAAAATGTGCATTTTGTTTCTGTGGTACTTACAGTAGGAAGCTGATCTGTGGCATTTTGCAACCATTTCCGCAATACGTACACATATATGCTTAAGGAATCAGACAGCAAAACTTCACAGAGAGAAAAACGCATAAACCTCTGGCAGACACAGTGAAAGAGTTTTCATAAATGACAATGGGAAGTATTTAATTTAAGTGTTCTTTTAAGAAGTACTTTAGTGCAGCAGAACCCTGATGTGAGGTGAGTCTCCTAAGCTGTCTCTGTTAAAGGTGCTGTGCACGTAATTTTTAACTTTAGTAAAGATTGTCTGGTGAGCAGTCCAAGAGAACAGACCTGTCCAGACTTTGGAATTTCTTTGTTAACGCATAGGCTGCTTCTCTAAGTTTATTTTGTAATGTGATAACTGTCAAACATTTTCTGTCTTGCAGTAAGCCATAAATGTGCTGTGTCAGAATGCTCTCTATCATTAAGTTGAAGTGTATAAGCCGTGGATTGTAAATAGGAACGATTCTGTGCCTCCTGGCCGGTGCTTGCCCCCAGATGCCTGCCCTAATTCAGGCTCTGTGGTGTAGGTGTGGGACTGAGCTGGTCTGCGGACAGCAGAGGGACCCAGGCTTCCTCTCTGCTCTGCAAGGGAACGCTCTGTATGCCTGTGAGGAGGATACTTGCATTTTGTGTGTGTTTGTGCTCCTGCACGTTTGGGTTCATGGGGAATTTTTAGGTTTCTTGTCTGTTGTTAAGGTATGATAATAACTACTTAAGGCTAGGAATTGCCAGTATTAGTAATGTTTCTTGTTATAGTGGCTATATCTAAGAAGATGAAGTATTTCTGTTATAAATTCCCTTTTGTGGATATCTTGTTATATGTTTACATTATTTTGTAACCTCTGATGCTTGTAATAATTTGCTGAAAGATCACAGACAGAAATATCATTTTTGGCTTCTCCAGTCTTATTTAATTGCTCTTCACAATCATTTTATGTAAAGACTATGTAGCCAGCTTCAAAACTGCAGTGTCCTCTTGGAAATTATCCTGAGCCATTGGAAAAAATATTGTTGGACATTTGGCTTCCTATTTATAACTTGGCACATCATCAGTTCTTCTGTATATTTTTAAAAACACGAAAGTTTTGTCTTACGAAGGTGACTAGTTTGCATGAAGTGAGTGTCCTTTCATGCTCCCAGGATAAACAGGTAGGTGAGATACTGCACTGACACTGTCAGGTGCTGTTACCTTGTTCTGCAGCCTTGAGTTTCCAGTTCCAGCTGACAGTCCTGTTGTTGAAAGGGCTCAGTATCAAAGATGTAACTTGTGACCTTAGTTCACTTAATCTATGCTTGTCTCTTCTTCGCATGTACCTTGGTTTGTAATTATTTTTCTTGCACTGTCATGTTTGCATTTAAACTGTAAATCCTTCAGGTGTCTTGTCATGTGTTTACGTACTCGGATTTCAGTCGCTCTTTCTATGATGATACGTGTAACTAGAATCATCCTCAGACTGCTTATGGGTTTCACAGCTGACTGTTGAAGGGCTATAAACGTTACTTAATGTTGATACCAAAGTGAAGCATGAAGAGAAGAAAGTGAAATGAAATCAGAGCCAAAGGAGGCAAGTAGTAACTACAAGGTCTCAATTGTGACCTTTGTTAGGGTAGTATGAGGCCCTGGAGAAGTTGTTTAAAATAAGGAAAGAGGACACACAGGAGAAAAAGGGCAGTCCTGATCCCATACCCTGAGATCTGTACCAATAGATAGTGATTGTAATGTGAAGTAATATTCAATTGCAGTGTCTGACTAGCTGTGAATCCCAAGAATTAAGATTGCAGGATGCAATGGTGGGAGAGCATTTTAACTCTGTGCAGCTCATACTGTGTCTGCATAAGCTTTTTTATTCAATTCATTGAGTGACTGTAAGAGAAAGGAAGTTCAAATATTAATATAAACCATTGCATCCTGGGAAAGGTGGAAAATCTCGTTTCACTGTTCAAGACCACTCCTGCCCTGCATAAATTTTCAAAATAACATTGCATTTTTTAAGTTCTATACTTAACTGGTTGAACTTATGTTTAAAGCACATAAATATAAAGAAGGCTGAAGTGTTTCTGTGTTCATAGAATCACAGAATGGTCAGAGTCGGAAGGGACCTTAAAGATCATTGAGTTCCAGCCCACTGCCATGGGCAGGGACACCTCCCACTAGACCAGGTTGCTCAAAGCCCCATCCAGCCTGGCCTGGAACACTTCAGGGATGGGGCATCCACAATTTCTCTGGGCAACCTCTTCCAGTATCTCACCACCCTCACAGTCAAGAATTTCTTCCTAAGATCTAACCTAAATCTCCTCCCTTCCAATTTAAAACCATTACCCCTTGTCCTATCACTTTGTCAGGAAGTCCTGACAGAGTCCCTCTCCAGCTCTCCTCTAGGCTCTCTTCAGATACTGGAAGGCTGCTGTCAGGTCTCCCCAAAGCCTTCTCTTCTCCAGGCTGCACAGCCCCAGCTCTCTCAGGCAATCTTCATAGGAGAGGTGCTCCAGCCCCCTGATCATCTTCTTGGCCCTCCTCTGGGCCCGTTCCAACAGGTCCATCTCCTTCCTGTGCTGCAGACTCCAGAGCTGGATGCAGTACTGCAGGTGTGGTCTCAAGAGCACAGAGTAGAGGGGGAGAATCGCCTCTTTTGCCTTGGTGACCGCACTTATTTTGATGTAGCCCGGGGTGCAGTTGGCTTTGTGGGCTGCCAGCACTTGTTGCTGGTTCATGTTGGGCTTCTCATCCACCGTCACAGCCAAGTCCTTCTCCTCCAGGCTGCTCTCAATCCGTTCTCTGCCCAGCCTGTATTTGTGCTTGGGTTTGCCATGTCCCAGGTGCAGGACCCTACACTTGAACTTCATGAGGTTTGCACAGGCCCACCTTTCCCACCTGTCCAGATCCCTCTGGATGGCATCCCTTCCCTTCAGTGTGCCAAGTGTGTCACACAGCTTGGTGTCTTCAGCAAACTTGCTGATGGTGCACTCAGTCCCACTGTCCATGTCGCTGACAAAAATGTTGAACAGAATCAGTCCCAGTACTGACCTCTGAAGAGCACCACTCATCACCGGTTTCCACTTGGACACTGAGACTTTGACTGTAACCATCTGAGTGTGGCCATCCAGCCAATTCCTTACCCACCAAGTGGTCCATACACTCATGGTTTGGGAAAAGCTTTATAGAAAGTGAATGAATGTATAACAAAGAAACAGGGGTAAAAAACAACAATTCCATGGCAATTTTTTAAATGTAAAATTAGAAGATACAAATAGATCTAATACAGAATAGTTCAGCTTCCATTTGCAAATCAAAATTAGTATGTCAGGAGAGCTAAAATTATAGTCCAACTCTGCGATATGTTTTGATGGAAAACCAAAATTCCAACTGTGTGTTTGCACCACTGTTATTTCTTGTTATATTAATTTTCATACAAAGCAATCCATGTGTTAAGAAAATCAGTCCTAGAAAACTATTCCATTCATAAGGAACAGAGCAAGGAAAATTCATTAAAACATGAAAAAGGGCTTGACTGCAGACATGGTGATGGAAGAAAAAACATAAGTAGTGAAACAAATCATGCAATGTGAAGTGTTACATTCAGTGAGCTCCCTGAATTGGAAAGAGTAGATGATTTTGGAGCATTCTTGGATATAGCAGGTTTGTTCTAAAAAGAAAGGTGTGTAAGATTAAAATGAAATATTATGTCGGGAGGGGCCCGGGAAGACATGCGGCCGACTCAATATGAGTGATAAAGCAAGCTCCAGCGTTTATTCAGATAGCTCAGATATTTATACACTTATTGTAAATTATGCCTACTTGTCACACACTAATTGGCTAGGCTTCTAAAGATTACATGTTCATACACCTCCTACTTGCAGTTTCTGCTTCAATGTTCTCCAACATTCCAGAAGGACACTCTCCCTCTCTCCTTGTTTATCATTCTCGCAGGGTCTGTGTGACCTTGGCTCTTCTTCCTTGTCAGCGTAACTTGCAGTTCTCACTGAGGCCTACTGTGGCTAAAATCCTACTTATGCTAAACACTTAGGCTAACAAGAGGATTGCTTGTACAATGCTTCCGTGGATCCAGGGCCCTGCTCCCGCAGCCATTCTGCAGCAATATTACACCTGAGATTCTGGAAAAATGTAAAAGATGTGTGCCAAGTATTCATATGGAAATAAACTTACATTCTTCCTTTTTGTGTGTTTCTTTGATTTTCTTACCCTGTTTGTTCATTTCAGCCACAATTTTTGGTGTAGTAGGTTTTATCTTCAGATAACTGCTTGTATTTAGTATTAAGTGCTCTGATGTGGGAAATGCTGTACATGAACTTTGCAAAAGGAAAAGATACTAGTCATAAAACAAAAATGCGTAGAAAACAAGCCCTGTGGTAGCAGACCTGCCAGCAGTGGCACATCCAGAAGCAGATAGGACCTGCTATTCTTCAGTCAGGTTCGTCCCTATATTTGTCAAGCGTGGTGCACATCAAATACACTTATCATGCCTGTAAAGATCACAGAGACTTAATCTTGCACTTCACAGAAGCAGATACTATTGAGTATGTTCTTCCCTGTTAGCAACAGAGTTGGCAGATTTTCTGTGCTTTAGAGAACTACTTCTTTGTTTTATTGACAACACTGGAAAAGTAGGATTCTAGAATAGAATGGGAAAGAGAAAGCATTGCATTGCATATGGACAATTGCATACAATTTTTATTATTTGCATTTTTCCCAGGCAAGGTTGCATGAAAAAATATGTGAAGAGGTTGTTTGCAAGTTATATATAGGCAGACCTGGCAGCTCCTCATCGCTGCAAAATGACACAGCTTGTACTCCCCTTGAGATGGGTCCAGAATCCAGATTGAAATTAAAACATTAGTTATGTTAAGAGGAATACTAGCAAAGTTGGTATACTTGCAAAGTCGGTTTATACATTACAAAAAATGCTGAACAGAACTAGATTTCTCCTGGGTCATCAAATCTATTCAACAGAGTGCTACTAAACTGAAAAGCAGAACACCATTTTCGTGTTTGCTGTGGCAATATGTTGTTGTCTCCCTCTGCAGCCCAGTACAACAGACCAATCTGGTTTCTAAAAGTAAGATGTTTTAGGAAGGTATAAATAATGCATTAGAATTACTACTAGATTAATCTTTCTGGATTGAAATCTGTTGATCTGTGGAATATATCCGTATTTAGAATGGTATTAACCATTGTGTGGGGATGTCTGTCCTTTGGATTTCTTTTGTTCTAAAAGTATTCCTTTTAGCTTAAGTATAAATGTAGTATTGACTAATGCACTGAAACTATTTTTATACAAATATGTGAGCAGTACTGAATTTTAGAGACACATGCTAAAAAGTACAGTACGTG
This sequence comes from Thinocorus orbignyianus, assembly GCA_013400375.1. Lineage (NCBI taxonomy): Eukaryota > Metazoa > Chordata > Aves > Ciconiiformes > Thinocoridae > Thinocorus > Thinocorus orbignyianus. The sequence goes on along the minus strand of VXBW01003589.1, from coordinate 223,163 downwards.
ACCCACAACAGTGGGGACAGAATGTGGTGAGGATTAACTTAATCCACTATTAGTAAAATAAAATCTCACTTTTTAATGGAGAACTGCTGCAGGAGGTGGTTGCTCAGGGAGACTGCTGAGATGGGATCCCAGTTGTTCTCAACGTGTTCTCTAGGTTGAACTTATGTGAAACTGTCTTGGGCAGTAGCAGTGGAAGATCTTACCCAAATTTTATCTCTAGCAGCACATTATATGAGTTCTTTGTTTCACTTTATCTCTACTATTCGTCATCTTCAGCTACAAAGAAGCTGTTTTCTCTTGTTTCTAACACAGATTTTGTTCAGCATTTTGAATCTCAACAAATCCCTTGATCTAGTTAGATGAGGTTCAGAGTATCTCTTTATCCTAAATTGTTCTACCTTATCTTCTCCCTGTGCTCATATCAACAATTTGTCTCTTGTTGTCCTTCCATGCACTACACATGGTACTGTATCAAACACCTTTGGACCACCACAGTTGCTTTTTTTTTAAGTTTCATCTGGATTATCTCATTCTCTTACCTTCCATTTATTATTTTTGCTTTAAGACAAGCTTTTTCCTATTTTTATTCCTTCAGTCTTCTGTCATTTTTTGTGTTTAGTCTCAGATTTATTCAGAAAAACCCAGTGCTCTGTCAAAATTTTATTTCAGCACAGATTTGTGCTAAAGTGCAAAGTTCTTGTCAATGACAATAGCTTACCTTTCCAGATTTAGATCCTGTTGGTGCATCTTCTTTGGGATATTCCTCAGCAAGCTTACTGTGAGTTCAAGGTCTCTACTATTTTTCAACGTGTCCTTTTGACAAGGTTACTACCCAAGCTAGATTTTTAGCACAAGACAGAACAAAAGGCATGGTACTTGTCTTGTCCTGAATCTTGTGGCCTTCTCCAGGGTTCCTACTAGTGACTTTGTTTAGGCTACATGAAGGGAGCCAGCCTGTCAGAATGATGAGCTGGCACAGTGGAATTGTGACTGAAACAGACTTTTCAGGAATTATATTTTGCTTTTGCCAAGCATGAGCAACAAGGAAGGTGTGTGACTCACCATGGCAGTGATATGCCATTGTAACACAGTTTTATGAGTATCTTTCTGGGCAATTTGCACAGCTCTTTGTTCAAAATACCAACGTACTCAGAACCACATCATAGTGCCAAAATATGCCAATATCTAATTATCTCTTTAGTTTAAATGATAGTGTGAGTAGGCAGTGTAGGCAGTGGTTTCATTTAACAGTGGGTGAGAAGGAATCCCCACACAATTCTGCCCACAAGTGTCTACTACTCTTGTTTCATCTGACTCTATAGTGCCCTGATTCAGAGAGGGAAAAAAAAAGACAAAAAAACCCACTGATTTTTCTGCCTTGTCAGCTCATGCTGGGTTCAGAAGGTCGCTGCAGCCAGCATAAGAGTATGTAGTTGGGACTGTGTGGTTTGAGGTAAAGAAACGTTAGCTGATAGGTCAGCAGACCTGTAACATGTAAGCATGACTTTATGCTCATTATTTTGCTAACTATTTGTTTGCTTCATTTTCTAATAATTCTACTAGAAAATGTGCTAATGTTAGAGTTGGGGTGGTTTTGCTGTCATACAGTTTCCTATCAGCAAATCATCTTCACTTGATGGATGTTTCTTACTATAGCTAGAGCTATGTAATTATTCTCAGTGGAAATGTATGAGACGTTATCCAGAACTGATTTGCTGCGGATGGAATTAAGTTGAGGGCTAGTGCATAATCACAGTGTATTGATACTCTGACTTTGTAATGTGGCTATGAAACCTGATCCTTTTTTTATCTTCATAAATTTTTCAGATGGACTTTTTATCTGCTTTAGAGCTTTTGTAGCCTCACGTACATAAAGTATTTAATAATCTATACTCAAATAATGAATTATTCTAACCTAGCATGTCCACTGGTGCATTGCTTTGCAGTATAGTCAGGAATTTTGTATTTTGGCTCCATAGCATTTTTATAGTGCTATAGAAATTCCTGGATTTAGGTTTGGGGGTTTTTTGAGAAGGACTACTTTTTCAACAGTAGAATCTGAAACATTATTCAAAAAAAATAAGAACTCTGAAAGTAAATGTTCTCCTG
>VXBW01003589.1:198687-221022 GCA_013400375.1 Thinocorus orbignyianus | reverse complement strand
AAAGTGGGGGGGGGGAGGGGGGGCTGGGATGGGGAGGACCAGTGCCAAAGAAACCAGGACCAAAGAAACACGAAGATCAGCTTCGGTCACTATACAGTATCATTCATGTGGGGAAATTTTAATACAAATTTGTATATTAATATGTGTATATTAATACAAATATTTCTTTGTTTAATTCCAAATGGGCAAATTTGAAACTAAGTCTGGTTCCAGCTGTCTGTTCCACTTGTGTAATGAAAAGTAATTGACAGTGAATGTTTTACAGAGCACTTCTTAGGCACTAAGAACAGCCTGACCATGGTTGTATGTACAACCCACTTTCTACAATGCACTGAGCGTATTCTTGGGTTAAAAAAGGGGAATAGTAGCAAATAGGAAAAGTACAATGCAAGTTATGTATCTGGTGATTCTGGTGTTTACTAAGAAACTAACAGATCTAATTCTGTGCAGTACATTTTAATTTCCACCCAGTAATGCAAGAACAAGGAATAGGAACATCCTACCTAATAATTGTGCCTGGGTGACCTGCATGCTGATAACATTGGTTAACCGAACTCTGAAGATATACCCTGAGGTCAAACTTAGTCCTCAGTTAACGGTTTCTAGGATGAATGGATTCTAGGATGAATGGAATTTCACTCTCATGTTTGACTTCAGTGCTAAGTGTAGTGTGAGTGGACGTGGCAGTACATCATAAACATAGTTACAGTTAGCTATTCTCCACAAGTGTTTTAAAAATTATTCTGAAATTACAGAAGTTATTACATTTTTATCATATGATAGCAGAAAATGTGTCTAGCCATNGTTGTAGAGAACAATAAGGTCTCCCCTCAGTCTCCTCAGACTGAACAACCCCAGCTCCCTCAGCCTCTCCTCATAAGACTTGTGCTCCAGAGAACTTCAGGCAGTGACATTTGAATTTTATCTCTGTAGAAAATTTTTAATGCCAAGTCAGAATTTCTGAAAATGAAATATATGCTCTGAAAAAGAGAATATCGTCTGGGAGTACTACCACAGTTTTAGCTATTGCACTGCTTCATTAATAACAATTATATTACATAGCACTCCTGTATTCTGTCAAACAATGAGAGTTTTCCTGATGTTGATTCTTAGGAATAAAAGATTTCCGAAACATTGTCCACTTCAGTAAGTGCATTGAAAAATTAGCGAAAGGTATAGAAGAAACTTATTTCAATACCTCAGAGTTGCTATAAAATACTGCTATAGCAATAACACTAAATTATGATGCCAGAGATGTGGATACCAAAATTACACCATTGAAAGAAAAAAGTTTGCCAGTATGTTAAGGCTAATTCTTGTGTTTGATGCATTCTCTCCGTAAGAATGACTTGGTTTAGCTTAGCTTCTTCATACTGCATTACATATTTGTTCCCAAGCCTATGAAAAATTATTTCATGTTCTTTTTACCAATAGCATTGTTTTTGAAAAGACTGCTTTAGATCTAAACAAAAGGCGTCATCACAGATGATTTGTAGCGTACAAATTATGTTACTTCTTCAGGTGCATAAGATTGCTTATACTAGTCAGAAGTTGGAAGAACGGACATCACGTTCTGGAAGGACAGAAGTGAAGTTAAATGTAGAATTGTACCAAGTGTACAGTATGCAGTCACACTAAATACACAGCGATGGTGCCTAAGAAACTGTAAGAGCTCCCCATAAAAACTGCCATATCTGTTTTAAATACTGCTAAATTCATACATAACCATTTGGTTTGTAAACAACATTTTGTTTAGTGTGTAGCTTTTCTGTAGAAGTGATTTGCAGCATTTTCAATGAAAGTTTTAGGAGGTAGAGTATTCCAGCATCTGTTTTGGAGGAGTTCAGAAATGTTCTTTTCAGTGTAGGTAAACTCAATAATCCCTGCATCAAGGGTATGCAGTATACTTTCAGTAATGATTCAGTGGAAGAAAGCAGCCAACTTGAGGGGTGAAGAACAGCTGAAGTAAAGAATAAAACTTGGAGAAATATAAGTAAATGCTCAACACCACCTTCTGTATGACCTTCTGACCAGTTGAATATAGTTAGCAAAAATGGAAGTAAATAGTGTATTCTTTACTTATTGTGGCTGAAATAGGTGCTGTGGAGACTAATGGTTAGACGGTTCAGAGTCGTTACAGTGGTAGAAAAAAATTTTTAGAGGCTTGTCTGAGAAAAACATGTTATGATGAGTCTAAAAGCACTGACAGACCAGGGACTGCGAGATAAAGTAGATTAGGTATGCTAATTCAAATTTAAATTTGATCTGATGCAAAACAAAGCATTTCATGTTTTCCAGATGGAGTTTTTTCTTTGTGAATACTGAGCACAGCATAGGTAATTCTTCTGGACCTCTAGGAATCCTGGGGTATTTCAAGGGATGGAAATGATGAAAAATTCAAGTAAAATGGATTCTCCAGCCATACTGAAAAGGCACGTAACTTGTTGCATGTATAATCATTCTGTATCTGGATCGGCCAGTGCTGAACTCAAGTCTGATAAGCCTGTCTTGGTCAGCAAGCTGAATTCTGCAGGTCTTTCGAGTTCCTTTTCTGCCCTTTCCAGCATCACAGGACAATTAGCATTAATGCACTGAGGGTTACACGGAAGTTTGCACTACCAAGTAAGAACACAATGCAGGACTAGCAGAGAACTTCTGTATGTGAATCAGCCTGAATCCAGGCAGGGTCACTCAGGTGTCTTCACCATATATTCCTGTTTCTGGCTTCATCATGCTGAAGTATTTGAGCTAGCATTGCACAGAAGTGTCTCTGATGTGCTAAATTTATTTCTTCACACCATGTGAAAGTGACTAGACTGCTCATTTATCTAACTGGTGCTGAGATCTTAAGATCAGCTTTCATGTGATTCTGGATATGTCCTATGAGACCTGCTAGATATAAATGACTGTGCAAAGAGCCAGTTGTCTTTGCACTGATGACAGTTAATCGCAACCAAACACACAGCCCAGAAACAGAGCATCGCCCATGCAGAATGCATGATCAGTCCATATCTGAATGGCAGCAGACAGTGGCTAGTGACTTTTCACTATATATTTCCAGTGTTTCAGTGTTAAAAAAAAAAAGGTGGAATTTCAGGAAGCAATGATACGTTTGCTTTGCAGGGCGCTTAGGGTATTCTTCATTTTCTTACATGATTATTATACCCAATTGCAAGACTTCTCTTTTATATATATAAATGTATGTATATATATGAGTATATTCTTGGCGCAAACCACAAACCATCTCTGATTTGAAACACCATAATCTTATGAGGTATTTTTCTCAGTTGGATTAAAATCTGCCACGTTGATTATGGTATTATGGAGCAGTCTGAATTATTAATTTAGTTTCACTTGGCAGGTAAGGTTTTCTTTAATTGATTATGTTAGATAATATGATATATTGTTTCACAGAGCTGTTATCTACATTCTAAAGATATTAATGAATATTTATTGCTGAGCATGCATAAATTATGCTTGAATACAAAGCATAATCTAAAACTAGAAATGCATACGCGACAGGTATAGGATGGTTCTGTGAAAAGAGTTTATAAAAATCAGAAGTACTTAAGAGGCTCTAATTCAGGTAATAGGTTTCAGTTTTTAAGATATGAGTTGTTTGCTGGCTAGCTGTTGCAGATTGATTTGAAATAAGTAGTTTTGTTTGAAGCTTTAACTAATTGGCAAATGCTCTTTGTTAGGGTGGATAAAACAGATTCACACTTCACAGTAGCTGCCTGGAAATGTATTTTCTGTTGGTAATATACATTTGTCTTGCCATACTTGAAACTGAGGTTAAAGCAGATATGCTTGAACCTGGATGAGCAAGGGTAATTATTGTAGTCTCTGAAGACTTTTCCTGGATTTTTGACCAGAATATCTTGACGCTTTGCAAAAATTGTTGCAATTTTTAACTCAAGTAAGTTATAGTTGTTTTAAGAATTGTGTTAATTTGGATTCTGAGAAGAATTCCAGCTGTTACAATGAATGATATTAGATTGCCATATGGCAATTATAATGTGTACAGCTACACATTTTGTGAAATCAGTAGTTGAGGGGTTTTTCCATTATGAAGTTCAGGACCTTGACCTGTAATTTCACGTGATATAAGTGAAGAACTAAATGGTAGTATCTGTTCTGTAAATGAGTGTAAGGAGAAAAATGAGACACCAACATCTGTTTTATGTTAGTATGTGTACCTTTTAAACTTCTGGAAAATTGTTCTTTGGAAATACAAACCTCGAAAAGTGTGTTATCCAGATTGACAGATTATGAACTTTTCTTGGAAACACAGCAAATTAAGTGTTCTTTTTGTGAAAAATGAGAGCAAAGTCACATTCTAAAGAAACTTTTTGTCAAAGGCAGTATCCGAGGTCATTTTGTTTCAGAGTATCATTCCTACCATGGCAGATATAGGAAAGATTTATTTTTCACACCATTTGATTTAAGTTTTTGTTTGTACTGCATTTAGGCACTTAGAAATTCACCAAGCCCTGGAAGTCTACCGTACCTGTAGATGAGGTAGGCTCTATGTTTCAGCATTAATTTTCTCAGATTCTGGGTTGATGGGTGTTTGCACTCTCAGAAGTAACCTAATGACTGGATATGGTGCCATGTATTTTTCACACAAGTTGAACTGATGAAAGCAGGTATATTGTACAGACCTTGAGACAAGTTCATAGTTTCCTTCCCAATGTTATCTGCCATTTATTTACTTCCTCTTAGTTTGCCAGGTTGTCATTTTTGCTTTTGCCTTTTGGTAGAAATCTAAAACTTGTCTTAGGATATTGAAATGGGGTTTAGTATCTGTGGCTTTGGAGAAGGTAGTCTGTGATCCTCCTGTCTTATTACTCACAACTTTAGAATGCTAGGCTCAGTAATCCAGAGAGTCTTTAAGTTCCTATTTTATATAATTCTCAAAACTTTAGCCACTGCATATCATACTTCCACCCTGCACTAGTTTGAATAGATTTAGGTCAGACACCTAAACATACTAGATACGTTTGTAATTGCTGAAAGAGGGCCAAGGAGTCACCCTCTGACCTGAAGCCTGGTGACCCCGGTCCTGTCCCTCTGCTTAGAGCTCACTCCCCCCAAGAGCATATTTCTTGTGTCCATCCTGCAAATTACTTGGCTCTGGGTCAGAACCTCAGATAATGCCGGTGCCGTACAGTCGGAAGAGGTAATCTTGGATGTCTCTTTTTTCAGGTCAAAATGGCTATATTTCTGCAGTGTACCAGTGTGGTGATTTTTACAGCAGGAAACCATGAGTAGGTATTGCATATCTAAGAGTATGGTCTGAGCATATGGGATGACATTTGGGATGCTAAAGCTGAAGATGTATAAAGGAAGATGTGTCATTCTCCCCTTCCTCATATACCACAGTTCCTCCTGCAAAAATAATATTTTTGTTAACTATTCTTGATAGCTATATGTTCCCCTACCTGTAAGGTAATTCTGGCATAAATAACATACGCATTCACAATGCAGTGCTTCTAAGCATTTGTCACATGTAAGATACAATATAATTTGATAAAATCGTAGAATGGCTTGGGTTAGAAGGGACCTCAAGATCATCTGGGTCTGCTGCGCAAAAGAATGGTTTTCACAATTTCTTGTTTTAAAAGGGGGGCTTATGATGACATCTTGCAGAAAAAATATAGGAACAAAATCTAACTGTATTTTGTGACATTTTCGTATTGCCTTGGGCTTCTTAGAAGATCTTTTAAAATAATATTTTAAAAGTGCTTAGTATGAAGTGATCTCTTCTGGCATTTTAAAAATATCTACTGAAGCTCAAGCTTATATATACTAACATAAGGGGCAATGTGAATGCACACAGGCTGCAGAACTATTAAAAACTGGTGTACATCATTTACTTTAGTACCCAGAGCAAAATTTATCATGCTTTCCTATCTTCTTTAATTGTGTGATTATCCTTCACAATTATTGTCAGGGGTGTGTGTGCAAGCAAAGAAAAAGAAGGAATTTATTCACTCCTGCTTATCAGCAGGCAGATGTCCTCCCACCTCCTGGGGAGCAGGGCCTCAGCACACGTGGTGGTTGCTTACATACAAAAATTTCATAACCACAAACATCCCACTTTCCTCCTCACCTCCCTGCGGATTTATTGCTGAGTGTGACATTCTGTGGTATGGGTCAGCTTTCTTGGTTATATGCACTCCTGACCTCAAGCCCACCNAAAAAAAAAAAAACAACCACATACAGTCTTCTAGAAATGAATTTTCTTCTTTCTCTCGTTGGTAGTTGTTTTTTGACACATGTTCATGCTTTTCCCTGCATTTTCTTCCCAGCAGCATCTTCAGTTCCCAGCTGAGTCTGTTTTGTTGCTATTTCATACCCCTTGTATCCACTAAATGATCCGTGGTTAAGTGACTGAAGTTGACAGTGATGGACTTCAGAGCTAAGGCTGCACTCAGGCTTAAGAAGGGCAGAGTTCGCATCACTGAGTTTTAATTTCAGGTTGTCTCCACCAGTTAAATTTTATTACTTTTGAAGGCTTTTCTGCAGAATGAGGGCTGAGAACTTCATTTTAGTAACAAAACGTTGGGTGCTAGAGGATTTGAACTTGTCATGTGCACTTGTAAGTATTTGTGCTGGTCTTACCCTTCACAAAGGCTTTATGTCAGATCTTCTGCTTGAGGGCTTTAGCTTGCATTCTTTAAGACCCAGAATAAAATCCTAGCCTCCCATTGAATGCACTGTAAAAGCTATGAAATGAAAAGTAACAAGTTTTAATCTTTTTAAGATAGACATGTCTTTGAACAATTTAAAAGTGAGCTTTGTTGCTCCAAACATGCCCTGCTTTTGCCTGAAGAACTGACATAAATAATACATCTAAAAATGATCATAGTTTATCAGCTACAAACTTGCATTAAGGAGGCAACCAACCCAGGACAGACAAACCAAATGGCATTGGTTTGCTTTGTGTGCTTAACTGTATTTGGTCTTTTGTCTTTGCCTGTTATGTTTCCTCATGAGAAAAGAGTTTTCCCGTTCTGCTAAACTAGGACATAGGATGTTGCCCACATTAAGGAAATTAAAATTGGTAGCTAACATCGGAAAGTTTTCAAGACCTCACTTGAGAGTCCTGAACTATGTGGGATGCTCTTGTCTGATATCTCTCCTCTGCTGAAGTCTAGTAATATTATTTTTGTAGTTTCTCATTTCCCACACACACACGCAGTTTCACTATATGCAAAGTAGGAAGTAGTGTCCTTTATAAAGATTTCTGTGGTAATTTAATTAGCTATAGAGATTGTCGCTGGTTTAAGACTGAATTTGTCCACTGAGGTTTTTCTAACCTTTTCATAGGTGATCTTTTGTTACTCTGTCTTTTACCAAATAATTTTTATTCTTTTCCTAAGGAAGCTTTATCACTTTAATTATTGGAGCATGTAAACAAAATGGGAAGGAAGTTAGTTGGAACTCTGTTTGGAGATGAACATAGATAAAATGTGTTCACCGCAAACAATTAACAAGGAATTGGAATTCTTCAGCTGTAAAAGAATGTGCTGTACTGTAATAAAGTTTCTGTTACAGTATATAATCAACTCACAAGGTTTGAAGCACATTTTATTACAGAAACACTATTTTATCAAAAGAATAATTTGTAGGTAAAAATAAGAACAGAAAGAGCATTTCTGTACCACTGGCTTCATTAAAGAAATATATTACTGATTTATATTTTGCTAATAATGAAAAGATAAATTACAGGTTAGTGTGGAGTATGAGTGTAAATTTTATAAGAAAGGCACAAAACACACCTAAATGAAAAACACCTGTGGTAGCAGAATCCTAACATATTGCTAGGCAGATTTTATCAAAAGTAGGGAAATATTGTTTCCACTGTCCTACACTGCTAATCAGAATGTGGATTAATTTCCTTGGACCAATTCAGCTCCACCATCCCACCAAAAAAAGTAAACTTCTTGTATTGAACATTGCAACAGCAGTGCTCCATGTTGGCCCTTGTCTTTGCGCCTCGTGTCCCCTCTGAACAGAGAGACATGGGAGTTGTCTTGAGTCTTGAGGCAGGTCCCTTGTCCCATACCATCTGAGTTGCAGAAGATGAACTCTGCCCAGTTGACATCAGCTTGTAGCTGTGGATGTTGTCAAGAGCGAGACTGTAATTTTACAAGCAATGGATCACAGCTTACTGACTAACAATGATGCTCCCGCTGGAAGATCGTTGCCCAAGATGTTCTAAGAAAGGAGAAGTCTAATTCTACCTCCTAAGTAGCGCTTGTATCAGAGTACCCTGAAGTGCTGAGCAGAAGACAGTTTTTGTTATTACCTCATCCAGCTTATTCTTTGCAAAAAGTTTTCTGCCACTTCTGTGTCATCTACAGAGCTAGATTCTCTTTACACAAAGGCAAGAGAAATTTTGAATTAAATTCCTGTGCAAATGTAGTGAAGTGCATTTCCCTTGCTAATAAAATTTCATCAACAATGTAAATAGAAAATAAATTCTTCTAGAATTGCTGTTCTTCTGATTTTGTTTTAAATCCAAAAGTCTAGTCTCATAGCAACTTGTTTAAACAGAAATTTATGGCATAATAATTAGCAGTGTAGCACGTATATCATAAATAAAACTGTGTATAACAATTCTTTACCTGTTTAAAACGTGTCACATGTCATGCATAGACCAGTGCTAAAAGGTGAAAACATTTCTGTACAAAAAGAAGGGAGCAGCTGGCAGGGCTTGTTCAAAGATCTTGTCATCAGCCTGCTGCTTAAAATTCAGAAAGCTTCAATTTTTGAACCATCTAGGCCCCATATAAGGTTTATGTTTTAAAGAAGTTATTGCAGAGGACATGGTGTTTGAGAAGTGAAGGTCAAGGTTATGACCTGAGATTTTTTTTTACCCATATGCTCTTTCTTTCACTGTTACTGTTTACTTTGAAGTTGTTTTGTTTTTGTTATTAATCTTATTTATAGTCAGTAATAGACTTTAGCACAGTAGTTCTTAAATCATTCTGTTTGTGAATGTGTTGCACCAACATTAATAGTTGCATCCCGCTTTTTTAATCCGGGCAGAGAAAGGTGAAATAGCAGATGTTCGGCCTGATTTTTCTGTTTCAGCATCCTGTCAAAGAAAAGCTTTAAACTCTGATTTTTTGGGGGGAGAGGATGTTTTCATATTTGGTTGCTGAGAAGCTTTGTGGAAGCCTTCACTAGAAAGGAAATCTGCACTATTAAGCTGTAACAGAGAGAAAATACTGAAATCGTCAGAGGTCGTTATTAAGACCCCTCAAGGCTTTGGTAGGAAGGCTTACGAGAAATGTTGCCAACCTAAAAGTTAGGATAGTCTTACCATCTTCATAAATAATTTTGGGGGAAAATGAAGTAGGATACAATATGTTGCTTATACAACACAGAAGAGTCATCTTGCATAAAATAAAGTCTGAATGTTGTAATACCTGTTCAGGAAATGTAATTTTCTGTGTATGAAAGGAAAAATTAATGGAAGTATATATGAAATTACTAGTTATTACACAAATATGCATGCATCTCACTATTACTGAGAAATAAAAAACAATAATTTATACTGTGTTTATGAGACAGAAAAGATTTGGGTAACAGCAGCTTAAATCAAGTATCTGGAAAGGGAATTTATTTAGGTATCATTATACTGACAGCTGACCCCTTTGAAGCTATTCATGTTGAGCACTTTCAGGCTGAGGCATCCAATGGTTACATTTGAGGAAAACAAGCTTTGGCACAGTTTGGATGACTTTGGATATAACTGAATAATATACCGAGGAAAGAACGTACTGCTTATTGCTGACAGCAGCCATTACAGTACCATAATTAATGATAAAATTTCTGATAAATTTTCTGATAAAACATCATGAAGAGTAAGAGTTGAAGTTAATCAAATTGAGCATCTAGATATTATTTATCAGAAAAGCAATACATGGACCAGTTGGACTGTATTTTGTTACTGCAAATCCATGTGGATTTTTTTTTAAATAGAGGATCAAATTTCCATGTCATTCTCCAAAGGTTGCTTGAAAAGAATGTACAAAGGGGACTTTTATTTTTGTCTATTGCTATATGAAAACATTTGAAAAACTTTTGAAATTGGTGCCTTATTGTTTTAATTTTGCATTACAGTATCTACTTCAGATGGATTACAAACTGCAAGTTTTACTGTGTGACAGTAGCTATATAATCAAAATGGAGAAAAAGAGTTTGCTTCTTGTTGTTGATGACTCTTAGAGTCTTAACTTTCAATTACTTTTTCATTTCAAAGTGTCGTTTACAACTCAGAGAAAATTTCCAGAAAGGCAACACAAATTCTGTGTGAAATCAAACAGATTTGGACTTCTTGAAAATCTGTAGCAATGGGAAATCCACCATTATTTTCCCAATTTTTTGAAGTAAAGACATACATATCTGCATTTCAGAGATTTGCTTTTTTACATTTTAAGAAAAAAACTTAGATGATTTTTTTCAGGCCATCCCATAATTCCGTCAGGAGTGAATTCACATTTTTGATTCGGATGAAATTAGGATTCAGTGATCTTACTAGGTATAAAAAAATTAAGCAGCAGTGTTAAAATCTGACTGCCTTTTACCTAAGTTTTTCAGATATATTAATCGTTGAAACCCTTTACTTATCTTTATTTTCCCTCATTCTAAGTGAATGTTGTACTTTAAACACTGCTTAGAGATTAAGTCTATCTATGTGATAAATAATTAAATTGAGTTTAAGAAACTCGGCCAAGACTCTTTAAATAGGTGGCCTGGTTGTTCTGAGCAAGATGATCACCCAGTTGCTCCATCCAGATAAGGAAACTTTAGAAAACTGGGACAATCATTTATTTGTCTAAATATAGTTTTAGGTTCCTAATTTTAGGGTGACGTGTTTTAAAGCAATTCGTCCCACTAGGTGAATCCTTCTTTTACCATAATATGTCACAACTTATGCCTCAGTTGTGGAAACAGAAGATACTTGTAGAGTCATAAATCTAGGGTGTCTTCTCTGTATGTTGATTTTGGAATGAGAGGTAGGCATCTCCCAATCCAGTGAAAAGGACACTGTTGGCACCCAGCCCAGATGGAAGTATGTCACATTCGACAGGCACCCACCTGAAGGGTCGGGATTGGGCATACCGTAATATGCATCCAGGTAAATACAGATAGAGGTGCAGTTGATTTATCTGGATTAGATACCTCTTTTGAGTCATAGTTGCAATGGTTCTTAGGTAAATTTTCTTTTGTCTGATGAATGAAAGGCAAGAACTTTCTCACCTCTGCCCCAGCCTGTTGAAGAATGGCTGGACACAAGGACATGGATCTACGGAAGTATTGTTCAGGCGATTGTTCAGGCGATCGTCTTGCTAATGCTAAGGGCCTGTCTACGGTAGGCTGGTAGTTCGCAGCAGGCCTTAGTGGAAAATTACTGCAGAAGTCTTTTTAACAAGAAGATTGCCGGGTCATAACGACCTTACAAGATTGGGAGACAAGATAAGAGAAAGTTTGCACAATTAAGTAATGGGAAAGAACCCTAGAGCTAAAACCACGAATAGGAGGAGTATGCAAATGTAATCGTTAAGTGCTTAGCCAATCATTGTATGATTAGTAGGAATAATTAACGATAAGTGTATAAAAGACCTGAGCTATCCGAATAAAGTCGAAGCTCGCTTTATCACTCATACTGAGTCGGCCGCATGTCTTCCCCCGCAGTTGCAACACTAGCCTGTGTTGGAAATCTGCATTATTATTGTATTATTGTATTAATAAATTTGAAGGATCATGTAGCCACCACAATAAATTACTGGAAGTCAGGCTTGCATAATACTAATGAGGTATTTGTGTACAATCTATTTTAAAGATATTTTGAAAAATCCTGTGATGACAGTTAAGTTCAGTAAACCCATCTTTCTGTCCAAAACAGTATTCATTCTTCTGTAACCATATCTAGCAGCCAGAAACTCTGATTAACTCTCACTGTTGATCTTTTGATAACTGCTAGCAGACAGATCTATGCAGTTGCTATAGACTGTACAAGCAGAGAGAACTGTACCTTGGAGCTGGCAAATCCCAGGAACAGTGAGGCTTTGGTGGGAAACTTAAAATCTGTAGATTGATGTCATTATTTACAAGACTGTGTTCCAGAGGCAGAGATACTTTTAGTTTATAAGCAGTATGTAAACACTGTTCAGTGCAGGAGTGGACCTCCATCTCTGACCAGCACTCTTCCCCTGTCACTTATTCCAGTTTCTGTTGTGTAGTGCTGGGGAAGAGACCTATTTTAATGGTAAGAGTAGGTGTTCTGCACAAAAGAGCCTTTTGTGTGCTGTTAACTCAGGTTGTGTCATGCATCACTGTAATTTGCTTAAATTTATGCTGAATGACAAGAATAGTTTCAAATGGGTTGTTTGATATACTATGACTGTATTTTTGCAAAGCTGCCAAAATATAGCAGCACTGTTCCAGACATTCTTTTACAGATATTTTATTCCAAATATTTTCCCTAAAAGAGTAATAGTATACACATTTATGCAAAGCCTAGAAGTAGAATGGAAAAATAAATGCATAGAATGGTCTGTTGTTCAGTGCTGAAAATCTCTTTGCTAAAATTAAGAGGTATGCTGCTTTTACAGGTATAACATTAATATTTCAACAGAAACATTTTACCGATTCTCTGGCTCTTTATGTGTGTGAATTGACCAGACTTTTTATACCATGTACCAGAACAACTATTAGGTTGTACTAGAGAGTAATTTTACTCTCCTCCTACCAGAGAGGAGAGCTCTTCAGATGTAAGTAGCAACAGCTTTGATATAACTAACAGAAGGCAACCTTTGTGCTTGCAGCTTGTTTACTTCTTCTGAACTATCATTTAACATTCCAGGTGAAATATGTCTGTAAACTTCAGCAGTATGTTTAGCACACGTGTTACTTCCAGTTCTACATCATTTCAAATGCAAAGGAAATCTCAAATACCAAAAGGAGGAACAGAGGAACAATAAAATCCTTTTCTTCCCTACAACTTCTGTAAAAAAAAAAAAGTGTGTTTTCTCTGCATAAAATTCATGCCACAAGGGCGAACACAACCTCTTATCTGTTATTTAGGCATTGCATTAAGACTCTAGGAGCTTCACAGAAGTTTCTGTAGGCCTCTGTGAATTAATTTTCCTCCTCTTTCTGAAATACTGTTTATTATAAAGATGAATGATTATTCATGTTTGCGTTATTGTTATCTGTACTGATATTAGTACCTGTGCCTGGGTGCTCTAATCTGCATATTTATTCATGGTGTGAAGATTCAGTTAGCAACTTAGCTATAATGCCCACATCATTCTCTTAAGTGCCTGAATAAATAATGTCTATGTTTTATTAAATGCAAAATAAAAATAAAAATGAAGGTAGGCCTGCAACATGCCACTCATTACTTATGTATTCGCTTAGGGGTGGGCATAAATATTAAAGCATTAAGATGATTGTAGTCCAAGTTCTTTGGGTAATATTTATTCTAGTGACCTGTCTCTGAATTCACCTTGATAATTAAATTATTTTAAAATTAATAATACGTTACGATAAGTCAGTAAAGTAGTTGATGTGTTCTTCAAGAGATGTTCATGAAAGCTGTGCTAACAGATATTCCTTAAACAATAAATATGATTCTCCCTAGGAGGAATTTTCAAGAGGGTAATAATATCTAGAGCTGCCAGTATAGATGTATATCCTAAAGCTTAATGGCTGAGTTACATAGGAGGAGCCATCAAGATTAACCAAATTGCGTAAGAAAAAATGGTTAGGTAATTTCAAATCCATGATAACAAGAAGCTGAAACATATTATGTAAGATGCTTGGAAGAAAGGGGATATGTGCATAATGCCCACGTATAACATCTTGCATAAGGGATATTCAGATCTATGTGGCCTGTTTCAACCTGATTAAAACAGTATGAATCAGTAATACAATAAAGTAGTCATTATTCTACTTTTGTGAAGTGTGTACAAGAATAAAAAGAAAAGATATTAGGTCATTTTCTTCTCCTTTGTCTGTTTTTCTGAGCTTTGTTTTTCACTTTTACCACAAAATAAGCCTTTATCTTCAGACATAAATAAGATTAAAGATCTGCTGAACTAAAAATATTTCAGTGAGACAAATTGGTTAACTTCCCATGTATCGAGGCATTTTATAAATTTATTGTTCTTAAGGTACTCCAGTTATGTCCTCAAACTGTCCTTTTACTTAAATCATATTAACAGTGTATTTAACTAATATTAAATAATCTTTGTCATTGACAGGCTACTGGGTTTATTAGAGTTCTGTAACTCTCAGTGAAGTTCTAACTGGAAGTTTTAAAAATTCTCTAAAAAATGCTCATTAATTAATTTGTTAATTAATGAAGTCTGTAAAAAGGCCATGTTTCCTTGTGCAAACAGATCAAATAAATATACCCGGCAAAACTTTAAATTCATTCTGAGTAAGTAAATTTTTTATTGTTTCTTTGTAGAAGTTTTAGGTCTATTAAACCAAGATATTGTCAAATTGTCTTCATATTTTTTAAATATATCTGCTTCTCCAGAGAAGAAAAATGCAGGCTGAACCTGCTTAGGCTCCAGTGAAGTGCTCATGTATAAGGGCACTTTACATTCTGTAGAGTGCTGAATTAATCCAGCCATTTCAGTGCTGTACTGTCTTTTAGTTAAATTCTGTCTGTAGCTGGGTTGTAATAGTTACAGACTGATAAATAGCCCCCTGTAGTCTTTGCACTTAGTGTCTTATACCTGCTCCAGTAATTTACATGCTATGAGATTAGCTATTTTGAAAAAAATGGGCTGTATATGTAGTCTGCAAGTCCTGGAGAGTTTATCACTTGATAATCCACTTCAGTGGCTACTGTTTTCACCTCAAATTTGTGGCTTATTTTCAATTTGAAGTATTAATTGCATCATTAAGATATGGCATCTTATTATTCCTTTTAATGGTAGATTTTTAAAAATCAAATTGGTTTAATTTCTTTGCCTTCTGTTGCAGGAAGAACTTTTGGCTTTTATATGTTTTTTGTTGTGCCCTCTCTGGTTTTCAATGTAAATTTTAAATTGAAAATGTTCAAACTTGGGTATGTTATTCTAGAAGGCATATCAGTAACAGCCTGTGCAGAACTTCAGGAGGGCCTTTGAAAACATTTTGTGCAAGGCAGCAAGAGAAGAAATTCCTCTTGGGCAAGAACAAACTGTATTCTTCCAATGTAATTTTATACCCACATTTACCCTGTGGTTGTGAAGGTCTCCTGGCATTCAGTGCTTTAAGAATTTTTTGGCTCTATGAGGCTCTGCAGAGTAGACAGGTTTTCCATTTCCCAGCATCTTCCTTTGGTAAGGTCTCTGCTCTGCTGATGAAGTGAATGGCTTCATCAAAGGGGTGACATCACATGGGTTAGAAGAAATGCGTAATTGCTTGCCTTGGAAACTTGACTTCTTGCTTGCTAGTCATAAGGAATAGTTTTCAGTACAGTTGCTCCAAACAGTGTTTGTAAGCATGGAAGCAAGGCCCTGTGTCCATCTATATTCATTGCTCAGCTCAGTTATCCCAAGTGTTTCCTTCTGGTACCAAGGAAATTGTCTCCTTTCCTATCTCCTTCTTTATGTTTCAACAATATCTTCAGGCTAATAGGACAGCATATAAGAAGACTTATTTATAGTTCAGGGTGCACAACATGGCTTTCAAGTCCTAAGAGTAGTGAAGTCAGAGCAATTCTCAAAGATTTGTTGACTAGGCACAGCCTTGTCAGCATCTTTGATCCTCCTCTGAACTGTGTCCTATTGCACCTGAACAAAAGAAAACAGCACTAGCACCAGCTCACAGATTAGGCTTCATAAATAGCATTTGTTCTCTGTGAGCATCTCATCTTCAGGCCAATAGAGCTCACTGTTTTAATCTCTAGTATCATTTCTGTACGCTATCGAATTTTTGCTCGTGCATTTGCTAACATACCTGGACCTTCTAATGACTCACTGGTGATTTGTGCAAAGGCAGCCACCTGGTCAAGTGCAAACAGCACTGTGCAGAACTTCATGAGTTTATCATAGCTAAGTAGGTTGGCAGTAGTGCGAAGTCACAGTAAGCAGGTACAAGAAACTTTAGTGCATATTAGAGAAAATGACTGAGCTAACCAGACAAGTTTTGGTGAGTTGTACTCATGAAGTGCTCAGATAATAAAATAATAGACTGGATAATTATCTTAGGGAGGAGTATGATAAATTCATAGAGTTATTGACCTGGCTCTATAGCATGTTTAATATTTGGATACGGTAAACATCAAAAACCTGATACTTTGTTTTCTTAGTTATGGCCAATGCATAATAATTCAGTAAATTTTAACTAGATTAGAAATTTAACCTGCCTGATTTTTTCAGTATGAGATCATGCAGGATTAAGAAAAGATTGTAGTAGTACTATCATTACCTAAAACAACCATCATTACCTGAGGATGAAAATAATTTGAGATTGATAGAGAGAAGTTACTGTATGTACGTATATTTAATTAAACAAATCAAATAAAGCTTATTTGATGGGGCAAACTGCCAGAGTGTGGAAAAAAAACAAAGTTTGGAGGGTCAAGAAGTCTTTTCAGGTCTGAAAGGAGTAGCCCTCATGAATAAACATGACCTTGGAATGACCTTTGGTAACTCAAATAGAGAGGGAAAGGAAACTAGAGTGTTAAGGAGCAAATCTTCTGAGAGAAGCAGGAAGATAGGTAATTTATTTTTCCTGGAACATAGAAGAGGTTAACTATAGGTTAGAGTGCAAATATCTGTTGAGAATATTCTAATTTTCACTTACGCTGTTTATTCTATTCATTTATTGTTATCTCTTTAGAGCCTCATATACAAAAAGTATCAGTGTCCTATCAGTAGTTGCTGTACAAGCCTTGATCTGCAAAGCGCATAATTAGACAAGATTAACAACTCCAGTGCCTGAAGTTACTTCTAAATGATACAGAATTTTAAAAGAAAAAAGAAAAAGAAAACCACTGTTAGCTTTAAACAAAACTTCTCTAGAAGAAGAATGAAGAAAAATGTCCTTCAGTTGTTTTCCCTTGAGTGTTTTTTTCCAACCCAAATGTAGCAGAGAGGGTCTCAATGGAGGACATGGCAGTAGGTAGCTCGAGAGCTGCTTAGACTGCTTTGCTCTGCTTTGACGTTTTTGGATTGCCTTTGGATTTTTCTGAAATGTTTTACAGGGAGAATTTTAGAGTGCAGGGACTTGAGAATGAATTACTGATTTGCACAGTTGTTTAAACCATGGGCATTGGCACCTCTGCCCTCTTATCATTTATATGTTTCAAGCTTGTTTTTCCCAGCACCTGAAAAAACACCCTTTTGCATTCATCATATCAGTCAACCAAAACAGTACTCAAAGGCATACAACCCCCAGTGGACCTTGTGGTTTGATTTGGAAAACCTTCTGCTAGTTTAGATTTTTGGTAGGTTTTTTTCATACTTTTTAAAAGTGGACTTCAGTTTGTTTTCTGAGTTTGCTTTTGAAACTCCATTAAAAAGTCACCAATGTGGTCTGCAGAAATTTGGCTGTAACAATTCTGTTCAGAGTAACAAAGCACTTGCAGACTCTTCCCATAGTGATGGCATTCATTTTAATACCTCTATTCAATCTAGCGGTCAATTTTTGTGAAATTTTCAGAAAGAAAATATATCTGAGGTCACAATCCTTGGATCGGATTTGGTTACAATGTACTAGTGGGTTCACAAGCTGTTGTGAGACCACCTGACAAATGGATAGACACGACAATCCCATAAGCTGCATTTCTATTGGAATTCAGACTGAAGTCACTGATTAGTTTTTTTCCAGCAGCAACCAAGAAGTATTTGTCATTGATCCATTTCTCTACACAAGAGGATCTAAATTCAGTCTTTCAAACTTTCAGACCTAGAGTGTACAGTACTGATTATATAGTATAAATGAAGGCTTTAAGTCTATTTTAGAGCTACAAATCATTGTACAATTTTAAGTACAGCTTACGAATATAATGGAACAGATTGCCAAGAGGCGTCTTCTAAGAGAACAAAGGAACAAAGGAGAATATGCATACCTTCACTTTTTCAAAATATGAGGTATGCCATTATGCAGCAAATCAGGTTTTCCTCGGGTTTGTTAAGGGTGAAAATGTGACTTCTTGAGCTTCCCACACCACCATTGCTCTTTTGAGATACTGTTCGCGTAAGAGAATGATGGAGAATGGTTTTAAACTGAAAGAGGGGAGTCTTAGATGAGATATTAGGAAGAAATTCTTTCACCACCCCTGTGAGGGTGGTGAGGCACTGGAACAGGTTGCCCAGAGAAGCTGTGGCTGCCCCATCCCTGGAAGTGTTCAAGGCCAGGCTGGATGGGGCTTTGAGCAACCTGCTCTAGTAAGAGGTGTCCCTGCCCATGGCGGAGGGTCTGGAACTCGGTGATCTTTAAGATCCCTTCTAACCCAAACCGTTCTATAATTCTATGATTCTAAGAGAACAGTGAAGGAGTTGCCTTCACAAATACAGCAGTTTTATCCACCTTCACATTAAGCATAGAAGGAGAGAATGAAAATTTTTTTTCCCCTCCTAACTAGTCTATGTAATATCTAATGGAATATGTATTGTGATAACCACATATGTCAGTGTCTTCCAGTAAGGAATTACTGAAAAAGAATGTAGTAACTGTTATGCTACAGGTGCAGTCTAGAATGGGATTTCCATGGCAAGGATGAATGACCTCCTTTCAAGAGAATTTTTGGATCTTTATGGCAAGGATGAATAACCTTTCTCCTTTCAAGAGAATTTTTGGATGTATTTAGTGGGCCACACACAAATAACGCCTCTCTCCTGTTTCCCCAGTCACCAATCCATAGGGCTCTCCATCGCTCTTACACAGTTTTCTTCTCAGTCCTGTGTTATTTAATGCCCAGCCATTTCAGAGTGTTGATTACTACTCAGACCAGCATCTCGCACTGCTCCGTGCTTTTCTAGTCCTCCACAATGCAGAATACTGTGCTTCTTAGCACATCCCATCCCAGATTATACAGATTATTTCTCATTCTTAGTACCACAACACTGCAAAGCACTCCCCTGAAAATGGCATGTCCATGCTGGATGGCTTGTCCCTGACTCTGCTTTCACACTAGTGTCTTTTAGATGGGGAGAGTCCATGGCATTCCTCTATTTTACTCTTGGTTGGTAGAAGAATGTAGCACTATGAGGCATTTAGATTATTGTTCTGCTGACACTTCAGGGCAATTTATTGGCACAATTATTATACATAATATGCATTGACAAAGCATACACAGGTATCTGTAGCCTTTCATTTTTCTGTTTAAAAGGTGAAATATATGCAAAACTTTCTCAAATGTTCAATTAACTTCAGGGCTTTTTGAAAAGTCCCATCTTTGATCATTAATCTTTTCTGGGCTAATATTTCCATGAAATACACTTTTATGTATTTTTTCCAACTTTTATTTAAGGCAGTTATTCTAGCAAGATAATTTTGTGAATTGTAGAACTAATTTTTATCTTGGTCATTATTCTTCTTAACTGTGAACATCTTTGAAATTACAAAGCATTCTAAATTGGTCAGTTTATAATGAAGGGTTTTGCCAGGGTTTTTTTCATAGTTTGGCATCCTGAGGCAAATGTTACACGTACTCTCTTTAGTATCTTTAGTAGATCATACTTTTCAGTATGAACCCACTTTTACTAGTAGCATACATATAGAATCTTTTCTTGCTATAGCCTACATCCATTAGTTCTAGGTCTTTCACATGATTACAGGTAAATCTTATATTAAATATCATGGTATTCATTGGTGCATGCATTTTCTCTGAATGTCAGACCAAATCAAATACTTTCACGCAGTCCAGCCAAACTGTCTTAGATTTCTTGTTACTTAACATTCTTTACAGGCTTTTCAAACAGAATCTTATCCTCTATTCCTCTTTTTTTTTTCTTTTTTTTTTTTTTTCGCCGTTAACAACCTTTACCTGGCCAGTCAGTGAAATATCAGGGGTTACCATCAGGTGGTACAGTCAGTATTAGCAGTTCCAAAGTGACTCGGGAAGATAGAAACTTTTGGAGGCTCTTACCTTCTGTGATTTCTTAGGAGTAATAATTTTGTTATCAAGGTTTTCTACTAATATTTGGCAATATTTTACTTCCCATGACTGTCCTTGGCTTTTACATGGCCATTCTCAATTTTGTCAGTAATATAGTTCTGCAAGAATAACGTATTGGTTTATGCTTGTAAAGCTCTCGAACGCTGAAGCTCCAGCTGTAGTTGGAAAGTATGGGCACTGCTGAATTGCAAATGAAAAATAATGCCTGCTTAAATTATTTCACATTAGCTTCTTGCGTAAGGAAGCTGCTCTGACTTTAGCTTTGCAGTACTAAATAGTGCTGTGTGCCTAGATAGGTCTTTTAAGAAGAGGCACAAAGTTGTAGAAAAAACAGCTCTTCTCTGATCCACTAAGCAAATTACTGTTAAACTAGGGTCTGGTTGCGTATTAGAATAATTTTGTTCTTCTTTCTAAATTGCAATTGGCTCTGAGATTCTTCTGTCTGTGCATCTTACTGTGATTACAAACCTATCTCAAAAGCAATCATTACCCTTGAGTCCTCATCCATTTTGCTTGTAGCTCCCTCATTTACTTAATTGGCTCACGCAAGATGTTTAATTTGCAGCCAATGAGACAGGCAGCTCCTCTATACACAGTGTATATTTTCTTTCTTTTAAGTGCTCATCTAAACCTGTCAGCAAAAGCTTGCTTCCTCTCTGTCTCTCCCCACCATCTTTTGGTTTTGTGCTAGCTTTCGTTATTATTATGTCCTTGTATAGAATCAGAGAGCCTTTTAGATTGGAAAAGATCTTCCAGATCATCAAGTCCAGCCATAAACCTAACACTGTCAAGTCCACATGGCTTGGTTGGAGGGGGGTTTTGTTGTCAGCATGTATTAGTTTTTCCTGATTTCTGCTGGTCACCTCTGTATTAAACCCAGGCTACTTTCCTCACTTTCTGTGCCAGATTATTTTCCACTTTTTGTCAAAGAAACAGTATTATGAGGTTTCCTTCATTCTAAAATTACCTAGCTGCAATCAACTCTCAGTTAGCTTTTGCCATGCTGTTCTAGTGCGGGTTGTCGGTGCCGTAAGTGTACTAACAGCCTGGGTTAAACAGTACTATTGATTAGTTATAATACAGTGCTGCTTTAACACTCTTTCCTACAGCATGGAGTTAGAAGTAGTAGTCCCAGTTTTTACCGACTGGGTCCAACTTCTGTGGCTGCTAGAGAAGCTCGAAGCTAGTCCCAGCCAGACCTACGCTGGCTGCTTGTCAGAAGGAGCTAGTTACCTCTGCAGTAAATTTCAGTACACGCTTTCTGAACCCATCTAAAGTCTGGCATGGAGAAAATCGTCCTGGAATAAGAAGTGCTGAGGTAAGTGCTACAAGAGTCACACAGTTCTTGATGCTGAGGATTGCATAAGAACTTACGTTTGGACACAGCGCTATACCCAAACTGTCTCCGTGCATTTGTGTCACAGCAGGCCAGATTTTATAAGCCCTCTTGGCACCTGGTATTCTGGAAAGTGTGATGTGAATGCTGAGCTGGACTGGCAGGATCAGTGCTTATCCAGAACTGATGAATTCTGGGTAAACACTTTTGCTGTGTATATTTGAATGCATTCCAGAAGACCCATACTGTTAGGGATTATTCATTATGTGCACTGTTCAGTATCCCAGGTAGAAGAGGACTGACTATAATGAGAGACAACAGAAATCCAAGACAGTAAGCTGTACATTTAATTATCTCTGAAACAGGTCTAGAGAATCCCATCTCTACAGTAGACACGAAATGGCAGTTGTCACTAATATTTGATGTGCCAGTATCAGTGGTTGTCTGCCCTAGCCTGTGAGTGTCAAAAGATGCCTATGTAATATATGGCTGCTGGGTGTGCAAAGTAGATGTAAATCAGGCAGCTGCCTGAGCACAGAGTAGTATTTATTGGGTAGAAATGCATCAGTAGGCGTGTTTAATGTCAGCAATACGTGTGGAAGGACTGGCAGGACTAGCATTGCAAGACTAGCAAAGTGGTAGATACAGAGGAGTGGCTGAGCAAGGGGTCTGAGGGTATTAAGTGTGGATACCGGAGCCTGCAAGAAGTCACTGATACTATAAGGCAGCTGTAAGCACGGATACTACAAAGTTACTATTATTAAGATACATAAACTGAGATTAGGCAAGGACTGGGAGTTTAGAACAAGGGGCATGAGAGTTTTGACGCTCAGCAGTGTCTTGACACCTG
>VXBW01003589.1:168342-198634 GCA_013400375.1 Thinocorus orbignyianus | reverse complement strand
GGCTATGTTGGGTTCTGTTCACTGTAAAACAGATAGGAGGGACAGAGGAGCTAGAGCAAAGTCAGTGTCTCCTGTGTGATTCCCGCAGAGATGAAAAAAAAGGTAATTATTTTTCTTTAATCCAAAACTCTGGGTGCCATCAGTATAAAATCTTCAGATTACATGTAAAGGTTTAGTCATCTTACAATAGCAAAGCAGGAACCTGGCAATATACACAAGTGGTGGCATTGCTTACTATTTGGGAAGTCCAACTATGTCATTCTAGAAATATGTCAATGCAAGGAAATTTGGAGTATACGTGCTGGCAGAAGCAAAAAGCTACCAGGGATGTCAGATGTCCCTGAACTTTCTAATCTAAGGTTCTACATTCTGCATTGTAGTAATAAGGTTGTGGTTTGTGAGTCGTTATCCTTGCTGAGACATGTCCTTCACGAATTACCTTTCAAAGGCAGAACAATCCACAGGTTATTTTTAGAGATTTCTGTTTTGTCTTTTTTCTTTCTTGGCAAAGTAACCAGGTATTACAGAAATAATGTTCCAAATAAATTGCTAAAATTCATTTTAAAATAAGAAGAGTGAAGAAGAAAGAAATTGGATCATAGTAAAGTATTACTCAGCCTTTTTGCTTTCGTTATTTCCTATTTTTACTGTCTCATATGATTTTTGTTCTCCTTTCCCACAGAGTGCTTGTTGTGACATTCCTGTCTTATCAGTATGTTTCATCATCTCATTAAAAGTAACCTGTATTAAAAATTAAGAATATCACCAGTGTGTACACATTCTTAAGCATTATTTAGTCACCTTCCTGATGATTGGTTTATCCAAAATAGTTATGAGCTGAGCTGTGAAAAGAGGTTTTCTTTTTTCTTTTTCTTTTTGCAGTCTGCAAATGATAACCTGCATACAGACGATGAGCATGAACTCAGAGCAGATAAAGAAAGCTATCTCTGTGCAGTGTGCCTGGATGTTTATTTCAATCCTTACATGTGCTATCCATGCCACCACATCTTTTGTGAACCTTGTTTAAGGATGCTCGCCAAAGACAATCCAGCCAGCACTCCCTGTCCGCTGTGTCGCACTACAATTGCCAGAGTCTTTTTCCAAGCAGGTATAAAAATCAAAGTTTTTACAACACAGAAAATTATTTGTAGTTACCTTCCTGTGTTTCTGGCCTGAAAAAAATACGTAGTTAAAAGTATAACAAAACCCTGCTAACCAAATGCAGTCATAGAAAGCAGAAATAAATAATAACCTGCAATGGGCCACATCCAAAATGCACACGGAGCAAAATTTGTTGATGTTAATCCACTGTGAGGCTTTCTTTGCATTTAACTCTTCTGGGTATATTCCATGCAGGCTTTCTACAGTGGCAAGAAACTATTCTAGATGCATATTTCAAGACTTTTTGATTTTTGAAGTGAGGTTCTGATATTTTGCATTTGTTTGTTTTCCTCTTGCTAAATAATCATGAACTCGAAATATAATAAATATTTTCTCAAAATATCCTACCAGAAAAGCATTTTTAAAATTGCTAACTTAATGACACAGACTGAAAATGCTCTTTTCTTGGTTTTATGGCCTTAATTTAGCTACAAGTGATAATAAAGGCTGGCAGAACTATAGAATCGTCCTAAATAGTCTTGTTTTTAAATTCTCCCTTCCTAGCCTCTTACACTCTCATCTCTAGTGTTCCTGAGTTTTAACAGTAGGAAAACATAGTGAGTACGGGATATTTTATGTCAGAATTGGTACAGGGATAAAAGGGGGTAAGTAGTGTTGTAGATGGGATACCTGTAACAGCATGAGTCAGTCTTTTATGCCTGGGGCTTGAAAAGGTAAATTCGGTCACCATGGATAAAATCGCTCTGTGATAGCTGGATTTAGGCCCTTTACAGTACTTAAAACTGTGTATAAACAGGTCATAAAGTAATGGAAATGATTCAGCCATGCAGGAGAGTTTGTTTACTCTTGCATGCTGCAGAGATCTTGCAGCAATCCTTTTTAAACTGGGAGAGTGCTGTGAAGATGACAGGTTGGGGATGCAGATTTAAGTGTGGTTTCACATTGATCGGCAGAGCTGCCCAGCTCCTATTTCTGGTTGTGCACAGACTCTTCCTCTGCACAGGCACAACTTTGTTGCATTTGTTGGCAGCCCAGTTTGAGAAGCTGACTGGACTACATAAGAACTCATTTGGGTGGGAAGGAGGCATTTTTCAGACAAACTAATTGGCTCAGAATGGTTCAGTGGGGACATGCTGGTGGCCAGGGGTAGTGACTGTATCAGCACTGCAGCAGAGAAAATGGATGGAAACCTGCAGCCTGAGCACTCTCAGCACCCTGCGTGGATTGCGTACAGAGGTTTCAAGCTGTTCTCATTTCATTTGTTTAATGTTTGATGCTACTTTAGATTTGATGTACAGATGAAATGTGTTTGACCAATAGAGAACAGCTTTTAGTTTTTTAAGGCTATTTAAATTTTAAAAACGCTATTTAACAGATTTACTGCAGTAAAACACTACTAGGAGAGCACAAAGAAAGATAGATGCTTGCTAAAATGTATTTGCAAAACTTTTCAACACATCTAAAGTACCACTATCTGAGCGAAATATTACTTAGATGGATTATTTGTAGCCCTTGTGTACTTAAAATGGGTAAATATACTTGATGGAAGGGAACGAAGAAGAGGAAGTTGGAGTTTTCTCAGTGATGCCCACTGACAAAAGAGGCAGTGGGTCCCATAGACTCCTGTAAGTTCAGGTTCCTCAAGTGGTCTTAAACCTAATCTTATCTTAGAGTGGGAGGGACTTTGCTCCCCCAGTCCCTGCCTTGTAGTCCATCCAGTCAAGAGATGCAAAGAGAGAGATTGCCAGTGAAGACTGAGGCAAAACAGGTAAGTACCTGAGCCTTCTCCTCCTCCATTTTTACCAGTTTCCCAGTCTTGCTCATCAGGTGGGGTACACTTTGACCCTCCTTTTCTGGCTAACATAACTGTACTATTGTTATTGTTATTGTTGTTATTATTATTATTATTATATCATCCCTTGCCAAGTTCCGCTTGTAATTCGGTTGTAATTTCTCAGTGCATAACATATTGAGCAACTTTTTAACCAACCAAGAAATACGGATTATGAAATCATATCTTTAGAGAAATTAGTAAAATCCACACTTTGAGGAATATGGATAGTGCCAGACCAATGCAAAGGAAATACTTTTTTTACTCAGATTTATTAAGCCTTTTAGAAATTATGCTTAAGTCACTGCTGTTTTGGGTTTGTACAGCAGCCAGACAAGGTTGCTAGCACTCTTACATATTTCTCTAGTGCTACAGCTGGGATGTCTTATTTCCCTCCAGTTTTGTTTTGGGTTTGTTTTTTTTTTTACTGGATACTTTCTGAACCTTTCCTCTTGCATAACTGGATTTTATTTTAATAGGATACGTCAAAAAGAAAACATCTAAGGAAGAAGTTCAGAAGTTCACTTTTTAGGTTGTACAGTTTTGCAAATTGAACATAGTTGCAGCAGAAGGATACATGTAACATAGAAAAAGATGAAGGCTAACAAGTAGAGTATCCAGTTTTAACACAGAGCTACAAAGCCAGATGTGACCTAAGGGCTCACCTGCTGGAGAGCAGTTCTGTGGAAAAAAACCTAGGAGAGCTGGTGGACAGCAGGATGACCATGACCCAGAAATGCGTCCTTGTGACCAGGAAGGCCAGTGGCATCCTGGGGAGCATCAAGAAGAGTGTGACCAGCAGGTTGAGGGAGATTATCCTGCCCCTCTACTCTGCCCTGGTGGGGCTGTGTCTGGAGTACTATGTCCAGTTCTGGACTCTCCAGTTCAAGAAGGGCAGGGAACTGCTGGAGAGGGTACAGCAAAGGGCTGCAAAGATGATTAGGGGCCTGGAACATCTCTCTTATGAGGATAGGCTGAAGGACTTGGGTCTTCTCCCAAGCACGTGGCAAGAAAAGGGTTACATACAGAAAGGCAGGTGTCATGGCCAGCCTGAGAGGATCTTTTAGAAAAAGCCTAATGAAGCAACCTCCTAAAAGCCAATAAGAGTTGTCTACCTTCTTTTCTGAAAAACAGGAATTAGATGCCTCACCAGAGGTTTCAATGTTTAAATTTGGACCATGAAGTTTAAATAACTGGGTTGATTTTTCGGACCTGTAGAAGGAAACTAAAATGTTCTCTGTTGATGCTGTGAGAGGCAAGCAGAGTCTCATCAGAGACTATTTCTCTGAATTCAAATAGCATTTAATCCAAATATGTTCAGTAGCATATAAAGCTCTTATATAAAAACTAAAAACAGCTCGTGAAAAATACACAGCTTGATCCTTTTACATTTAGGAAAGAAAATGGCCTCTTTCCCTTCACTGACAGGGGTTTATGCAGCACTTTTCTCACATAATAAGATAGAAGGATCTGGAGATTTCTCTACCCTGCACATGTGTAGCCTCACTCCACCCGCATTCTGACACAGTCAAATACAGGATAATTTTTAGAATAAGACCAGCATATTTTTTTTCTTCAAATCTGCTAATGCCTTCCTTTTACATAGAAAAAGCTACTGCAACCGAAGGATATTTGCAGTTCTTTCTGGAGCTGCTCACAAAAAGCTTAGCTTTCTCAAATTTGCCAGAGAAAAATGTTTGATCCTTTCATAAAATAGTGATTATTGAAAAAAGTAGGTACAATTGCAATGAACAATATAAAGAAATAATACATAAGCCTTTTCAAAGCTATACAAAGATTTTCTTTCAATTTTCCATTAACTACTAGCTTGTCAACTCCGTCTGTTATCAGTAGATCACTTTTTTTCCGTGCTAGTGTTATGATTTGAGAAAACCCATAACAATTTATTGTCATGTGAACAATTGTTCTGTCACCCCATAACCCTTCCCCACCCAGGAAAGGGGAATCGGGGAATGCAAAGAAACACGAGGGTCAAAATGTAAATAGATTTCATGGAATAAGACTAAATATCTAAACATATAACAATAGCACTAAAGAACCAGTGTTAATCCCGACAGTGATATAAGATTTACAAGAATTATACTCAGCCAGTTTTATCAGCAGGCAGCTGTGCACGCCCAGCAGGGACAGCACATGTTGGACACTGCGAGTGCAATGGCTTCGGGAGGAAAGGGAGGCCTCAGGGGTCCAGCACTGGGGCAAGGAGTTGTCTGGATCTCCTCCATCAAGACAGAGAGCAAACTTTTCTAATTTATATTGAATGTGACGTTCATGGTATGAAATGATCCTGTTGGCCAGCTTGGGTCAAAACACCCAGGCCTTGCTCCTCCTCGTCCCTGCACCTGGCAAGACTCAAAAACACCCAGACCTTGAATCTCACAGAGCCTGGCTGGCCATAAAGTAGTTATTTTCATTAATTCAGACACTAAAGTCTTCTAAAAGTGCAGTTTTCCCAGCATCAGAAGAAAAGTTAGTCCTGGGCCTCTCAACCCAGGGCAGCTAAGCAGGAAAATACACTTATTTTTAAATTGTTTTCCATTGCTGCACTGCTATGGATAGCTTTGTTTTGACAGTTCTGAGTTGAAATATAGATATCTCCCTAGACTATATCCCAGAAAGCTGATGATTTCTTGACATTAATAACTTATGTCAACTCACTCAATGTGTCATTAAACCTTCTACAAATGAATTCTTAATTGCTGTTAATCCGAAACATTTTTTAAATCTCCAAAATATTTTCAGACTCTTCCCCTTTCCCTGCGTTACTGTTACTGTGTGATGATGTTAAACAAAATACAACATGAACTGAGAATTAATACCAAGGTCAGTTTAATAGATGCCATTTTCATTCATGGACCTTATCATAGTTCTGTAAATTAAATTGCCTCGTTTGTTATGTACTTCATTTTGCTAGAATTTGACACCATGTCTCCTAAATGGTTTTTTTGTTTGCTTTTTTTCCAAAGGAACAGGATCAAAACAGTATGTTTAAGACTTATTCTTGCTATATCTGGAAATGTTTGGGTTTAAATAATTTTAAAACTATTTAAAAGATGCTATAATTAGAAAAAGGATTACAAAGTAGATAGGGTATTTTGATTTTGTATTATAAAATTATGCTAAGTATTGCTATATTTATTCTTTTTTACTAACTATTGTAGAACTGAACAACTCTACCAAATCTTTTTTCCCTACGGAATATTTGAAGTTAAAAGAACATTTTCAAAAATCAAATTCTGCAAAATGGCCTCTACCAAGCTGCAAGAAAGCTTTCAGAGTTTTTGAAGGTAAGTGTACTAATTTTTCCCTAAACTTCATTCAATCTTGAGTACAGTACTTGAAAATGAGTCTCTAGCTATACATGCCATAGAAAATCAGAGATGGAGGATTATTAAAGTAGAGCTGAGTTAAATTCTCCTGAGTGACTCATACACTGTGCTCTGAATCTAAAGATAAACTGCAGATAGCAAATAGGCAATTTATATGTTTACCTGTTTATTTATTCTTAAATCTTTAAAATCTTTTAATCTTTTTGTGCGTATTGTCAGGCTAATTGTATGTATTTGTATGTATAATTTCCTGTTTGGAAAAAAAATTATGTCTACACAGTGAAATAAACAAAAATTAGTCAGGGAAAAAAAGTTACTAGTTCTGAGAGTGGTCACTAAGGACGTCTCAAAAAAATATAATCAGAATCATTCTTTTATGAATGAACTCATTGATTGGATTATGTTATCATGTATTTAATAACATTGTAAGTGTAACCTTTGCACACCCTTAAATTGGAGTTGGATTCTAAAAACCGTGTACAGTCACAGAAAAGTTCACAAACTAAGGGTAAGTTTCCAAAGGCAATTCGATGCCACAATGTGGGCTAAAACAAGTTATAAAGATTGTTTTAGCTGAAATACAGTACGTAATTTGACAGTGACTTTTGTGTAGCCAAGTGCAGGAATTGAAAAACAGGCTGAGACAATAGTCTGTGCCTAAAGCTTGTGCATAAATCTGACAGAAATACGTTGAAAAGACCAGAGGTACAGAATAGAGTAGTCAAAATATTGATAGTAACATTGTAAAAAGGTGCTGGCTGTCTTCATGTAAAGATTGTAGGTATGCCTGAAGACAAATACATAGCCAGGTGTTCAGAATGGGAGATTATGAAACCTCTGAGTTACAACACTTGGTGATTGTTTCAAGATTTAATTATTCCTAGACTAATAGGAAATTTTCTCCAACTGTTTTCATGCTAATGGTTTTTATTTAAAATATACTAATTAACTCGAAAGAGAGAAAGTGTATTTAGCAATAGAGTAATTCTTTTTTATCTGTTCGGCTTTTTTTAAATGCTTAAGCTAGAAAACATTACACCACTGTTGCATACATTGAAATCTGTGCTAGTTCTTTACTGATCTCATCTGTTTAGAGACTTAATAAAAAGTTACTGACTTCCACATCAGTCAAGGATTGCAAGATACGGTGTTTTCATGCCTGCTAATAGTAGCAGAAATTCCCACCACCTCACCAGGTCACATCTGCCATGTCCTCTTATGTAATCATTCTCTAAAGAAAAGGGTGAGCAATTTCCTACAAATTTAAAAACCAACCAAACAAACCTGTTGTGAAAGCTTTCAGTAGTTCCTGTTGGCACATTTTTGTATCTCTCTGCTTTTAAAATCAGGGTACAACACTTTAAAATCTACTTTCTTGATTCAAGATTCTTCTTACCTTGATTTCAGTTAGATAAGCAATAAATATAAGATGTTAACAGCTGTGAAAATTTACATCTATAAAATTACCTCAGCTAGGTTTTAATTTCATACTTTTCTGTTTAAAGAGAAGAAAAAAATGATACTGGTTTTCAAGTCTTTGATGGTGTGGTCTACTAAGAAGGGAAATAAAATGGATGTTACTGAAAATAGAAGATGTAGCACTGGTTTTCACTATAAAGAAGAATGCTGGAGTATAAGAAGTCTCTGAGAATAATCCTTACATTGAGCTATTTTTGCCAAATCCTACTGTTCCATCCTTCCCTTCTTTTCTTTCAGTTGATTTCCTTACTTCCTCATGTCTCTGTTTCAAGTTGTTTGTTCTTTTGTCATACCACTCAAGACTGCAGTTGTATGACCCTGTAATGTTCACTAGAAGGCTTTCCTTTTTTAACTGGGATCCATCAGATCTTTCAGTATAGTTTTTGGAACCACAGAAAGCTAATTTGCACACATGCATTTCCCACAAGATGCATTTACAGTCTATAGTCTTCACTGTGAAGAATTCATAGTGAATTTTCTGCCTCGGGGAGACACACATTACTGGGAAGTGTTGCCTTTGAGCATCTGTTATGCCTGTAGTACTTTAAGACAGAAAACACATAATCCAAGCCCTGCTGGTTGATTGTGTCTTAGGTCAGCTGCACTGATGACAGCTTTGCCATTTTGTTGACTTGTCAACACTTGGAGCCTAACCCTTGCACCCATTTTCCTTGCCCAAAAATCCTTTCAGCTCCAGCAGGTCACTGGTAGGAAACACAAGACTGATTTCTTGATTCCAAGGTCCCACTTGGGTCCCACAGAGCAACTGAGTTCCAGCTAGCCTTCAAGCCTTCACTTCTGCATCTCACCATGCAGAAGTGGATCTGACAGAAAAATAAAATTAATTGGAAGGGAAACTTTAAGGTCAGTGCCGTGGAGATGTCTAAGCTCCAGCCCTGTTAGCACTGCCACTTTCTGTCCCTGCTGTTTTGCCAATGGTGTTAGTACAGAGGTTGTGTAAGCTTCAACAGCTTTGTTTAAGTTGTTTTGCAGAGGCTATTCTTTAAAAATCTCTTCAGAGTGACAGTCTCATTGGAAAAGATATGTAGCCTTTTCCCAGTCCTGAGGACTCCATCCAGAAATGGCCCCTGTAAGGAGAGAGTGATGTACCTCTCAGAAGTTACGGCTCCTCAGTCATCTCTATTGGTTCATCAGTGCATTGAAGGGAAACAAATTCTAGCTAATCTGTATGTGTCATCAGGATTGCTTGTTTCCGTTTAGCTGTGATAAGACTGTTTCCCAAGAATATTGGTAGCTATAATTATGCAACACCAAAGATTATGATAGAATGGCCATGGCAAAAAAGCATACTGTAGCCTTTCCTCCTGGGTTTCTTGACATGCCCTTGAATGGATGTTGGTTTGGTATCTTTAGGTCTACTTGGGGAATCAAGTGTTCATACTGGCTGCTAAATTGAACTAGGAATATTTTAGACATCTTACACAGCCATGGCCCCACAGCTGTACCAAAGGGACCCAAATAAACTTGCAGGCAACTTAGAGGTATTGTGCTTTTCACCCTGCAGCTTACAAAAAGTCTTTGGAGAAGGTTCTTCTCTGAAAAAAAAACATACCTGAAGAAAACATAACTGTGTTCAAGACAGGAGAAAAAGCCCTCACATCCATTAATAGCTGGTTAAAAGATACCAAAGGATGGAAATAAATGATTCATTTTTCTCACTGGAGGGACATTAGCAGTCTGGTCTTTGGTATACGGTACAGTTTGTTCTATCCAGCACATTTGTTACTAAAAATGGAGGTGATAACACTTGTTTACAGTACTGAAATATTCAGGATAATAAAGCTGAAAGCCAAGTACAAGAAGTGGCAGAAGATTCTCCGTAGTGAATGATCTTCAGCAATGTTTACATTGTTTTCCTTTCAATGCAAATGGAGGTAGTAAACTGGAAGGCTGCAGACAAGATAAATAAGACTGTCAGTTTTAAATTACTTCCTGATGAGAAATATGCAAATAGACTAGAATGCTTCAACCCAAACAAGAGATGACTAAAAAGGGAATATGATAAAGGTAATTAAAATCGTGAGAGGCATGGCAGAAGTGAATGGGATGCTGTTACTCACTGTCTAGTAATAAAAGAACTAAAGGACATTAAATAAAATTATCATTACCCCAGAGGATGGGTTCAAATAATGGCAGATTCTTGAAAGAAAAATGACATAAAGTGTATTAACCTCAAAACAACAAAATTTGCCTGTGGAGATCCTTGAACTGCAAGTCCCTGGGAGCTCAGAGAGAACACCAGGAAAGTATTGCAATATGCTTACCCCATCCTTATGTTCTTTCCTCGACATTCACCAATTCCTCATTGTTTGACCTTGTCAAAGAAGGAATGACAGGGTAGGAAGACTTTTGGTCTACTCTTAGTATGCCTGTCCTTATGAGATAGCGTACAATTTGTCTTCAGTTACAATTTTAATTTAGGTATCATAAAAGGATTTTATGTATTTGTCAAATAAGATTACATAAATATTTGTTATTTGCCCTCTAAAGACAATTGAGAACAATATCTAATCCTAGCTAAACCACCCTAGGTAAACTTTGAATTACTTCCTTTTTAAAGTGGCAGTCTTTCATCATAGAATCCATTTAGAGCATTAAGTACCTCTTGGTCTTAATTTTTTATGTTTTATGTAAGATTCTGCTGAGTTTAAGTTCTGATGGCTATTTGTGAAGTGGAAACAAAGATACCTTCTGTCTTCACCACTGGCAGGGATTAGCAAGTATCTTCCTATGGATTTTAGTGGAAGTGGGGAATGAATGGTAAAAGATCTTGGCCACTGAGCAATGACCAGTAAAGTCAAGTTTCCTAATTAGCTATGTACTAATTACATTTAATAAAGGTTGTATCAGGCATGCCTCCCTAGCACATCCCCCCGATCCACTTAATACTGAAATGCACAGTGTAGGAAAGCAGTTTGTACTAAAGTAGCCCCTAAAGAGTCCCAACTTTGCTGGTGTAAATGCATTTTACCTTGGAAGTTAAGTTGCCTAGTGTTCAGTCCTTTGATTTGATGCTTCATACAAATCCCACTTATTATAAGAGTAAAAAAGAATTTTAAACTGAATCTGGATTGTAGAGAAAGAGGTTGTACCTTCTCAAAAGAGCAAGAGATGAACAAACAGCAGGGTAAAGCCAGGAATCTTTTGGTGAGTATCTTAGCTGAGCAGATAAAGATAGATGTTTGCCATGGCATCAGAAAAAGTCAGAGATAAGCACCATTACATATTTAATAAAGTAATAAAGGAAGGATTTTTTCACAGATCATAAACATATTTTTAATAGCTTCTTTCTTAATGACCTTTTAAGTAACCTTTCTTTGTGAAAATGTATTTTTAGTTTTCTGTTGAACAT
Source organism: Thinocorus orbignyianus (assembly GCA_013400375.1). Taxonomy (NCBI): domain Eukaryota; kingdom Metazoa; phylum Chordata; class Aves; order Ciconiiformes; family Thinocoridae; genus Thinocorus; species Thinocorus orbignyianus. Next base: position 187,479 of record VXBW01003589.1, on the reverse strand, counting down.
ATATGAGGGCTGTTCACAGAGCTCTTTCTGTAGAATCTTGGTCAGCTTCCTAAAAACTGGTAAAGTACTACCAGCTTCAGAAGACTTTCTGTTTAGAAAAACTATGCCACCTTTCTCAAGATATGGTCTTGTGCTTTGTATTTTTCATTCTCCGGAGGAATTAGTATTTGTTTCTTTTGCTCAGATGGGAGGTAGGAATTTTGGGGGTTGCCATTAGCTAAAGCTGAATATAAATTTGCTTGAAGACAATGGCATGGCTCCAAGATAGGTCATTCACCAGTTTTTCTGGAGGAATTAAGGGAGGCATGTTGCCAGACAGCTAGATTTGCAAACGAACAAATGCTTTGTGTAGACACAAAGCCGTGTCTTACAGAGTGATGTGGTGAGGCCCTGGCATGCCCGTCCTGTGTTTTCCCTCTGACCTTTGCTCTCAGACTGACCCTGTCTTTAAACAAGTAAACCCAATTTATGAATTTATTTTTAAGAAAGTGTTTGCATTACTGTTGTCTCGCAGCGTTCCACTAAAATTGGCTTAAAACATTAAAGCCTTAAGCATTGAAAGGTTTGCAGACAGCAGCGTATGACAAAACTCTGCAAGATTTTGCTAAATGATCTTTAGTATTAAATTATTTTAACAAAATACAGCTTTCATGCAAGTCAAGAAATAAGCATCTAAAGGAAATCGAGCACTATGCCAAGTAGCCTTCACACTAGAGACATGCATCAGTATGAGATCCTTTTTAATGCTGTTTTATACTCATTCAGTCATCTTGAGATATTACCTTAGGCCTAGCTAAAAGTATCAGTGGCTTTTGCCTCTACATTTTTTGAACAGTAGCAGTCCAAACAAATGGAGCCAGAAGGGATGTAAATAGGGAGGAGTTGTAGGCAAGAATGAATCTACAGAGAGGTGATGCCATTACAGCTCTATGATACAAAAAGGTGAAGAGTCTTATGAAGATAATTTAGCAAGAATTGCTGACAGCAGAAGTATAGTACTTTATCAGCTGGGGACATGACAAATGCAAAGAAAATATAAACTTGCAGCATGATTTCTAGAAGTGTTCAGTGGTAAAAATAGGAACAACAGAACAAGTTGTTGATGAACAGAATTCAAGACCACCATGAGTAAGAGATTTAGTGAAGAGCCATGAAAATAGATAAAAAATTAATAAGAAAATTCATAGAGTCAGGATATTCTGAATACTTTTAAAAATTATGTTTTCATATAGATTACTGGTGCACCTGCCATGGAAAGTTAAATTCTTCAGGTTGCTGCTTGAGGTTCCCTGACTTTCATTTTCTGCACTGTCATGTCAAGGAGAGAAGTTGTCCACAAGCTAAATTCATTGTTAAGACATAGTTTATCTGCAACTATGTAAACAAAAGTGATTACAAATCACCATCTTAAAGGCAAATGATTGGAAATTGCTGTAACTATATTATCTATGTCATCAATATACATGTCAAAAACTTATGTTTAAAACTAATTTGGTCTAGAATGTATGCAAACTCTGTGACATGATCTCACAGGGACACCATGCGGCTTCATTTCTTGGTATCCATCATTAAGACTATATGTATTGCAGTCAGAACATGTATGGTGAAGGGGAGAGCAGTTAAGAAGCCAGAGAGCTAGTTTGCACCCTGAAAAATAAGGATATGCATTTCAATTACTGTATATTACTTATCATCATCACCCTTAGTTGAATTTTGAAATAAGGTGTTGCAAAGGAGGAGAATAGATTTTGCTATAAGTAGTTTTTAAAAGCTGTTCTATGATGCCCTATCTGTTTGTTACTTATTGTGTTATGGTTTAGGAGAAGAAATAAAAAGAAAACAAATCATTCATTTGGTTATTTTAAAAATCAAAATTCCTCCCTGGCTTCTACAGTCGGGTGGCTTTTACATTGTGAAGTGTGAGATTAATTACTTTTGCTTTAGCATGCATCTTAGCACTTAAATTAGCCAATTAGCTTGTATTTGTCAGTATTAATAATTATGGAATAATTACAAATATTTGGACAGACTATGTTTCCTAAGCTAATTCTGCCCTCCCACAGTCCTCTTGATTCTTGAATCATTTCTTTCCAGGGAAATAAGTAGCCCAAGGTAGAAAACATGAGCTGTTCTAGTTTTGCTTTGAATTTATTAGACAGACTGAATAGAGTGGTCATTGGGTATTTCTCATACAATTGCTAAATAGATTTCATATTTAATAAATTAACAAAATGTAAATTATGAAGAATACTTAATGTAAAATATGTATGCATGCATTTAGTGTAATTTTATGGATTTTATGATTCAACTTTAAGACTTTATCTCATTTTCTTTTCCAATAACCCGATTCTGTGATAAGATATGCTATCTAGCTTTACGGTTCGTGTCTTAATCAGTATGGCTGAATTGTTAGTCTATAAAATAGGAAGAGGTGTCTGAATTTACATATTTTTATTTGGTTATTTACTTAATATTCGGAATGTCTTTGTTAATTTATGGCAGAGGTTCTATATTTATATATAATTATATAATTATGATTATATTTAATTATATTTAATTGTATTTAATTATATTTCTATTATTTATATTCTTATAATTCAAACCAATAATAGTAACATGCAAAAAAATTCAATTTTAAATAATCCTCACTGAAATCTAATTATCCATATTTGAATGGAAAAAGATCTTATCTTCATTTCCTACCCAGAGAAAAGCTCTCAAATATCTTTGAAAGTGTAAATATTTGTAATTTTGATTGAATGAAATTTGTAGCGTATGACGTTGCCTCCTCTCTGTTCTGAAGACCTGAGAGGTATTAATTCCAACAATTAAAAATAAATGGGCCAAAGAAATGCTGGATCCAAGTACAGCTTTTATGTATTGATATGTCATATATAACCTTAAATCCAAGACTTATTTTGGTGATTTACCTTCGTAGAAGAAGTCAGAGAATATCTACCTAAAAAAGGAATGGATGATCTTCTTTATAATCTTGAAAATAACGTAGAATGGTAGAGCATTATGAAATAAATATTTATAAGAACTCATAACTGCTACAAGAACTTCTATAAATTAGTTTGGAGGTTTTTTCTTTTAATTTCCAGGTGATTTGTGGCATTCGTGTATATTCTTTTTCCAAATCCCCATAGGGTTTATAAAGTTTTAAGAGAGTAGAGACGATTCTTAAATAAAAGTGCCAATAGTTACACTGACAATGATCAGCAAGAAGTAGTATTTGCCTAGTGGTTGATTTTGTAGGACTACAGTTTTTATGAGCTTTTTGCTTCAACAAATGAAATATATGTCAATTAGTGGCATTACCACATTTGGGGATTTCCGCTTAGTTTTGCCTGTAGCATGATTTTCTTCTTCATGTGTCAAGTACCGTGTGAGGTCACAAAACAAGAAGTTAGTTGTAACAGTGGGGAACAGTAGTTCCTAACCGCTCTGTCTTATAAAAGGCAGTGTCCCTTATGCAATCAAATCTGCCCCTTATTAAAGGCTTCAGGACATGGCTTTTGCCAATTTTCACAGTAATCAGTTGCTTTTCTAGACCCATTGCAGACAACGTTCTTTGACATCCTGAAGAGCAGTTGCTTAGTATTCTCCACTAAGTTACCTGCATGCTCCTGATTTGTTCATGTAGGAAGGAATATATCGTATGCACAGTGAGTTCAACACATCACATTTTATGCATATGCATACATCTGGGACTGTCACAAATCTCAACATTTACACTAAAAGCCCTGCAAAAGTCCTATAGCTAGTAAGACAGGCATCACAGGGAATCTAAAGCTGATTTCAGATAAGGATTGTGTCCAGCTTAAGTACATTTTACATCTGGGTTTTCAAAAAAAAAAAAAAACTGCTAGCAGAAAGTAGAATTTACATTTTGGGGGTGGAAGAGGAATGGAGAGATGTTCAGATCATCATGTAAGTTTAGTCACACATGGATATTAGGGGCTGGCAGCAAGTGAGAGCCCATGGATGAATTCAGAAGGGGAAGAAAATAAAAATATTCAAAGAGGGCAGAGAAAGTGGGAGAAAGGTAGAAGTAGGATAGCAAGGGATGTTTGGGAAGATGGCCTTGAAAGGTGGTAGTAGAAGTTTTAGCATAGGAAAGCTGGAGGTTCTGGTCTGTATCCTGGGACAAGAAAAGTTTGTAATTTGAGGACTGTCTCTAGGGAAAAAAAAAATGGATTTTGACTTCTGAGACAATAGATGTGTGGAGCTGAAATATCTGAGGCGGGAGGGTAGGGAGGTTCAGGCTTTTCATGCAGGAGGAGGAGAAAAGGATTCTCTGGGTCTGAGAAGTATGGTGATTGGCTTGAGCAGCCTTGGCTTGGGAAAGAAACTGGATACTTTGGGGACCTGAGGTTGTTGAAGGGCTTGAGTCTGAGTTAGGGCTTAGGACATGAAATTGGGAGTCAACGGGACATGCTTGCAGGCTTTCACACAGGATAAGTACTACTCTTTCATAAATCTCTCCAGCAATATATGCTTTTTTCTTTATTGGAAATAAAGATCAGGTAGGTCATTTTAACTAGCAAATCTTGCGGTTTAGCTATAATGTTAGTATAACCAGAATATGATGCCACACCATGTGCATATGGGAGAAGACTTGTCTTTATGGAAAAAGTTTGGGATGATACCTCATTTGTGAAATCAGTATGAAAACACTATATTCTTGAAAATGTATTGAAAGCTGGGAAATTTTGGCCCATTTCTCCATGCTGTTGTCAGGTCTGCAGATGACAACAAATTGGAGGACTGATTGCTAAACTCAGTGGCAGCTCTGCTTTTCAGAGAGCCCAAGACACGCTGGAGAAATGGGCTGAAGCTCTAAAGCAGGTGGTTTGGCAGATGAAGTCCCTTCCAACCAGGCGCATAAAAAGAAAACCAGACCAACATAGAAGATAGAAAAGATGATGTAAAAGAACATCTAGCAAACTACATTGGATGGTTATTGGAATCCCACAGCAGTCTGTGCTATTCAGAACATTCATATGTGATTTGGAAAAGTGATATACACATATATACAGCTGATAAAGTTCCTTAGTGACACTAAATTATTCAGTTCACTTGTGACAGTAAATATGAACTTGACAGCTACCAGTTCTCAGCAACCTCAAGGAGGCAACAGGATGCACTCTGATCAGTCTGCAGAGGACAACAATTTGGAGGACAGGTTGATAGACTCAGCATCAGGGCTGCCATTCAGAGAGAGTTAGACAGGCTGGAGAATTGTGCTGAAAGGAACCTTGCAAAATTTAGCAAGAACAAATGCAGAGTCCTGCACCTTGAAAGGAAGAGCCCCCGACAATGAGACAGGCCTTGGCAAGCAGCTCTCTGGAAAGGACCAGGGTGCCCTGGTGGAGGGCAAGCTGTGCGTGAACTGGCAGTGTGCCCTGGCAGCAAAGAAGGCCGACAGCATTCTGGGCTTTATCAACAGGAACGTGATGTATGAACAGCAGTAGATGAGAGAAGTTTTTGTCCCCTGCTACTCTGCAGACCACACCTAAAATATTGCCATTTTTCCCCTCTTTCCCCCAGTGTAGGAAATTAGAGCAGGTTTAATAGAGGGACATCAGGATGCTCAGGGGCCTGGTGCACCTTACCTGTGAGCAAAGGCTGAGGGAACTGGCTTGTTCAGTCTGGAGAAAGGTAGGTTTTAGGGAGGATCTCCAGGAAGCCGTACCATACCTATAAGGAGACCACCAAGAGGACAGACCAGCTGTTCACAGTGGTGCATGGCAGGAGGATGAGCAATGATGAATATGAGAGGTCAAGACTGTAAGCAAGAAGAACACTTTCACTGTAAGTACAATCAAGTGATGGAGCAGTTACCCACAGAGACTATACAACCTCAATAATACATAGTATTCGCTATGATAAGCTGGTAGCTATTGCCATTTAAGAAAAGACATCTGGGTAATACCAGGATTTGTTTTCTGAAAACATTCAGTGCTCAGTCATAGCAAAAAGGTAAGGAGGAATTATTAGGATCATAACAAAATGGAAAACATTATGTCACTGTCTAGATTTGTGGTGATGCCATATCTCCAGTTTTGCATATCATTTTAGGTGATTACATCATCTCAAAGAAGGATAAAGCAGGGTGAAGCATATTGCAGAAAGGATGACCTAAAGTATGGAACATTTTCTGTACAAAGGAAATTTACAAGTTTTTTGTTGGGAAAGGATATTACAGAAGACAGATACAAGGAGTATTATGAATGGCATAAGCATGTTTTAGGAAAGATTGTTCACTGTCACTCAGAGGCATTCTTGCATTAGCAATTATATGAGCCATAATAGATAGGGCAAAAAAATTGTCTCTGAGGGCCAGATGTCCACATTTGGATTTTAGGAAACAGGGGCAATTTACTTGAAATCCCAAAGGCTGAATGCCCAGTAGTGGTTAAAGCGTATTATAGGAACACATCAGAGCTCTTGGAGGTCATCTTCTGGTTTAGTTTCACCTGAAAAGAAATCAGTTTATTTGCTCTAAGACTACTGCACCAAGAGACACAAAGCACAGTAGGTGCAGGCAATACGCGAGCTGGTTCAAAAGTGTACACAGACACATGTTAGGAGAGAAAATCCTCTCAAAACCATGTTAACACGCTGTCCTAAGCACAACTTCCAAAGCACAGGGGTCCTAAGCTGCTGGTTGTTAGAAGGGTGCATATGTGAATGTGTCAGTCTGCACTTCCCCTTTTTCTTATAGTCTTTCAGTATCTATGTGTTGCAGCTCATAATCAGAAAGAAGAAACTGCATCAAAATGACCTTGGTACATTTGATTACCTAAGAACACTTGTTCTGAGGTAGTTTAATTTTACATGAGCACTTGTAATGTAAATGGTTATTATAGCTTACATATTACTCATTTTGGCACATTTTTAGAGTAAAATTTTCCATCTCATATCTTACATTCTGTAGTCATAAGAAAATGAGGTCAGACAATTTATAAAATTGGGAGAATATTTTAAATTGTTTGAAGTCTTATTTTGACTATAGCTAGTACCTCAACAGGAGCTTCCAAAAACTTTGGCAGGGATACACGCGACAGATGTGCCTGTTGATGCTCTGGTGAAAGTCCTTTTTGATTTGCACGCTTTGGTGGGTATAAAAGTGTGATTTGCACGCAACGTGGTTTTTATTATCTAGCAGCAAGTTTCCACTAACAATCTGCCAGACTCCGCTGGCACTGTGCGTGCATATTCATATGACTCGGGTGGAAGTTCTTGTTTGAAGTACAGCAACACAGGCATGCACAAAAGTAAACTATATGTTCTAATAATAAATACAATTATGTGTAGAAATTACTTAGGAATTGTATTCATCAAATAAAATAGGATTTCTTTTTTAAAAAGGAGCAAATACATTAAAAGTTATTTGAAGGTCCCTCAGCTCCTTTGTTTTACAATTCAAACCCCTACGCCATGTTGCTGTATAGTTTCTGAGCAAGTCTACAGATCTCCATTTTTATCTGCAGGCGGCTAGGATTGGATGCAGAGACATTACTTATTTCCACTCTAGCTGGAGAGATAGACATCTGAAGGTATTTTTCATGTCAGAATTTATTAAAAACAATAGTCACAGTACAGATCATAGAGTCAGCAGTAACCTTTGTGCATGATCATGCAGGGCTTCTAAACCAGGTACTTGGTTTCAGTGCTGTACACAAGTTTATTTGGTAATACAGTTCAGGGAAAATAAACAGTTCTCATTCTTTGTAAGCCACTGTTAAGTCCTAGAATTCAGTTTACATAAGACTTCTACTATTGACATTTCCAGCTGAAGCATAATCAATTTACAGGTGGTTAAAAAGAGACTGTCTCAGCAATGGAATTGAAATCTGTTCCACATATCTGGCTGTCAGCTTTCAATAGCTTTACTTGCAGTTCGTAAGCACAGGGTTAAGCACAGTGTAGAGTAAGTAGTTCCTGATTTATACATACCTTTAATACGCTGCCACCAATTTTTCTGTGGGTTTCTGTAGGAAGAACAATTAGAGAATAGCCAGTTTCCTATACTGATTCCTGAATGAAGAATGATTACATTACAAAGTCTTTATATGCAGTAAACTGAGTGCAGGTTTGCTTCAAGTGAGTTGCATAGAAATACATCAAGAATATTTGTTGAAATCCTCTAGACTACCAAGGACTACCAAGTTAAAACCAATGTAGCTACATGTTTAAAAAATTTACTGGTTATCGATATTGACCCAAAGCCAGCCTCTAGCATTTTGTGTTATATTTACTAAGTGTAGAAAATAAATTAATAGAAAGCACAGGTAGTAGTCTTCACTAAGACCCTCCAGAGAGGATAATGCACACTGAAATTCATGGTCAAAAGGCGAAGTGAATGATACAGCATTAGAAATAAAGTTTTATGCCACTTGAAAATTGAATTTAAAAAGTTGAACACTGCAACATAAATGCAGTTTTCTATTTGGCAATAACATTTTAAAAGTGATAGAAAAGAAATTAAGAAAAATACAGATTTGAAATTGAGGTAAGTTTTTAAATGAGCATTTTTCAAGTAAATTACATCTTGGCAGAAAGATACTTAAAGAAGACTGTTTTTTTCAGAATTTGTTACTGAGTTACAAATGTTATTTTTCAGTAATCAAAAATATAGTTCTAAATTTTTTTTTCCCCTAGAGTCAGTATAGCATATTTATCTGTGAGGCAAATCTTAGCCTACTTGGAGTCACTCAAAACCATCATAAAACATCATCAGTCTGTTGACTAGCATGAAGATGTCATGTATAGTTTCCAAAATAAGATAAATTATGTTAGAGAGATTTTGGTGTATATAGAAACTGTATTTAGAAACTTAGTATCTGTGCATGAAAAATTAATCCAAATTATCATTAAAAATAAAAAAAAAAAAAAATGAAAGAAATGCAATGTTATCATGATGGAAGGCAGAATTTCTGTGTCTCAGTAGTCTAGTCAAATTTCTAAATAAAATCATTAAACAAATACAGGAAGACCAGTTTATCTATGTCATTTGGAGAGAAAAGGTCTCTGATGAACTATATAAAAAGGCATACCAAAGGGAGAAAATGCTTTTCTCTGGAAGGCATGGAAACTGTTGTGCTATTCAAGTTCTGGGCAGAATATTAATTCAGAAAAAAAAAATACAAAGAAGCAGTCAATATTGATCACCAAAAAGGAAAAATAGTGAAAGTCCAGCAAAGTTCTGTATTAGAACACTTTAAAAAAAATAGTATTTCTCAGTTATCTTGAAGAAGCTCTGAGAATATTAAAATGAAAATTACTTGCACATGAACACCAATTATACACAATTACTTATATTAGGCAAAAACAGAAGACTGGGGAACTTTAAGGAGGCTTAATTAAGCTGGACTAGAAGACTGCACAGTAGTAAATTAAAATTGAGGAAGGCATGCTGGTGCGCAGTGATGCCCACTGAAGGAGACACTTCCTACCCACCTGGAGACCCCAAAAGCCATGATGTTAGTGTGGAGGAGAAGAGTCTGGGCAGGTCAGCAAAGACCTGTTTTCCAAAATCAAGAATGCATTGTAAAAATTGAGAGTTGCCTGAATATGGAACTTAAATCCAGATCAGTAAGACTGCATTCCCTCCTTGTCCTTCAAAGAAATGGGACAAATCTTCTACCTTTGCAGCACAGCTCCCAGACTTTCCTGTGCACAACCTTCTGTCTAACACAGCTGCACAGACACTTCCCTAACCTCATATCTTGACACATGCAAGAACTATGCTCCTATACTACTACTCTTACTACATAAAGAAGCCAGGGAAGGAATGAAGCGGAGGGCACTTTTGGCAGGACCTCACACTCAGGCCATTCTTGGAGCCACAGTACTTTTACTTCCACTTGAAAGGCTGTGTTTGCATCTGCCTATATATTTTTAAGATATTATCTGCATACAAGTAGTAATTTAAAAATTTTATCCTGGTATGCATCATGTAGAGGCATAATATTAAAGCAAGCAGGTTTTATTTAGAAGAGTGTTTTGAAAAAAATTCTTACACTCGAAATAGGAATTCACATGTATTTGCACTGTTGAACTGTACATGTACACATCTGGATGTGTCTTCTTTACTGAGGAATCCAGATGAGTTGACTTAGGGAATCCAGAGAGAAATTACTCAATAAATTAATTACAGTATATGCAGCCTTTCAGTGAATCAAATTCAGTGGAAGAAGGCAGCAAAAGAGAAATGTCCATAGCTCTGGGTAACCTAAGCAGATAGCGTTACTTTACTATAGTAGAAAGTGCCAAGTCCAAACAGATAAACACATAATTTTCCAGACATAGGAGACAGAGCTACTTTTTAAATCTTTCAGAATCAAGTCCACAGAGAGCTTTTTGTCCAACGAAGTGAGGAAACCTAGCAGTGAGGTGCGAGATTTCCTGCTTCCAGTTGTCCTGTAAATAACCAGGGGAAGGAGGGTTAGCCTTTTTTTTTTTCTTTTCTTTTGAAAAGACTTCTATATCCTACTCTGTTTTTCAGCAGGTTCTCAAAGACGCTCAGATACTGTAACAAGGAGGCATTTCCCACATGCTGCTCACAGGATGGACTACATGGACTTTGAGGATGATAGCCGTGGATGGCGGTTTGATATGGACATGGTGATAATCTACATTTATTCAGTCAACTGGGTTATAGGATTCATCGTGTTCTGTTTTCTTTGTTACTTCTTCTTCCCTTTTTAACCTGTAGTAATCTGGCTAAGAAAAACCCTAGTCTTGTGAACCACAATAATGTGAATAGAAAAAACTTGAAGAAGACAAAATGTCTGTTTGGTATTTTGTTTTTATCATTCAGAATTGTAGAGAATTAATTGTGATCATGCTGTGAGGCTATTTGATACTTCTACTGTGTGTGATGAAGTACTCGAGTTCTGTTCCAAATACATGAAATCCAGATCATATTTCATTCAATGGGGATTTTGCCTTATTTTGGTGGGAACAGGATTTACTCTCAATGTATAAAATAACTACTGTGTAGAAATAGAATACTACTTGTTCTTAGGGGATTTTTGTGTACTACAACAGAATATGAGCCACAGAGTCATTTTGGGGTTTGACTCTATGTTGACACACTTTGCTCAGTCATTGGTGCTTTGGTTCCTCATACATAAAAGCAATAAATATGCCATTTACGATCAGATCTTTTGGGAACGGATTATAAGCACTCCAGTGCTGCACCATGCATTATATAGATATTCATTAGAGCTATTTGAATGCTCTAAATCTAAATCCTGGAAAATTTTGACAATTGGTAGACCTGTCAGCATTCTGCTGTGGAGATGTGCTGTATTCAGTGCCTGAAATTTTGAGCCTACTAACCAAAAAGAGAAATGAAACTGCACACAGTGCTGACAGTTCATCTTTTCAGCAAATGGCAGTCAGAAGGAATCACCTAACAATCCTAAATTCTGTGCATTAAAGGGATCATTTTTGTGCAGATTCCCAGGATAGCACTGTACCTTGTTTTACCCATCCGGATGAGCATGTTTGGATCCAGCAAGACAGCTAATGAAGGGCAAGCAGCAGGCCTGCTGTCTATGAAGCTATGAGACACTAACCCCAGTAAATATGAGAGAAAGAAGCATTGTCCAGTGCAAAGAAATTAATTTTTTGTAACAATTTTAGGATGTTCTCAAGTATGGGCTCACCAGGACTATGTGTCTCCAGGGAGACCACATAAGAGGACCCAGTATTTGCATCTTTCATGTGAAACAATTCTAAAGCGCTTTATAGTTACTCTATATATAGGTTGCTGAGCTAGAGTTCCAAACTGCAGCCAGTTCAGCAATCTTTCCATACTTGCTGCTTTACACAGCATTTTCAAATGAAAGTGAAAGAACATCTATTAAACTATAAAAAGTATATTAGAAACTGTTGTGGGAATCAGGTGCTGGAGAATGGCACAAGGTAGTTCAGGGGCTTACTTTTCAGGAAGGTACAAGGAATTTCTTATTACTAAGGGCATCACCCTGCGAAGTACACTGTGGTTTCTTCTAGAAAAGCTTGTGAGTGTCTGTATGTAGTCTCTCTGGTATCGGGATTTGTGTGGGAGACCTGTGGTTTTTCAGTAGGTGGTGTACTCCCCTGTTCTAGCAGAGAACAAGGAGAAATGTGTTGTGGAAGGTGCCATCTGCCAAATGTGATGGAATAGAATGAATTCAGGGGGTTTATTAAGCATGTGCTTCTGCTTCTTTACTGGAGCAGGGCCAGCATGGTCACTCTCTTATAGGATATAAAGTGATCAAGACCAGAAACTTTCACTTAATCTGAAAAACAGCAGTAAATCAGCTGCTTCTTGCAGGCTGCATAAAATAATGTCTTTGTGCATATATGTGTACATTGAAAATTACCAGTCTAACTACACTGGTTGGACTTAATAACTTTTGTCATCTTCTTTAAATATATGCAAATTTAAGGGGATATAATAATTAAAAATCACCATCACAATGTAGTCATGGTTGTGACAAAAATGCATTTTCTGTAATTAGAGTATATCTATCTAGTTACTTTGTCTCTACCAAAAGGTGATTTGCTGTATTATTAGTGGCATTAGGCAAAACATTTTAAAAGCTTCAAGACTGTACTAAAGCACTTTGTGAATTTCCCTCTTCCTGTTGATACAAAGAAGTCTTTTAAAAGCTAGGTAGGCACATGTTTTGCTACATGCAGATGTGTAGATCTGTATGCTCAAATATGATCAATAATTTAAAACATTTTTCTCATCTGTGCCAGAACTGCAATTTTTGCTTGTCTCTCTGATCTTACAAATTTACCGCTCCTAACTCAGCAAAGAGGGACTGATTCACCTGTAAAGCCAAAATTGCTTCTTCCAGAAAATACTAAAATAAAAAGATGTCATGAAAGATTACTTTAAATTAGCTGACACACTCTGAAATTCCAGTAATAATGTCATTTAAAATTATTTAATTAGGATATCTGCTAAAGCAATATCCTTAAATAAATATTCAAAATGTATTGAGACGTAAGAAATATAATATAGGTACTAACTAATTATATAAGAATGTTACTTATATTATTTTTAATAGCATGTTACCATGGTTTTATTCTGAAAAAGGCAACAAAGGAGAATAAAAAATACGATGTAATATTGGCCTCCTTTGTACATTTACAGCAAGAACTGGTGACTGATGGTGGCTGTGTTTTCCTAAATTTAGTAGGAGTGACAATCTTGTATGATATTTCTAACTGTGTAACTGAACCTTTCTTCAAAGCCTAAACAATGAAGTTTCTTGTTTTATTTTATATTGATTGTTATTAATTCAAGGGGATAATTAGTTTTAAAAGATTACAAGTGTACATAATGGAGACTGATGCAACTCTGATAGACATCCTCCACAGGAAAACACCTAAATGGCATAGAGTGGAGGCACTGCTTTTCCTGTATTGCTTTTTTGAGATACACATTTTTGCAAAAATACAGTGTCAGTTCAAAGGCTTAAACTTGTTTTTCCTTGAAGTCTACCTGTAAAATGCTATTGCTATCTGTGGGAGCAAGAGCAAGTCCTTTGTAAGCAATTTTCTGGTTAAATTGATCCTGTTCTGCAAGCTTGTCTTTCTTATCTGCAATAGTATTAATTTTTTGCAATAAAATATGAGTTGTTTGTAATATTTTGGAGTCATTTCACTAGATTTTGCTTGGTGGAATTAAATTCTAATATTTTCTTCAGTCGATGTCTTGTTTGTTATCCTGTCTATTCTGTTTCTGCTTGGGGGGAGCTGGGGATTGTTGAACTTTTTACTACTGTGGTTAGCTCTTTTCAAACTAGCAGCCTTCTTTTTGTTTCAGTACTTTCCAGGAAATGGCCAGCTTTTCTCAGAAATCATCTTGGGGAAACATGTGGATCTTAAAACATTCTGATAACGAAGAATACTCAGTGCTTGTGTTGTTAATATAGACCAAGTAACTGTTGAAGGGAGCATTAATCCAGGACAAGAGTAAATTTGGCTTTTACAGGCAAAAGGGCTTTGTGTACACTCTGAAGTGTATGAGTACCTTGCCAAGCCCTAGGTATGTTTGCAGCTTTCCTAGCTGCCGAAGGTCCGGTCATCTTGCTTCCCTCACACAATTTAAAAAAACATTTCTCAAGCAACAGCTGCAAAGCAAGTAGCTGATGTTAAGGGCAACAGATTCTTTCAGAGCTGTGTGCCTGCCCACAGAAGCTGAAATCTAAGTTAAGCCTTTACCAGTACAGACACTGCATACACACCTGCAATACTGACCATGTGTCAACAACAGTGTTACCACCATTACTGATATTGAGGTGGAGAAGGATAACAAAGAAGCAGAGTTTGGGGTTATTTTGCAATTTTTGAGAGAAAGGTATTGCTGATAACATGAACGGCTGGGAGAAAGAGTAGCTGTTGCAGCTATCATGTGCCAAGTAACTGCCTTAACGGTGTATAGTGTTGCTTTTGTGGATGTGTTTTCAGCATCTTTTGTCCTTGGTAATTCTGATAACTTCATAGCTGTGGGATGCAGAGTCCCCTCTAGAGAATCCAGGTCTATACAGGAGAAGTTACAGACAGACAGAAAAGACAAAGGTAGGACATAAAGAGCTTTCTGCTGGTGTTCAGCCCCACACCCAGGCAGATGCTAACAGAAGGCATGGAGTAGATGATCTCCAAAGGTCCCTTCCAACCCCTGTCACCTGTGATTATGTGAAAGGAGGCAGGATATGCTGTGGGTTGCCCTGGGCTAGATGTGGAGCAAGACAATAAGCTCTCCTTAGAGATATACTTTATTTATCAGAAAGTGCTAAGACAGACAGTGATAGCAGACAGTGGGGTGGATTTAAAACTGACTGAACAGCCAAGCTCAGAGGGTTCTGATCAGTATCACAAAATCTACCTGAAGGGAACTAACTATTGGTACACCAAGGGTGAAAACTTGATCCTGTCCTGTTCATCATCTTCAGTAATGATCTGAATGATGTGGCAGAGCACACCCTCAGCAGCTTGCAGAGGAGAAAACTGGGAGGAGTGTTTGATATACCAAAGTGTTGTGCTGCCGTCCAGTAGGACCTCAACAGATGGAGAAATGAAAGGAACTTCATGCAGTTCAACAAGGAGAAGTGCAGTCTTACACTGGGAACAGCCCCATGCCTCACTATGTGCTGCAAAGCTGCAGGAAAGAACCTGGTGATCCTGGCAGACACCAAGTTGAACATGATCCAGCAGTGCACCCTTGTGTCAAGAAGGATGTTGCTATCCTGGGCTGCATAAGGCAGAGTGTGGCCAGCAGGTCAAGGGAGGTGATCCTTCCCCTTGCCACTGGGCAAGTCTGCAGAGTGAGACTGTAGAACAAAAAGCTCAGGGCTCACTTTCCAAGGAAAGGCTCTCAGCAGAACATACTCAGGTAGAAAACCAAATGGCTTTCCTGGCCCTTTCAATGCTGTGCAGGGCAGTCTCTGCATCTTCTGGTATACAGTCTCCACTGGCACTTTAGGATCAGCTTTTGTCCTCTAATGCACAGGTGTCCCATGCAAGTCCTTGGGAATTAACCAAGGGCATCTAATGGCAGACATTGATCTTCCTTTTCTTCTTCATTAAAGCATACCTGAATATTGCCAGTTTTCTTAAGGTCTTTTGCTGAACCTGTGACTGCTAAACTCTACCTAAAGGAGAAAAGATAATGTGCTATTCTTTTTCATTAATGTTTGCCCTTTGGGGCTTCTCTTGCACTTCAATTTGTTGATGGACTGAGGCACGACATAACCCGCTAAAACTCTGAACTTATACCCAGGTGAATTTATTATATTTATTATACCTGTGAATTTATTTTTCAGCCTTGAATGAAAATTTTGGCAAACATAAACAGAAGGAAAAGATATACCCTGCCAAAGAAGTGCACGAAACATTTTGTAGCACTCAATATGAACAAAACCTCAAGATCCCAAGATCTTTTCAAAATTATTTTAGAGTCCCAGTATACAAGTTCTCTACAAGGGATTCCAGGAACCAGAGAATGGTTGGTACTTACAAAAATCCAACCATGAAGGTGTAAAGTAGCAGCTAAGCAAGAGACAGCAAAGCAGCCACTGCCATGGGGGTACTGGATGGCAGTACTGGGTAGTATTGGCAGGTACTGGATGCCCTTCAGCTTGGCCTAGAAAAATGAAGGTCAGTGTTAAGAGCACAAAGCTATTTTACTGACCACTTCCTTGAAAACAGCTGGCTGTTCCCTCAGCTTTGTTGGAGACTTGTAGGAAATGAGAACAGGAACAGAAAAGTGGCTTATGAACCTATTTGCTCATTGCTCATCTGTGAAGATAAAAACCATTGAGGTTCTGGCTCAGCCTGCCTGCACCTGGCTTCCTAAGGGCTCTCAGAGGCATAAGGGCTTTACACATTAATCCTTGGGTGGAAAAGCACCCTCCTTGATTCAGAATTGCACACGATACACTAAAAATGTCATTGCTGAAAATGTCCCACAGAACTGTTTGGCATTTCAGACATATCTGTTAGCACTTCCTTTAATATTGTAGGAGCAGTCAGTATCCTGTGGTTGCTTAAGTAGGTAGGTTCTGAGTTTGAAGACTATTCTAGATTTCAGTACCAAAGCACATCCTAGCCAGATGCCCCTCTGGCTCCCATCAGCCATACTGCCTTCCCTCAGCCACATTTTTTAATGTCCCATCTAGTTTATAAAATTTGGAAAGACTCCTTCATCTTCATGCCCTGGACACATCACTATTAATTTACAAGTGAAATTAAATTGTTCCCATGATTTCTAGATTGATGTTATATCAGTGACACGTACCACTATGATACTGTATTAGTGATAGCTTGTTTTAATTTCCAGTTTGGTTTTAGGATGAGAAAACTGCAGTAATTATATTCTGACTTTTCACTAGATATCATTTTAACTTAATAATAACCTATTTCATTTTCCATCAAAAGTTTTCAACATTTTGCTAAAATATTTCTACATTTCTGATACAGCATTAAAATGCAATCAGGCAATCACTTAAAATATACTCCACATCTAATCTTTTATCCTCAAACAAGATGAAGAAGTAGAAAAAGTAAATTACACCAATAAAAAGGTCATGGTAAGTCATTTTATATTGATACAAGCATTAAAAACTAATTATTTAAAATCCTATTTACTCTGTCATCAAAAAGAAAAAAAGAAGAGCATTAAAATGCTAATCATATAATGTACTCCACTGTTTCTGACCTGGAGAATGAAATTCAGAAGGGAAATCTCAGATAGCCTCTATGTATTACCTGTATAAAATAAGGGATCCTAGATATTGACATAAAAATCTAGATGATGATCCTGTTTGATGAAAAGTGCAAAATAATACTTTAAAGAATCCTCTGTAATTCCAGACTCCCTGAAATAATCGCTGGTTTGGGAGTACTAACGCTTCATATTACTAGGGTGCTGCCCAAGAAATATCCTTTAGACTCAGAATCAACATATGAAAGTAAGTGAAATTCACATGTCCTTAATCCATGCAGGTTATAAATTCTTAGGAATGTACATGATTCCAGCATTCATTACCAGTCATAGCATGGCATCTGATGGTGCCTGAAAGACAACACGTTCCAATTAGAAGCGTATGAGGTAAGAATGTGTTTGCCTTGCAGATGGCTCTAGCTAGCTAATGTATGCATTTCAGCTGTCAGAAGTTAAACTAGTTCTAAAATAATTTGAATGAGACTCAGAGGAGGAAGAAGCTAATTTTCTTTTATACCTTATCAAGCAGAGAATGCTTGCAGAAAGGTAATATTACAGACAATTTATAGCCCTATCCAGTTCCATCTTAAAGAAGTGGACGCCACTTTTTACGTTTTTTGACACTTGTGAATTAAATAAATATTGAAGTTAAAAATTAGCTGTATGGTCACAGATTTTTCCAATGGACGCAGTACAATTTTACATGAACAACAATTGCATGACCAAGAAGATTCTCTGATAGTTTTGCATATACTTACCTAGGAGTTAAGGCTCCCAATCTCATTTTGATTTGTCATCTAGGCTGTGGGTTAAATTCTAAAGTACAAAAAAATGACATAATGACATTAAATTAACAAGCTGTATTGGTATTATTCTGTAATTCTGCTTCACACAGGAGTATAGTGTAACAATAAACAAAGGGTAAACAAGATACCCTTCTCCTTTCTTATCTGTTATTCCTTAAGTGCATTATTTTCAGAGTGATTTGTAAGTCAAATTCTCATTATTTTTAATCTGTAGAAGCAAGTTCTTCAGAACTTCCATTTCCATGCTGAGTCTAGTAGCAACAATGCTCAAAGTGCAAAGCATTTAGATCTTCCCAAATGAAAGGCACTGTAACAAGTACAAGATGATATTCCCATGTTAATGCAACAGGTTAACGTGTATTTTAGCAACAGTAACTAAATTACCGTTATTATAATTTAAATCAAGGGACAACCAAATTATACATGTTTAGCTTGTGCAGCTACTAGATAAATTCTTTATTGACTTAAGAAAAAGTCTGTTTTAAAATGATAGAATGGTTTGGGTTAGAAGAGGCCTTAAAGATCACTGAGGTCCAGCCCCCGCACCATGGGAGGGACACATCTCACTTGACTGGGTTGCTCAAAGTCCCATCCAGCCTGGCCTTGAACACATCCACAGCTTCTCTGGGCAACCTGTTCCAGTGCCTGACTACTCTCACAGTAAAGAATTTCTTCCTAAGATCCCACATAAATCTCTCCTCTTTCAGNGCCTGTCTTCATAGGAGAGGTGCTCCCACCTCTGATCGTCTTTGTGGCCTTCTGCTGGACTCAGCTCAACAACTCCATGTCCTTTTTATGTTTGGTGGCCCCAGAGCGGGACACAATACTCCAGGTGGGGTCTCACAAGAGCAGAGCAGAGGGGCAGAATTACCTCTCTCAATCTGCTGGCCACACTGCTTTTGATGTAGCCCAGGTTACTGTTGGCTTTCTGGACTTCAAGTGAACACTGCTGGCTCACATCCAGATCCTCATTTCACCCCCAAGTCCTTCTCAGCAGGGTTGCTCTCAATCCACTCATACCCCAGCTTGTATTGATACTGGGTGTTGCCCCCGCCCACATGCAGGACCTTACACTTGGCCTTGTTGAAC
>VXBW01003589.1:142322-166422 GCA_013400375.1 Thinocorus orbignyianus | reverse complement strand
CTCCCTTTTCAGACATTAATAATAGGTGGATGTCAAAAGCAGGGTAGCAAACTATTTCAAACGTAATGAATGGCATAATCTTTTTTTTTTTTTTAAATCTTCAAATGCATCAACAACTGTAATTCATTTATGTTTCTTTCTGAAAAATAAAGCAACAAGTCCAGCCACTGCTCAGTAGCTGAGTTGCAATGCAACTAACTAAAGAACTTCAAGGAGAAAGTGTCAAGTCCAAGAAAAGTGGGTGTTCCAAACAGGTCAGGATGAAGTCATATTTCAGCAACGAAAGTCATCCACCAGCCCCATGTTTATAACATACTCTTATGGATAAATCCAGTTTCTCACTAGTCCTTTTTTATGCATCACTGTAACAGCCACACTGCACCTGAAATTGCTGTGCTCTACCCCCTTTTTAGCGCAGGAATCCTCACAGTGAGTAGAGCCAGCATGGCTGACTCTATGTAGTACCACTTGGCATTATGAAGTCATACAGATGGCAGGGAACATGGTCAGGTGACTCTGCAGACTGCCCATGCATTGCCAAAATGGGGTTTAGGTGACTGTGGAACAAGTGGAAACTGAGTGACTGCATCTTTCCAAACATTTCTCTTTTCTTCCCAGGAAGGAACTGTAACATAGAATTAATTAGTCCTATACAGTTTAAATGGCCACCTAATTCCCCTCAGCGTAGCAATTTCTGCCATGTATAATGGTATGTGTGCTTATCATGGATCACAGTAACCTTTTTCTACAGTTTTCTGGCCAGAGAGCCACAAGAAAATGGTTTAAGCATACTGTCCTAGAACCAAATCTTCCTTGTCCACAGCAAATGCCTTAAGCACTAGGCAATTGTGTGGGCATGTGAGGGGACAGCAACACTTAACTATCAAGTAAAGAAAAATACTACATTACTGTTGGACTCAATGATATTAAAGCTCTTTTCCAACCTAAATGAATCTATGATTCTATCCAAGTTTAAATACATTGAGTGCAGGAGATGGAGTTCCTAAACAGCTGTTTCGCAGAAATTTAATCTTTAAGTTACATGCCTTAGACTGGAGTATATGGGAGAAGGGGAGAAGAGGCAAATAGTAATCTTGGATATGCCTTTCACATCTTAGGAGCTGTTACCCCCAGTTACCCTATGGTTATTGTGAAGCCCATTCTCCTGCATCCAATCTTCTCTACTGAAAAAAGAGGAAATTCTATCTAAGACCTATTTTGAATTTCAGTTTCCTGGGTAAATACCTAACTTGAAGATCTGAGTAAGTTGATACCTTGAGCCCTTTTAGTCATGATCCTTCAGGAGTCCAGCTCCTAGAAAACAACTTTTTTACCTCTGAAAATAAAACTCAAAAATACCAGTGTTCTAAAACCAGCAACAGCTTGATAATCTCAGTACATTCTGTGAGGTCCTGTAAAAATGAAATAGAGTTGAATGCAGCTAAAACCACTGTCTATTTAAAAATTCTTAGGATTTAATTAATGCAATATTATGTATGAATGCGCTCACTAGGTTTTTTTATATGTTGCTATATATAGGAAGAAGGTGTAATTATAGTACTAATCATATTAAAACCACAGTATATCAAAATAAATACCTGATTAGAACACTGGAGATATTTCTCTTTTAAATAGTCACAAGGAAACATATTGGGGTGATGAGTGGATTCAGAGCAGCCCTGCTGAGAAGGACTTGGGGGTACTGGGGGTTGAGAAGCTGGACATGAGCCAGCAATGTGCACTTGCAGTCCAGAATGCCAACCATATCCCGGGGTGCATCAAAAGCGGTGTGGCCAGCAGACCATGGGATGTGATTCTGCCCCTCTGCTCCCACCTGGAGTATTGTGTCCAGCTCTGAGGCCCCCAGTACCTAAAGGATGCCTACAGAATAAATGGGGAGGGACCCTTTATCAGGAAGTGTAGCAATAGGATAAGGAGTAATGGCTTTACACTGAAAGAGGGAAGAATTAGATAAGATATTAAGAAGAAATTCTTTACTGTGAAGGTGGCAAGACATCAGAAGAGGTTGCCCAGAGAAGTTGTGGCTGCCTCATCCCTGGAAGTGTTCAAGGCCAGGCTGGATGGGGCTTTGAGCAGCCTACTGTAGTGGGAGGTGTCCCTGCCCATGGCACAGAGGTTGGAGTTTGATGATCTTTAAGGTCTCTTCTAGCCCAAACCATTCTATGATCTATTGGAATGTTTGCCCTTTCTCTGTTAGTTTATACTAATTGTCTACTTATGTCTAAGCATATGATTGTACTAGTTACTATTGTATGAGAAATCAGCACATTTCCCATTTACCTTTACATTGGTAAATATATTTCTAATTTAATATAATAAGCAAATTCATATATGCTACCAATTTCAAATAATGGACTTCAAAATTAATTGACATTTTCTTCAATAACATTAAGCAAGAATAGGAAAAAGTTGGTTTAACAGCCACCAGCAGAACTCAATTACTAAATATCTGAACATTTGTTTCTCAATGTTTTAAAAACCTCTTTAAAAACTAAGAAAATACATTTCTCTTGTCAGATAATGGATGAAAATGTTAAAAAAATGTTCAGTATTTATTTCCAATAAATGTTTGTAACAATGACACTTTTCAATTTAATTGAAAGAAAATGTAAAATAATACTAATTATGCTGAGCGTTCATTAAGAAATTGTTGTTTGACATTACCAGTTTATAGAAGATGCAGCTTTTAGGTACTGTATTAGCCGTAATGATGTTCATCACGTTCTGTCAGACTCAGAGTTTCTATGGTCTTTGCTGAGAGCTATGGGGAATATGCACAAAACCTCCTCTCTCACCATTCCAAGTTGTCACAAATGTTCATTTTCTGGGAAATGTGACAAATCCTTCCTTCTAAAGCAGGCACTGCATTTACTGATTTTTTTAAACTGTACTTTCTTCAAAGGCTTATGGCAAATTCCAAACGTTACAATAAAGTCATACAGTGTATATATTGTTAAAAAAAAATAAAATAAAATAATGATACTAGCTACTGATCTTCTAAACAGTTTAAATGTTAGTCTGACTGTTACCTGATGTTAACTCTGGTATATTTAATAAAAATTTTAAACCCCAGATTTTTATTCAATCCTATCATTTTGATAAATAATCCAAACTTCATGGATGGCAAAGACCGTGATAATGAAATTAACGTTTGTTCAAGTTTTTGTAGGACAAACTATGCATTACCAGGTCTCTACTTTCAAGCTCAGGCAGATGAGTTGAAGCTAAAAGTTAAAGCTTAACTTAAGTACTACTGCTTTTTGCTAGAGAATGCTAACGTACCAGTTACACACAGTACTGTTTTAAAACTTTGACCCTCAAATCCACAGCTTGAAATAAGATCTTAACAAGAATTCTACATATCCTACCTGTTCCTTCAGAAATACAATTAGCACACTCTGTGGTGAGTATACTAGAGATCTACGTACACACAAGATTAACGCATGTGAGTGTGTAGTGCCAGAAGCTTTTCAAAGATTAGAAATTTCTGCTAACCCACAGACTGAGAACAGTACAAATACTGTGCAAAGTGAATATACATTATTCTAACAGAAGAAAGTCATCGGTAACTTGGAACCGTATGATGACAAGAGGTGAGAGGGAGAATCATGAAAATAATAATTTATATTTTGTTTTCTGTGTGAGGAAAAAGAGTTTAAATCTGATGTAGTGGTAAGGAGAGAGCCTGCATATGATTCAAAGAGGGAGAATAACCTGGCTTGACCTGTCTGCACGTATCAGGGAACCCATTAGGGAGCCCCAGCACACTGTTCTCATGAGCCACTTAAAGTAACGTGGGGGCAGTATTAGCTTTGGACATATTTTTGAATATGATGACTCTTTTCTGCACCCAAAATGCCTGCTGCATCAGGATCAATGAGAAAAGGTAAGGAAGACATCAATTAGACCACTTTTATTATCCATCGAAAGATTCTGGTGCTAGGACTAGTTCCAACAGAAAAAAAAGGTTATGTTTTTTCATTGGTTTTTCAAAGAGAGAAAAATGAGAATACAGCACTTCACACAGTGTACAGAGATAAAGAGGCATAGCCAGTGAACCTATGGGAGTACAGTCAAAGAAGAGATTTGAAAGGAAAATTAGGAACTCCTGTTTTTCATTGAACTTTGAGACATCTACTTTCATCAGAAATAAGATCAGCATTGCATTATCTTGAGCTCTCCATTGTGGAGTGCTGATAGTGTTTCTAGGTTTTGTTCTGCGGCTTTAACCTGATTTCCTTTATACTTTCTCAAAACCATTTACTCCCAATAGAATTTTTGAAACCTTTACGGATATGAGCTTATAAATTACTTTGGCAAATTACAAGTAGAAGGCGTTAGCTAATGTGAACGCTTGAAGACAGAGTTTTTTGTGCTTTTCAGCACCATTCATAGGAGTATGTAACCCTTTGGGTTATGTAGTTTAGATCTGTGAAAATTATTTCAACTAACTTTGCTTTTCACACCATTCTTAAGATCAAAAATATGTGTATAACAAGTACTTATCCCAGAATGTCAGGTAGATTTCCCAGTCTTATTCTGGAAGAGATTAAAACAAATTTGATATTACATCTACTACTAAGGGACTTCTCTGTCTTTCAGTGCAATCAGTTTAAAAACCATGCATCATATTCTGCATGTCCTGTCTATGAAGCAATAAATATTCTAAATAAGAGTCATTTTTGCAAGTGATACATATGACAAAAATAAAAGACAGCATTTTCTTCACTAATTTTTGGGAGTAGGAAAAATTGAGCAAGATGCAAGATAGCCAGTACTAGAACATGCCATAAACTGCTCATTAAAGTGCAAAAATATAGATGTCAAAGATTAATATCTCACTTCTTGAGCATTTCGTATGTCTTTGACTAAAGGAGAACTGCTTTCTGGACTATTAAAAGGATTATACTCACTGTCTTAAATTATCTGTAAGTAAATTCTATTTTTTAGATTTTTCTTCTGCATCTCAGACTTGGGACAGGGACATAGTTTATTGATAAAGAAATAAAAACGTATTTCAGTCTACAAGGTTCATGAACAGATGACAGAAGTCTCTTAGAGAGAAGATCTTTAAGTTAGTATTGTAGTGATCTAAATAATCACTTAGACCAGCATCTGTCCCTTCTCATAAGTAAATAACATTCTGGAAGAAACAGCTTTATTCAAGCATCACTCAGAAGAATCTAAAAAACCCTGAAGAGCTGTATTCACGGCTGTAAAGAATAAAATCTTAGGTGAGATTTTTCATCTCTGCCCAAGTAAATCAGGACTTAAAATCTACATATCCGGACTCAGTCTCACCTATATCAAAGCTGAAGGAGGTCTTCCATCACAATGTGGTCTTACCTGCCTTTAAAACGTTATTTTTGCTATTTAAGCTATTTTAAATTAATTCCAACTACTGTGACCACGAGAATCCTGGTAAACGCTGGTGCCTGGAGGAGACAGATACAATCTTCACTCTTCCCAGATGGTTATGGATGTTTATGAGATGTTTATGAGAAGCTAAGAAAGAAAAGGAGATAGATGGTGACAGTGCCAGGATATAAAAGTAGGCCTACATCCTGCAAAAATAATTTTGTCACAGATTCTTTGTGAGAGTCAAGAGGGGACTTTGTCAGAAAGGTTTTTGTCCTTTGAAAGTCCTATATGCTAAATCCAAAAGCCTCTGTATGTTAAATCCACTTCCCTACAAGGAGACTAGAATTTCGAAAGAGACTTTTCTACCTCTTCCATTTTCACGTCCCTTCAGAAAATCATCACTGCATGTCTTGCAGGACTGATCACCATAAAATAACCAACTGCGAATAATCTGGGAAGCAGCTTGTATCTGAGGAAGTGTTACCATATTCATAAAGTAGCTGCTCTGTGGGTTTACAGGAAGCTGTCACAGATCTTTCCTACCTTTTCTCATTTGCACTCTGATAAAGCTCCCAAAGGCTAATGTCCTAATATTTTGTATTTTTGGTATTATACAGGTTTATTTGTGTTATCCAAATTCCCATTACACTGGATGGTTAAAAGATAGCCATAAGAAACAAGTCTCTGAGAGCAATAGCCTTACTCTTTATATGACAGTTTTCTAAATGTAGACGTAGATGTCTGCTTCAAAATTACTTTGAATTGCAATGTTGCAAAAGCAATAGTAATAAAATATTTGATTTTTTGTTTAGTATGAATTTTTTATTCTTTTGAAAAGTGAGTTGAAATTGCTTGGAGCTACCTTCCCAAAAAACTCGCAGATTGAACATGTACATTTTGCATGCAAATAAGACTGAGAGATTGTGGCTATAAATAGCTATATTTAATTTGAATATGCAAAAATAGTATTTGCATGTGTGAACCTTACTAGAAAACGAGTAAAAGAGTTTAAAAAATACGCTTCATATATGTGTTTTTTAATCTACTGCAGGATGGCAGGAATCTATCAAACTAAAGACACAAAGGAACATTAGGAAATTATTTGAAAACTGATAGAGAAAAAAAAGGAAAATAGTAAAATTATAATCCACTATAGCCTCATAATTCAGCAATCAGATTGCACTTTATGGCAGTAAAACTTCACAAGCGTGAATAATAACAACAAACATATCACAACTTGCATTAGATAAGTATTTCTTAATAGCAAGTTGATAGACTTTACTTTCCTACAGGTGCGGTCCTCGGTTTTTTGCTGAGTCTCTTACAGTTCTGTGTCCTGTTGCTGCATCTGGATGAACTCCAAAATCTTTTGCTGCTACCTGAGGAAATCTAGAAGTTAAGAAGACAAATACTGGGTAGGGAAAAGGAATAAATCAAATTAATGAACAATTTAGGACAATACAATGAGGGCAGGCTCAGAGCAAAAAAGACATTGGTCTTTAAACGACAAGATTAATAACATCATACTTGCACCAAGTATCTTACAACTACAAGGGTATTTGAGGCAACAGCTTTTACTTTTCTTGCCAACAGTACAGAACTGATCATCTATGTTAAAACACTACCAAAGGTATCTGAGATCTTAGTCCAAGTTTTTATTTGCATAATATAGTCATATTAGAAATGTTTCATGTAGAGAAGTAATCATCATACTTTGTGCAAGTATGATCCAAGGTTTGCGAGACCATTATGCGTTATTTGAAACTGCATGAAACACTTTAAGCGTCTAAAACAACTTATATTTTCATACACAGATAGAACAGACTAGATGATCACTCTTCAGATTCTCCATCTAGAGCTGAGTATCTGTAAAATTGTTTTGGAAAATCTTCCACATTGTTGTCAGCCTGCAATTTTTACTACTGGCAGTGGTTCTACAACAGGGAGAACAGCAAAAAGGTCATCCATAATAAAATCCTCTGCTGGGTAACTCAGTTAAAACAAAGGGTATATGCAAAATCACAACAGAAAATAATTATATTTCCTATTGGATTTCTCTTCTATAAACTTTTGGCTAATTAATACATCTTCTTGATCTATTGAAAGATTTGTGGTTAGTTGTGGTTTGAGGTCATGCTAAATATAAAAGAATGTGTGTTAAAAAGTTGTTCAAATAACAGTGATGTACAAGTCAATACTGTAAAGATGTATATGCATACTTTATGTGCATTAAACAGCCCTAGAAAATTAAGCAAACATTGACTTAATGATGGTAGTCAAAGGGGTGTCATTTCTTCTTTTTCTTTTTTTTTAAATATTGTGTACTTGAGTAGTCTGAGAAGCCAAATCTCAATCGTAATCCATTCCAAAATAAAATAAATCCAACTTAAAACCAAAACCCTCTAGGTGCCAAGTAAAATATTGATTTAAAAAACAAAACAAAACAAAACAAAACCCCACCAATAAAACCCTCAAATACCAGTATAAAGAGAATAATTATTAGCTGAGAAGAACAGGAAAATAGAGCTAGCAACACCACTAAAATTAATCATTTATGCAGACTTGTAGAAACTTTCATTTTTAAATAGTTCAGTAGCATTTTGTTTTAAAGCATATTTGGCAAAACCAATTGCTCTGCAGATTTAGTCAGATCAAGGCTTTATATGTGGGAAATGGGTTCTCAAGTTGCTTCTTATTTAATTAAGGAGTGGAAATAATTGCAAAAATATGTTATTTGTGAGACTACAACCAGGATTTCACCCAAGCTATTTTGTCTCATTACAGTACTGCTGTACTTTAACTAAGCATTGTTCTTCACTCTTACCATATTTGCTCTACAAACACAATATGCTTGATTCTTGTCTTGGATACCATATGCTTTAAAAGACAAAAAAAAAAAAAAATAAAAGCAACCAGAGACAGAAAGTCTGCAGAAAAGCAGATCTTTCAAGCAGTGGGAATCACCATTACTATCTAGCCCATATATATTAATTTTAAAATTATTTCTCATAAGACTATGTGTTCGTACATGCATTAGGACATATATTATTGTACTTCAATCACAATGTGAAGCAGTTAGCTTATGTGATTGCTTCACACATTAACATGTTGATATTTTTAGTATGTGTAATGATATACGGAGCATTAAGACTTCAACATTTTTTTTGCTTAGTCTTAATTTCCTATTTTTTTCAGGGCCTTCATTTCCCCTCATATAGCTATCTTTGAAGGCTTTGTTTTGTGTTACAAATCCCTGACTTGTGGACTTGTTCTTACACTGGTATTTTGGAAGGGTTACCCCAAACTAAATTATTAGGGCACACCTCCAAGGTTAAATATTGACATATTCAAAACATTTTGGATTACCAGCAATGTTTTAAACAGTGACCTGAGATACCTAGTGCTACATCAGCATAAGCATCTTCTAGTATTGCATTGGCTATAGGATATCACAGGCTACTTACTTTTCCTTCCACAGTATTCATACAACTACTAGCCATGTATCAGCTGGACAAAGGACTACTAAAAACTACTGAGTAACGAGGTTCCCAATATACTTATTTGCATCATTCTTTAATTCCAGAAATTATTACATTCTTTAATTCCAGAAATTTGTTTTAAAGACCAGGTTTCATTTTTCACAGAAAAACATAAAATATGTGTGTTATTCCTTCAGTCCCATAAATCTGAATTGACACACAAAACATCATTTGTTTTGGCCTTAATTAATACCAACAATTCTGAAGTCCCCTAAATTCCACTTTACATCCATGTTTATGAGAAGTAAACAATACCAATAAAGCTACAAAATACATCTCTGGAGTTTATCTAAGTGGAGGTAGTACAAGTATACCCTTTCTTCTTACTATATCTCATATAAATGATTTGCAGCTAATTATAAAGGACAGCAGAAGTGATCAAGA
Source organism: Thinocorus orbignyianus (assembly GCA_013400375.1). NCBI lineage: Eukaryota > Metazoa > Chordata > Aves > Ciconiiformes > Thinocoridae > Thinocorus > Thinocorus orbignyianus. The sequence continues at coordinate 157,117 of VXBW01003589.1, read as the reverse complement.
CCTGTTGTACGATGATAAACTTAAGACATTCCCACAAGAGTAATAAATACAGTTCTATCCATCATTGTCCTCAGGAAAAAAGCTTGACTGACTGCAAGAGATGACTCTGTAGGTGACTGAATTAGGGGAGTTTGTTCTCATGCAGAGAATCATTTCTCAAATGCAAAGGGTATCCAGGATTTTACTTGTGAGATTTGAGAAGTCGAAATTACCCTTTTTTGTTTTGTGTTTTCTTTGCAAATGGGAAGGTAAAAGGATTCAAAATATTGTACTACACCCTATAAGAAGACTGAGAATTTAGCCAGAATCTGAGAATACATGGTAAGAGTTGATAACCATGTTACATCAAAGTAACAGTTTGTAGCTTGTTCCTTAAATCAATGCTTGGAACCATCATCAGTCACATGCATTTCCTGAGAAATTTTATTCACTCTTCTCTCAGTCAAATGTTCAATACAAATTAACCCATGGTCAGCAACAGAAACATTTCTGCAGTTTAAAGACACTTAAGATCAGGGATTGCAACCGACTTCACAGTCAACCCAACTTTTACAGTCTCAAAGTTTTACTGTAATATATGTTAGTTTTTATCATCTATTGTGAATATGAACGATCTAACTAAAATTGTCTTGTGATCTCTGGAGTCCCCTCAGCAGCACAGAACATAGAAGATGTCATGCTACTACAGCATAGCAAAGACTGTTTTATAGGAGCGTAGCTCTGGGTGGCTGTCAACGCAATCAGTGCTGCATATCAGAGAAAATAGCTTGTTTAAATTTAATATTTTGTCAGAAATATTTTATTCACAATAGGAATGCACTGTGCAATGCAACATAAGGGATTTAGGTATAAGGGACTGTAGGGCTTGGAGTGTTATAGTAATGCTACTGTATTACTAATAAATATCCATAATAAAGGAGATTCTTATGGATAGCCACCTTTCAATTAGAAAGTTCCAGCACCCATAAAATAGAATGTTATTGAATTCTGCACTCTTTCACTCTGCCATTGCATCTAACTGTTGAATGAGTAGCTATGAGAGTCAAGGATAAATTAATTCATATTGATCGATATACCAATCATATAATTCATATGTCACATAATCCATATACTATTACCAACTAATTCTCTCAAGAATTTAGGAAGTAACACTCAGAAGGATATCAAGGGTACTGTTTTTTCCTATAAGCTTTTCTATAGTTTGCAGACAGTAATATTTTAGGATCAAACTGGAAAATTGACAGGATTTTTAAATGCCTTTCTCATAGAAAAGTTAAAAAACTAACTTTTATAAGGTGATGTCTTTTAATAGCAAACAACTCATGGATACACTAAAGTAACCTTTCATTAAAAATTAAGCTGAAACAATTTAAAAAATAATAGGCTACATTCCTCTGTGGTCTAAGTTAATGAATTCAGTTGAGTTTTATCAGAAGAAAACAGGGATGTCATTTCAAGATAGAAGGGCAAACTAATTCACAATTTCCTGTTAAATACAAATCTAAGCAGTATTTATAAAAGCAGGAAAATCCCATGACCACAATGTAAACACAGCATAGCTAATCACGTCTAGAATAATACAGAATATAGAACATAGAGCATTTGCAGGTTCCCTCCTGTATCTACTGGAGATACACACAATATTAAAGGACAATTTTGTGCATCTATGTCTTTCAACTCACAACTTACCTAAGTTGAAACAATCATAAATCATTGTCATGGTTTCAGCTGGGAAAGAGTTGACTTTCTTGTAAGCAGCTGGTACAGTGCTGTGTTTCGGGTTTGCGATGGGAATACTGTCGACGGTGCACGGATGTTTTTGGTTGCTGCTCAGCAGTCAAGGCCATTTCTGCTCCTCGCACCACCCCACCAGCAAGCAGGCTGGGGGTGCACAAGAACTTGGGAGGGGACAGAAGCCACAACAGCTGGCCCCAGCTGACCACAGAGATGTTCCATATCATATGACATTACACTCAGTACATAAAGCTGCGGGAAGAGGAAGGAAGGGTGAAACATTTGGAGGTAAAGCATTTTGTCTTCCCAAATAACCATTGCAAGTGATGAAGCCCTGCTTTCCTGGAGATGACTGAACACCTGCCTGCCAATGGGGAACAGTGAACTAATTTGTTCTTTTCCTCTGTTTGTGTGCACAGATTTTGCTCTACTTACTAAATTGTCTTAATATCATATCTCATCAATANGGGGTGCACAAGAACTTGGGAGGGGACAGAAGCCACAACAGCTGGCCCCAGCTGACCACAGAGATGTTCCATATCATATGACATTACACTCAGTACATAAAGCTGCGGGAAGAGGAAGGAAGGGGGAAACATTTGGAGGTAAAGCATTTTGTCTTCCCAAATAACCATTGCAAGTGATGAAGCCCTGCTTTCCTGGAGATGACTGAACACCTGCCTGCCAATGGGGAACAGTGAACTAATTTGTTCTTTTCCTCTGTTTGTGTGCACAGATTTTGCTCTACTTACTAAATTGTCTTAATATCATATCTCATCAATATCACTTTTACTCTTCTGATTCTTTCCCCCATCCCAGCTGAGGGGGAGTGAATGAGGCTGCATGGTGCTAAATTGCCAGCTGGGGTTAAACCATGGTAGTCGTACTTATGGGAGCATTTCTTTATGAAGGCTCAAGAAAAGAGTATACATTTAATGCCCAGCAAAATAGCTGAGGTTACTATGGTCTTATTCCCTGCATCGAACATGAAAGAATATGGAGTAAAGAAAAAAAATCATTCTCTGTAGCCTGTAAAAATCAGTCCAACAGCAGGCATAAGAAACACTGGCCATAGTATTCTCAAGTCTGTGTATATTACAGAATCATAAACAAAAGCAGCAGTAGGTAGGATTTCAGTTCATATCCTGGATGTAACACTGGTGTAGTCCCTGAAAAGATCCCTCTTCAATGAATTATCCTAGAAGGTTCTGGATGCTAAGAAGCTTTTGCAGAGGATTTGACTGCTAAGGGCAAAATCTCACATACTTATTAAACTTACTAAATAATACTAGCATAAGCAGGAGGCACTTCAATATGAAAGTGACTGGTAAGAGTGTACACTGGCAGATTTTTATGGGTATGACCACTCATGGTACTTTTCTTTGAAAAATATGATCTTTTCATATTTCGTGCTGTATACATTCTTATTTTGGAGTATACATAAAACAAGATTGGAAAACCAAATTTGATTACAAGGACTTAAATTTATTTCCTAAAGATTAAATAGCCTCTAAGCTTTGCAAAAGAATAACCAAAAATATCAAGAACCTCATCCTTCCACCCAACTAAATTCATGGCTGAAAGGACAGATATGTTTAGAAACACAAAACAAAACAAACAAAAAACAATCCATCAGTGGGAAGAATCATCTACTAGGTGTATTTTTGCTTTCTCTTTTGGCTCATAAGAAGCCTTGTGCTGGCTTAGCAACCTTAAAGGACCTTTGCCTTACTTCTATGGGTAGTTGCCAAACAAACTAGCTTACGTCTCATAATTTCCTGGGTTACCACACTTCTGTTTTCAGTAGCCGGTTTGTTGTCTGCAAGCTCTGAAAGTATTTTGTCACAATCTCATTTGGGAGTCTGAACACTTGCTGCCCACATCAAAAGCAAAGTCTGTTTCAACTAAGAGTCAATTACTCTGTTTATTAAACAGTATTTCTTTACAAAAACATACTTTGTATGGTTTGCCTTAATTACAAATCAGATGTAGACCAAACCAAAAATCTTACATAAATGATCTTGGATTTACTTCCCCATGAAGTAGTGGTCCCATAGTTGCTACAATTCGCACTTAGACTAGAGATGAGCTGTTTTCTTCTTTTAAGAAGGTACTGAAGTTGTGCTCTGCAGAGCATAGACATGCTGTGTACGCCTCTTATAGGAGCTGGAAGAGCCACGAAGATGCTGGCACTATATAAATTGTGTGCTTGTCCTGCTGTGACAAGGGCTATGCTGAAGCTTGCAGAGCACTCCTTCAGCCCCTGAATCAGAGCAATGTGTTCCTATCCATCATATTAAGAATTTAGGCTGGGTTGACAATGCAAAGACCACAGGCTGCTTTAAAGACCAAAACAGAAGGTCCCACCTTAGAAAACTTATAACCAAAAAGCTGCAGATGACCACCCACAACTTGCTGCTATTCATCCGTACTTGTAACTTCCTTCTCATTGCTGAATTAGTAAAGCTTTCATTTGGCATTTCCTCAAAATAACAGAAAATATTTACAAGTAAAACAGATGAACTATGCTTAGAACACTCCATTGTTTTTCAGATGTCAGTAACAGGTGTTCTCTGAACAGTAAGGAAGGGGAAAATAGTAAAAAGCTACAGGCAAATTGCAGACTTGCTCTTTTTCTGTCCCACTGGCTTGCTTTTTCTCACCCTGAACTTCACTCCTAAATAACTGGTCTCTTACTACTTTCCATTTCACTTCATTTATCATTCATAAGCATCCTCTGTTGTGTTTCAGCTTTTTCCACTTTGTTTCTTCATGTTAGTATATGTTTCTCTTTTTCTCACCCTTTGTGTCTTCCCTACTTCTTCATTACCCCAATTTTTAAAAGCTGTACAAATTTCTGGAATATTTAATAGCACTGAGACTGCTGTCATTAAATCACCTCTTTAGTGCTCTATTGGGAAGAGCATTTCCAGTAACAGAATGTTAAGAAATGCTTACAGCAGTACTGGATTTGAAAAGTGGAGAAGATGCTGAAGTAGTGGGAAATGCAGTGGAAGAAATCATCTTTCTCATGAACTGACAAACTTCCATGAAACGACAAAACCTCTCATAAGACTGAGGAAGGTTGCAAAAGCAGTTTTTTCCTTATATAGGAAAATATATAAGTTAATATTTCTTACTAATGAATCTGACACAATATTTTTCTAATTCCAAAAAAATCACAGAGAACTAGAGCTGAAAAGGATCATGAGGAGTCTATAATCAGATTTCCCTCCCAAGGGGTGATTACCAACATGTGAGTAATTTCTGGCAGAAGGTTGTCTACACTTTTCTCTAAAACCTTCAGTCAAAGTCACTTGTGAAAAACTAATCCAGTCGTTCACTACCCTTAGCATTAAAAAGAATTTTCAATATAATCTGGATACTCCCACCTAAATTTATTATGTATTTCTATGACGCCCCAGGGGAAAAAAAAAAAAAAAAAAAAAAAAAGTCTATTCCTTTCCTTATTCTGCACCAGTTTATATACTTGAAAGCTGCTGTTTTCCTTCACATACCTACTTCCAGCACTTTCAGTCTCTAGAGTTCATGTTTTCTAGTCCACATTATAATTTTTTTCTTCCCCCGCCCCTGCTACTAAGTGACCCTCTTGCTTAGGAGGGACCTGATCAGATAGCTCTTTACCAACTGGTAAAGCAAAGACTGAGTAAATATTAAGTGGAATTGTTATTTCATACATCTTACTAGCTGTAATGATAACTCTACTTCCTAGTATGATACACGGTTTTCTTACTATTATCTTCATCTTCATGTCAACAACAAAAATGACTAGTTACTGTTTTGCCGGGTTTTTCCTACCTTGATCTTACGCTTGTATGGTGGATATCTTCTACCTAAGTGCAGTATCTTATACAATTCCCTTACATGATTTCACAATATTTTTAAAGATGATGCAATGATCACAATGAATTTTCATCTGTCTAAGTTCCAATAGCTATCCCATTCACATTTCCCCAGGGGTCAGTACTGGGACCAGTGCTGTCAGCATCTTTGTTGGAGATGTGGACAGTGGGATAGAATGCACCCTCAGCAAGTTTGCTGATGGCACCAAGGTGTATGGTGCGGTCAACACGCTGGAGAGAAGGGATACCATCCAGAGGGAGCTTGAGAAGTGGGCCTCTGTGAATCTTACGAAGTTCAACCAAGCCAAATGCAGGGTCCTGCACCTGGGGCATGGCAATCCCAGGCAAAAATACAGGTTGGGCAAAGAATGGCTGGAGAGCAGCCCTGAGAAGGACTGGAAGCTTGGCATGAGCTAGCAATGTGCAGTTGCAGCCCAGAAAGTGAATAGAATCTTGGGCTGCATCATAAGACATGTGGCCAGCACGTCGAGGGACGTGATTCTGCCCCTCTGCTCTGCTCTGCTCTGTTCTGCTCTGGTGAGACCTCATATTAAGTACTGTGTCCAGCTCTGGAGCCCACAGCACAGGAAGGAAACAGATCTGTTGGCATGAATACAGTGGAGGGCCATGAAGGTGATCAGAGGGTTGGAGGACCTCTCTTATAAAGACAGGTTGAGGAGAGGACTGGGTTTGTTCAGATCTGGAGAAGGGAAGGGTCTGGGAAGAGAAAGCTCTTATAGCAGCCTTCCAGTACCTATACGAGAGAGATGGGGAGGGACTCTCGATCAGGGAGCTAGGTGGGGACTCTTTTGTTGTGTAGCAATAGGATGGGCAGTAATGCCTTTACCCTGAAAGAGGGGAAATTAGATGAGATATTAGGAAGAAATTCTTTATTGTGAGGGTGGCGAAACACTGGAACAGGTTGTCCAGAAAAGCTGCTGATGCCCCATCCCTGGCAGTGTTTAAGGCCTGGCTGGATGGGGCTTTGAGCAACCTGCTCTAGTGGAAGGTGTCTCTGCCCACCGCAGAGGGTTGGAACTTCCAACTTGAACCATTCTATGATTCTATGATTCATGTCATCTAATTTAGTAGTCATATTCCCAATACTGTCATCTGGAGGATAGGGGGAATACAGCTGAATACAACTGAACTCTCAGCAGACATCTACTGGATCTCATTCATGTTAACCCCATGTTAAGATTAACTCATTGATTACACCTTGAGCTATTGTTCGAACTATTTTGTCATCCCTTAGCTTTGTCATTCCCCTGCAAAAAGGAGGAGAAATAGTATATAAGCAGGTATTCATCCATAGAGTGTGTGTGTGTGTGTATTTATATAGTCTATATATAAACAGCATATATATAAACAGCCGGCAGTGCGCACTGGCAGCCCAGAAAGCCAACCGTATCCTGGGTTGCATCAAAAGAAGTGTGAGCAGCAGGTCACGGGAGGTGATTCTCCCCCTCTACTCTGCCCTCGTGAGACCCCACCTGGAGTCCTGTGTTCAGTTCTGGAGTCCTCAACACAGAAAGGACATCGAACTGTTNCATTCTATGATTCTATGATTCTATATTTCATGGGATTTCTCCAGTCTCCCATGGTTACTCGTGGTGAACAAAGGCAGGACTACAGATCTGTTCCTGTTAAGTCTTCTGTGTAGCGTAGTCCAAGTCTACGTATGAATTTTTATGTCATTTTTAAAGCTCATTTTTCTGATAAATCTTCCTCCATCATCATGAGTTTTAGACTATGCAAGGTAAGTTTTTAATTTTGTTCATATTTGGAGATCCAACATGCTGTAGTTCCAGTAGTCATTTAGAAGAACAGAACACAAAATTGTTCTTTGATCACACAGAGAAAACAGTTGGGAATGTGGACAACAGAGAACTGAATGAGAAACAAAATGAGAAAAATAAGAACAAAGTATAGAGGAGAAGGGTAACATGAGACTAGAATAACAAATAGAAGAATGAAAACAGTGCAAATAAAAAACCATGGAGCATAAACCATGAAGAAATTAAAGCAAAGAAACAACAGAACAAAGTTAAAAGGAACAGGAAAAAGAAAAGGCAAGAATGAAAACACAAATCCATGCAACAACATTAGAAGCAATCACTTACTTCTTTGCCTTTATACAATAACTCAGTCCTATATTTTTAGGAGAATAGTCATACATTCTCAAATCTTTAGCTCTTTACTGGCAGCACAACAGCCTCATGCAGGATTTTAAAACATATTTCAAGACAGGGATGTGCTATATCTTTCCAAATCTCTGCAGGTCCTCCCACATGCTGTGTCCTTTTCTCAATCTAAGATAAGATTCATTAAAACTTAAAGCTGCTTTCCTTTTTTGCCCTTGAAATACATCATCAGAAACATTGTTCTTGATGGATATGTCTCCCTAAGCCCTCCCTCTTCAGAATTCATGGTCACATTTAATCATTTTTTAACTCTTAGAAAGCTATTTATTTCACTATCATGCAAAGCCTAAGTAGGAATTATTAGAAAAGGTTCTTCTTTTTGTCATCTGTAAAGAAGAAAGCAGGAGGAAGTATTAGAGGAGATGGAAGTTGCCAGTCAGAGCCTTCATCCTGATCTTTCTCAGGTTCCAAGAAATGCAACTGCCACCACAAGCAGAAGGCCACTTTTCTTTTTTATTAATCTCTCCATTGTCTCAATTACCAACCGATAAGGTAACATTGCAAGCCTACAGCAGCAAAGCAGTACAACCACACCACAGTAAGGATTCCCAAACTTTCAGCACAGGTAAAGAGAGGAAATTAAAGTAATCTTCAACTCACTACAATTTGCAGCATCATGCATATAACAACAAAACTGGAAATCTTGGACAGTATCTTCTGAGAAGCCACCATTCTATCATTCTAAAGTACCAGGGCAGGGTGGGTAGGGGAGTGAAACTTTCATTTGCTTTCATATGGATTCAAATGGACATTTGTATGCTTTTTTTTTCCGGTTGATTTTCATATTCTATTTTTCATATTCTTACATTCCCTAGCTTGTTCAGTTCTTGTTTTTCTTAAACTCTTCCTGCTTTCAGTGAATGTCCTTGGCATAACATCAGGCAGCACCATCATTTTTAATCCTTCTCTAGATTTTTAAAAAGACAATATAACATTTAAAGGTCAGGAAAGCAAAAAATTAAGGTCCTTGTTACATCCCTTGTATGTCACATGTGCACAGCCACACCCTCAGAAGTGCACAGTATTCATCAAGAACAATTGCAGTTTTTGTTTGATTTGTTTGGAATTGAAAATTATACCCATGAAATTAAAAAAAAAAAAATTGATTTAGTAGGTTGATGAGCTTGGTGGTAGCAAGGACAAGTGCAACAAAGGCACTTGGCAGTCTGTGTTTCTATTCAGACTGGCTTGGTTTCAGTGTGGTTACTCAGAGGAGCAAGGCTAAAAAGCTCGTAAAGCAGAATAAGAGCTCAGATTTCCCAGTGAAATTACTGATCATTTGGTTCAAACTATCCCACATTTTCATGTGAAAATGAGCTGTGCTGCACTTGCCATGTACCAAAAGCATATTAAGTCATTGTTTGTGGTGTGTGGTGATGACACTTATGTGGAAACCACAACATTTTCTGTGTGATTTAAGCTTTCATTTAAAGAAAATATGAAAACGTGGTTATTAAAATTATCTTTCAAATGTGAGAATGTATTGAACCTGCATAGTAACAGTCCAGACGATAGCTCTTAAGAGAATGTGTTCTATTTCTGTTCATTTCAAGAGAACACTAATTCCTCAGTGAAGTAGTGATAATTTTAAAAATCAATGTTGCTTCTCTTCCAGCCATTTACCAGTAATGTGCAATAACAGGATAACTGAAATTGAAGTAAAAGTTTGCTTGGTAGGGCTACAATATCCCTCTCAAATATGTAGCTAGTGAATAGTTACCAGAACAGGCAGAAGAGTGGACATACAAAGTATACTGCCAGTAAGGGCTTTTTCAAAAAGACCAAATTCAGAAGGCACACAGAAGAGGTTTCAGAATACTGCCGCCCGCAATGAGTTTCCTAATTTTGAGCTATATTCTCATCCGCTTATAACACAAACAGAATTTTGTGAGACTGACTAAGCCTGTGTGTCCAGTCTGATTTCGTTTCCAGATTTTCATTAGGTCACTAGCTCTGGGAGTCACGTTTGGGTTATTCCTTGTAACAGTGTAATTCTGGTGCTGTATTTACATTAGCTACAGTTTTACTATCCTTGACTTGCTTTTGAAATCTGAAAGTATTTTTCCATCTTTGAATGTTTTCAGGCCTTTGCTTTTTTAAATATAAAAAGAGAACAGCTGAAATGTTATAAAAATAACTGCTCTTAAAAAAAAAAAAAAAAGCATGCGCGTGGCTTACTAGCAAGATTCTTCTCATTGGTATAGTTCATACTGCTTATTATTCCATTTCTGAGCACCTATACCATGTGACTAAGAGACAGGATAGGCACAGTGGCAAACACTTTCTCATATTGGCTAAATCAGAGATTTTGTATAGGACTTTCATTTCTACTAACCACATGGGTCTACAGAACAACAGAAATACGGACTATGAATTTTGCCATCTATTCCACTTCTATAAAGTGTATGACCTTTTAACAGTTTCCTGAAGATGTAGTGGAAGGCTTCTGTATTCGTCCAGGCATTTTCCTGTAGGCATAAGAGCATGAAGATTATTTGGTTTCAGTATTTATGTGTTATTTTCAGATTCTCAAAAGATTATACTTGTTTTTTTGAATTAAGTGTATATTCCCTGAGTACATAGGGGATTGCAATTTATACATTCAATATTAAAGCACAAACCCCACATATTTCTCCTATGCATCCATGAAATAGTCTCCAAACCACTATATGCCAAATATTGCATTTTCTAAGTAGCAAAGCATTGACACATCTATAGATATTAATTTGTTAAACATCCATTTGGCTAGAGCCATGTTCTCTCATTCCTCTGTCTTACAGTTCCTCACAAAATCATAGCTTTTTCTTTTCTATAGCTGCTCCTATTTTACTTTTAATAATAGCAATGTTTTACTTTAAGAGTTTAATCTTCACCACTCCGTAAATAATGTACAGATTTATTACATGTAAGATGTTCTTCTAATATTTAACTACCCAGTCATTTATGAAATTTGTCATGGGACTCCTTATTCATGAGGAATTTTAATAATATCATAAAACTTAAATTGTTGGTTCTTATAAATACTTTTGAAATTATTAAGGGGGTTGTGCCTTATGATCTTAAATATAATTTTTCTTGGATTTTTTGCAGACATTTACAGGAAGATATATCACTGGTATTTTTTATCTCCTATTCACTGGGTGGTTTATGCCAAATTTTCTGACATAACAAAGATAATGTTAAGGCAAATCTATATGTATTTATTGCAATCATTTTGTATTCGATTGACTACACTGGAGCTAAATTATTACATTGATACTTTCATAACTACTGATGTTATCTTTGCTCTTTTCAGTAATAACTCTTAATTTCTGCAGTTTGAAGATTTAGCATGCTAATGTTTCTTTTTTTAAAGTAGGCATTTGTTTTTTTTTCTCATAATACCAAAGTGCTGCTGGCGTTCTCATTATTTTAGTAACGATATTATACTTTTTTAAGAAATTATACCCATAGAGTCAAATGAAAAAGCTATCCAGTTGTATGTGCCATCTTCTTAGGTTTTCTTGTCATTACAGCCTATATTGTGTTAGTCCAATCTGGCTAAATTCAACACAGTTATCTAGCTACCTGAGCGGTCCCACAGGTATTTCCACATAAATTCACGCTGGAATTACATATGTAAATACACATTGTAAGGGAAATAGAGAAGGTGGGAACCTATGCAAGATTATCTGATTTAGAATTTCTTTCGTTCTCTGATTTAAGGAATACAAGAGTTCCCAAGCGTCAAAAATCTCACTGCAATAATCTCCAGCATCCTCGGGGCACTACTTCAGTGTCACAGTCTTTGGCAACACTTACAGAGGAGGCAAGTAAAGCAGACTAAGCCACTTTGGCATTTTTGCCAGCTTAGGCATGTTGTTTCATGCACTCATAACCCAGAGCAACACACCTGTACTGGGTTGGCAGCTGCAGACAGACTCACTAGTGACTTCATTTATTTAAAAACTTCCAGTGACCTCAAGAAAAATAAGCGTCTTCCTCAAACTATCCATTGCTAATACACAGCACGGATATTTGTTTCCCAAGTAAACTTGAAAAGTTTTGAGACTAACACAACAAAACTTTAAAAAATGTTCCTATTATCTTTACAGTCTCATCTAACATATTGCAGTCTTTGTTGAACTGTGGTTATAAATTTCACAGGACAGAGATGTATTTGCTTTGCGGGGTATCTAAGCAAACTGGTTTTAGACATTTTTTTTAAAGATTCAATTACTGCATTTGGGGTCAAAAATACTGTATTGATTTCTAAAGAGACTAACTATAATATTTTTCTGTATCTTGATATTAGACCAATAAACACTAGAAATACACTAATGTGCTGTCTTTGCCACAAAATGATTTGACTTGGTAAGCCCCGCACTGAGCACAGGCTGAGAAGAAAGAATGCAGGGAGCTACCACCGCTGGAGAGTCTCTGAAGTCAGGAAGGCTAACACTTCGGACTCCTAAAACACCTATTTATGGAATCAGGCCAGAACAGTGCTTCCCGTAGCACTCTTTTCCTTAGCTTCCTAGGCAATAGGAAATTATTAATAAAAATAAGCTGTGGTTCTCAATTATATTATATTGTTATTTATGAGGGTTAAACAGTTTTTCTCGGCAGGAACCCTCATATAAAAATCGAGTACTTACCTCCAGACACTGATCTGACCCCGCATTTCCAGGGAACAAACCTGTGTTCTGTTTAAAATGCACTGTACTTACTTAGAAAGACAATCAGTTCACTTCCTTTAAAAACATTTTTTCAAGAAATGTGAAAAACTGTCTATTGTTATTCTATTCATTTCCCATCTAACTTTAAAAGTCATATTTTATTTTTCTGTCCTAAGGATTTCCTGTATTTTCTTCAGTACCTGTTTCTAAGTTTCCTCTTCTCTCTCTGTATCTCTTTGTACAGAAATGAAATTATCTTTATTGCTATTTCTATCCCTTTGCCCCTTTTCCCTGCCTTTTTTTTCCCCCTTCCCCTCTAAAGACATCTCCTCATATTTCTCAGCTAATCAGTGTCTTTCATAACTTATCTAGTCCATTAGATTCTACTAACCCTTGGGAAATATTATCAGAAGCCAACAACCAGAGAAATAAATGGATTTGACAAAGATCACAACAAAATGGAACAAAAGAGATTCACAAGCAATTAGTTTATCTAAGTTGGTTTTTTAGAATTACAATATTGGCTAGGTATAGCAAAGCCTCATATTTACTTTTATTTCATTGTGAGCAGGGCAGGTGTGGAAGAATTTGTCTATGTAACAGACTAAGGACTCTAAATTTATTTCAAGGTCACCTGCTCATGGTCTTGAGCAGATGTTGTGGGAGGGAGCAACAATCTCCTGCTTGTTGCAACCTGTTAAGTATCAGGAGACAAAATTAGAATAAGGCCATTTGTGACAGGAACTCTAGCTCAGACTAGAGCAAAGAATCACGTCTCTCTTTTCAGGGAAGTGTTACAGCATATATATATATGACATATATATATATATGTTTTTTCAAGAGAGCATTTTGTTTCCTGGTGGATTATATTTTCAACCTGTGTCTCATTGGTCCCACTGCCTGCCCTGAGACAGCATTTGGTGGCTTATCTTCCCCCCAACCTGAGAACTGGTATGCCTTCAAAAATCATGGCTCCTTATGTATCCCAGACTTGTTGCCTATCACTTCTTCTTCTCCGAAGTAAACCTGGGGTGCCATCAAATCCACCTTGTTCCACGATGATTTCAGAGGTCAGCTGGAAGAATTACGAAAACATGCAGTCTTATAAATTACAGAAGGAATCACCAGATGCATTTCTAAATGTGGACATACCGAAAATATAAACAATGAAGAGTGAACATGTTGGAGGTCAGTGGGACTTCAAAACTGTTCCAGATGTTGGCTGAAGGACAAAACTCAGCTTTATACGGGGCAGATATATCACCAGGAACTAAATTTCCAACATTTTTTAAAAGTCTGTGGGACTTCTGTCATTGACTTCAAGGGACCAGAGCTTCAGTTGAGACAGGTAATATACAAGCACACATTTTAGTAGATTTTGGTCGGTTTATTGTTGTTGGGTTTAGTATTAATATTAGTATTATTATTGCTACTACAGTAGCTCTTAATAAAACCTGAAATGGACTGAAATAAGACTAGAATATGGGACTAAAATGATACATGAGCAACAATTAAAACACCAGCATTAACATGGTAGAGTTACATATTTCAATTTCCCTTCACAAATACTTGTGTTTTGTTTTAATAGATGTGAGGAGAAGATGTGTTAATTTTGGGTTTTGCCAGTATTTTCCTTGTCATTTGGTAATGGTTGGTCTGTGTATGGAAGCAATATGATGTCCTGACTCAAAGCTTGTGTTCATGCAGCACCAAATTCAAGCATACATTTCCTATGAGTAACAGAATTAAGTTTACTACCCCCCAAAAAGTGCAGTGTGCTTAAAATAGTACTTGCGAACCAGAAGTTCTTGCTGCTCTGAAGATCTAGTAGTATGTTTACAACAATAACTTTATAATTACAAGAACATTTTAGTTTTAGCTAAAGTGATGACAGTGCTTGCAAGAGCTGCAGCCATAGCTACCCAAGCTACAGAGAGGAATAGGACCAGATCTGGGGCTGAAGCTGGCCCAGTCTGTAGAGGGTCCCCAGGGGGAGGTGGTTGCAGGCAGAGTTGTGGGCACAGCCCCACAAGGCCTGGGGAGGCTGTGAGCATCAGCCTGGTGAGCTGCGACTGCACTGTTAAGCTGGAGCACAGAGGAAACGATTCTTCCAATCGATTATTATTTAATCTTTTCTGCAGTGAACAACACAACCTACTTACATCACACCCTCCAGACGTTTTTCTTAATGCCCGTAAGCAAGACGGTTTTTACGAAAGAAAACCTGACCAGGGAACCAAGTTTTTATTAAATAGAGGAACATTTTGTAAACAAGCCTCCTGAAGGTCAGCGTCAACTGGGGCAACAGCCGGACGGCCAATGTGCCAGCGCCCGCA
>VXBW01003589.1:114787-132151 GCA_013400375.1 Thinocorus orbignyianus | reverse complement strand
AGTGAGGCGTTCTTGCTTGACCGAGCTCTGATGAGCTTAATGCTGTAGCTGCTGTCAGAGCATCCTTAGAGTGTAACACGTACTTCAAATTTTTGACTCCTAAAAAAACACAGTGGCACCTGCCACTTTCTTTTGAAGCAAAGCTGCAGGTGGGTTGACTCGATTTCTAGACCACATGCACCCAACTCCCAGAAAAATGCCCTCACTGAACTCAGAGGAAAGTAGGAGCTAAAAGTAGGATGGACACCATCTTTGTCAGTCATTTATTTGTCCTTTGCTTCCATCTTGTCCTCAACTAGCACACTCAGAGCACCTCCTTGGCAGCTCTGCCACTGCTGAGACACTCAAGGACTGCATGTGCTGATGAGCCTGCTACCTATGTGAAGGGTCTTGTGACAGAGGAGAGACTGTGTCCATCCCAGCAACCAGAGCCCCGTGTTCAGGGATCACCAGAAATTGCCATATTCTTCCTGGCAGGCACAGAGCAGCACAGCTTTTCCTCTGTGATGTGACATGAAGCCGTGAGGTAGCTGTGGGGAAGGAGGCACGTTGCTACCTTCTGACCCAGTGGGCAGAATATCATGGACAAGGGAGCAAAACAATGTAGAAATCTGCATGGTACTTGGGTTTCAAGAAGTGCTAGTGCAGGATAAATGTTGAAGGCTGTTTAATAAGTTCCTTGGTAATAAAGAGACCTTGTATTCTAGTCCATGATCCCATGACTTTTTCCTGTGTTTTAAGCAGATACAACACAGGAAGATGCAGAGGAGCAGAGATTCAGAATATGTATAAATGCTGAGTGTTCTTCACTGTCCTGCATCTTCAGCCTGGTGAACTGTAAACTCATTTATGCAGTTTGTTTGTCTAAGGTTGGATTAGGCTGTAGGTTTAGGGTGGTTTGGCTTCTGTCTGGACGTGCTCTCTGCATTCAGTGCTCCATTCTGCGTCCCAAATACCAACCTGGAAGAGGATACCGAAATGTAAGGTGGTGTTGTATTTTAAGTCATTCACTGGAATGATCTTCTGTGCACAGAGGGCATCCCACTAGGGTTAGACTCCAGGGGGGTTGTTTCTCTAAATCTAACTGGGGAAAAATGGAGTATTTCAGCCATACGTAAGCCTATTTATCTGTAGCAATGGTTGAAATAACTACTCTGTTTTACACTCTTGAGCTACAGAAACCTTTAACATCAGAAATTGAAGTGAAGGAAAACAATGTATGGAGCCAGAGAGATTTGAGAACTAGATTAAACTGGCAGTGCCCCTTTAGAAATGCTGCAGTATCAGAGCTGCCCTTGTTCAGACAATTCAAGTGTTTTTGCAAACATGCTCTAACTTCATGCCCTTCTCTTGCCTCGTTTTGTGCTTCCTTCAGAATACTGGCTATCACTGTTGGACATAAAAAGCTTTTCAGAGTTCTGTGAAACCAATTTTCTTAGGGAGTAATCAGCCAGAGGATCCAGCTGTTAGGTACATCTATGGAAGCAGGGAGTATTGAAAAGCCTACAAAACTTAAGTGTTAACTCTTCTTTTTACAGCTGCTGTTGCCTCTGCTTCACTTCATATGTTTTCATAAACTCTTCTCCCTTGTCATCCCTTTACTTCAGTGTTTCTCTTTCTTGACCTTTTTTACCTTTTGGTGCATCTCCAAACAGTAATGAAATTAACATCAAATTTGCTGCTGTCATATTAACTATTTGGAAACTTTTCAGGGCAGATATCTGAATGTACTTACAGCTGGATATCAGGAACAACTTTTACACTGAAAGGGTTAACAAGCATTGGAATCGGTTGTCCAGGGAGGTGTTTGAGGTGCCATCCATGGAGGTAGTCAAAGGACAGGTTGACACAGTGCTTAGTGACAAGGTTTAGTGATGAGTTGTTATTTTTTATCAGTCAGGTTGATGGTTGGACTAGATGATCTTAAAGGTCCCTTCCAACCTATGATTCTATGATTTCATTTTCTACCTTGCTAATCTTATCTTTCATACAAATTCCTTCTGTGTGAACATCTCCTGTTAGTACAGGAGTTTGGCGTAAGTATTCAAGTACTGTCATACTATATTAAATTATGTGCTCTTAAGTTTTTGAAGAAACTGATTTCCCATTGCAGAAGAAAACGAGTTTGCGTTTATTGTGTGAGCAAAGAGAAGTTGACATTTTGTATCTCTCTCTATGGCAAGACAGGTCATTGTGAATGCACTGTTGGCAAGCTTGTCATCATGTCAAATGGCTAAGTGGCAAAATATTTTAAAGTGCGGTGTTTATACAGCAGTCTCCAATTATTTCTGCAAGTTCTGGAGCAGTTACTGTGGTGAATCAGATCTGTCCACCCATAAAAATCCCCAACTCCAACAAAACAGAGATTGGTGCTTGGGGACGGTATGACAACTGCAACCATAGTCCTGTACGTAGGCTGAGCAATGTGGGGCTGCATGCTGAGGAAGCAGTCCCTTCATGCACGCTGAAGAGCACCGGAGCCCCAAGGTCATTGTCATTCCAAAGTCCAGGCATTTAAATAAGCTGCAGACCTCCCCAAAGTAGTGTGCAGCCGTGCTGTATGTTTTACATCATTCAGGATGTGGAAATGAGTAGTATGTCTGTGCAGCTGCTAATACAGGGTACTGAATGCCCAAGGAAGACTTTGTGGAATTATCCCTGCTTCACAAGCAGAAATAAGCATTTCAAAGAGGAGAAAAATGTAACACCAGTTTGCAAAGTGAAGTAGAGACAAGAGCAGGATTCAAAAATCCAAACTGAAAAAAAAGTTTCTTAGTTTCTTTATGCTGAAATACTGCTTCCTGAGCACATTTTATTAACAGATGGTTTTTAAAATTTCTTTTTCCATATATGAATTTAAACATTTCTATTTAATCTTTTTTTTCCCTTTTTTTTTTTTTTTTGACACATTCAAGTTTTCTCACAGTCTCTAGGCTGTGATTTTTAACTTAACTATTCTTGCAGATTTGATCTGTGAAATATCTGATGGGGCTGTGCAAGATCCTTCTGCTGACACTATACCACAATTTTACCCTTGCAGTACTTTTGTATGGAGGTACTTGGATATTTGTTTTGAAAAAATACTCCAGGGCATAAGAATCACCTATTGAAAGCACTCTTAGAAGCGTTTGATACTTCCAGAATCCCAAATACTGTCTTATTCTGAGCAACATAGTAATGGTCTGCTTGGTGGACTGTTTTCCTTGCAGTTTAGAATTGTAGCAGTGATGTTGTTTGACTAAATAAAAAATAATTAAAAAAAAAAAAAGGAGTATGGGAATATATGGATCTTTTCAGTAATTTTTAATGCCATGTAGCTCTTCCCCAAATCCCAGTGAAGCTAACAGAACATTTTCCCTTTAATTTCAGTGGTCATTATACCAAAGTGCTTTGTCGTATTTTTGAGGAAATGCAAATACGTTGTTCCTTACTGCTTCTTATTTTACCATCTCTTCACATCTGCTCTGTTTTTCCATTTTGAAATACGTGAAACCAGGAGTGTAAGTTACAAACAAATAACAGGTATCCAGATCACACAAACGCTTTATGGAATGCCCTTCAGAAAAAAAAATATATTGAAATTTATATTTAAAGTAGGTACTACAGGCAGAAAAAAAATGGAAAAGGTAAGTGTCATAAATCAAAGAAGTCATCTGGTTTAGTGTCCTGTGGATGGTCAACAGCAGATGGCATCACTTGCCTGCAGCAGAGTTCCTTCTAAATCCCATATGTTAGTGGTTTGTTGTGACCTAGATCCTACAGCACCAAATACCCGAAGCATTTTGTTCATTTTCTAGCCAGTCTGGAAAGTCTGACCCTATTTGTCCACCCAGATCAGAACAAATTTCATAAATCATGCCCTGTGAGATACTTGATAGCTTGCAAACGTTCTTTTTTGAACTATTAACTGAAGAAACTACACAGGAGTGAATAAGGTACGAGTTGTTACCATTTAAGCTTTGCATTAAGTGATTATTGGACATTTTAAAGAATTTAGAATCTTAACTAAAATCAAAGGGAAATTCATACACAGTCAACTTAATTTAGAATTTAAGGGACAATATGGAGTTATACTGGGCTTGAGCCTGTTGGCTGGCACAGAGCTGTCTCTGCTCTCAGTACTGCTTTATCAGAGAAATTCGTGTGCAAGCAACTTGCAGATGCTGACAAGGCAGGGTGCTGAATAGGAATTTATTTGTGAAACTTAAAAATTGTTGCGTATCCGACTGCCTCCTTGCTTAGCACAGGTCTTTCTGGAAGGTCTCTGTCATGGTTTGGGTTTGTCTGTTACGCAGTAGTGTCTACTAGATAATTTGAGGCTGTGATGTTATTTGTCCAGCTGAAGCTAGAGCTAAACAAGGCTGACTTGAGAGCTCACCCAAAGACTTCTTTCATCTAACCTGACCATTTTTCATTAACCATCATCAGGGAGACTGATAATTTGCAGAGAGAAAGGGCCTGTTCAGCCCACCTCTGGCTACTGCAGAGGTCATACAGATTTTTCCCTAAAGTAAAGGCGAGGAAAAACCAGCTGAAGGAAAGAACTATGGAAAGGGGAGCTTAGAGTTAGTTTCTGCAAATGTTTGGTGGTGAAGCCCTGCATTGTTGTTTTTTTTTAAATCTTATTGTAACTCAGAAGCATGATTAGAGACATGTACAATATCACTTGGAATTCTGAGTGCTTAGAAATATCCTGGGATTTTAAGTTTAGCTAGTGTGGTAGTTTAGCTTTGGCCAAAAGCCAGTCTCCCACCCAGCCGCTTGCTCACAAACTCCTCAGCAGGACATGGAGAGAAAACAGGAAGAACAGGAATGAGAAAGCTGGGAGGAGGACAAAGACAAGGACATTGCTTACCAACTACTGCTGTGGGCAAAGCAGGCTTGACCTGGGGAAGATCAACCTAAGTCGTGCCAATTAAAATAAAAATAATTGGTAATTCGGGTAATGGGAAGCAAAAAGACAAATATTAAAAAAACACCTGTTCTTCCCCCTTCCCTGTGCTCCACTTCACTCCAGACTCCTCTATACCTCATCCCTGAGCAGTGCAGGGAAGATGAGAAATGGAGGGCGACAGTTGGTCCACAACAATTCAGCTTTGCCTCTCCTTCCTCTCAACACTTTGCTCTAGCGTGGGCTCCTCCACAGGCTGCAGGAAAATCTGCTCCAGTATAGGCTCTCCACAGGTGGCAGTTCCTTCAGGAATATCCATCTGCTCTGGTGTGTTCCTCTCTGCAGGCTGCAGGGAATATCTGCTCTGCCATGGATAACCTCCTCCTCCTTTGTCTGACCTTGATGTTCCCTCTCTTGTTTCTCAGGCTTTTTGTTCCCTCTTCCTCTCTCCCTGTAGCATTTTCTGCCCTTTTTAAAAATAAGTTTTTGAGGAGTTGACATGCACACAGTTGGCTTTTGGGCTCCCCTATTACGTCCTGTGGGTCCCCCAAGTGATTGTCAGCAGCTTTGTCCTCTAGTGGAATGGTTTGGGTAGTCCTCTGGCAGTTTACTTCTTGCCCATATTTCAGTTAATTTAGCCAGTAGAATTCACTTCTGGGGGAACAAATGTAAAAATTTCCAGTCTGTGATCCTTATTGTTTCAAGTAAATACTTTCTGACTATCACCTGCAAGTGCTGAATAGTACGTGCAAGTGCTGCTGCTAAGTACATGCACAGCTCTTACGTGTGCTACTGGTTCTCCTGATAACATAAAGCCAGTGGTGTGGAGGAATTACAGTATTAATTAATTAGTAATTAATTAATCAATCCATTTTAATGTAAAGTCACTGCATTTGTAGTAATTATCTGATAGAGTTTCCAAAAGAGTTTTAGAACTTCAACATGAAAAAAAAAAAAAAAAAAAAGAAAAGAAAAGAAAAGAAAAGAAATAGAAGACTTCAGTAATATAAGTATTGCTGTATTTTTTCCTTTTGGGGGTGTTTCTGAAAGAGGGGATCCCAGCAGAAAATGGAAACAACAGTGCCTTCAAAATTACTGTAATTTGCAGACCATACATGACCCTTGGTTTATCAGATAACTTCTGTGGAAGTCAGTAAGATTTTCTTGAATGGATAAGAGAAGTATGTATACTACTGTTGCAGTTAGAGCTAAATTGTTTTAACATGGAAATACATAAACTACCATCAACTTGGGAGTTGGAAGTGTCTCTACAATGTGGATTACTGCATTGTGTCGCTGTTCTCTTTGTATTATCATACACCCAGATTGACTCCATCAGCTTTATCGGAGTAATTGGAGATTTACACTGGTCTAACTACACAAAATCTGATCACGTGTCTTCTGCTGTTGAGAGCAGTTCTATAACTGCTTCAAAACAACATGCTGATTTAATAAAAATAACATTGCAACCATTTATGGGTCTGCTAGAAAGAACTAGCACTGCTTTTTCCCTGGCTGGACTAGCATGTTGTATGGCAGTTGCATTGCAGTATTACAGCGCATAAGCAGAGAACGTTATACGGAAACTGACAGTAATTTGTGTGAAACAAAACAGAAAGAAAAAAAAAAACACACGAAAAACTCAGCAGATGGAAGGAACACAAATAAGAATTTTCTCAAGATCTGTTTAGAAGAAAATGTTGTCATTGGATGACGTTTCTACTTACATTCAAAATGAATCAACAAGTCTTTTGTTACCTTTAACGATGGATAGTTAAGTGATAAAGAAATAAAGACATTTAAGGCATTTAAGACAGAAAAGCAGATGCAGGTTCAGGAGGATGTTGCATCTCAGCTATAATCAGTGGGGCCTGTTGCCCTTATTATCTAAGAGACTGAGCATCTCTCATCTGCAGTATTTGTCACATTTTTAATTCTAGCAGAAGAACCGTAACATCTGAGGGAGGTCTTACTTCTGGGTCGTCTTTGTAGCTGCTATTTATTTCTAAACTGCACTGTTTCTGATACTAAATTAAAAGACAATCTACAGGGTAGTATTTGTAGACAGTTATTTTCCCCAGTTTACCAAGACAATTTATATTCCTTTTCATTGGAAGTATATATATTGGGCTTAAGGTAGGATTTGATTAGTTCTTTTTCACTTCTAATCTACCAAAGGTTTATTTTCCTTTAGACTTTGAAGAAAAGCAGCCTTCATTATATGCCTAGATAGTCCTTTCAGCTCATATTGACACTGTTCATAAAAATCATGCTTTTTCTTAGCACAGAATTTGACAAAACAATACTTCTAAAAGGTGTGTCAAACCCTTCATATAACTTGGCTACTCTTTTAACCAGAGATAATGCATCAGTATGAATTTTTGAATATTGTTGATTGTAAAAGTAAAACGTTACTTTGTCGTTAAGTTTTGGTAGTTCTTAAGTTTCACTGCTTTCAATGTAACTATGAATGCTGACACCTGTGGGAGTTCAGGAAGACCTGAAGGCGTTCTTCAGTTGTAACCTAATTTTGGCAGTAAAATAAAATAAACTATTTGGGGGAAAAGTTAAAGTTTTAGATGGAATTTTCACTCTACCTTTTCATGCTAAGGAGAAGCATTTTAATTATGTTTATTCTTGAATTTTAAAATTATTATCCGAAGAACTGCATTTATTTACCTTTCTTACGCGTTCTTGGTTCTATATGGTTGGTATAAGAGCTCCCTCTATAGGTGTTATTTTAAATATCAGTGTAGGAAAATATAAAGAAAAGTAAATTCCTCCTCTTATCAGTGCTTCATAAACATACTCAGTTGAACAACATGACCTGATTTTTAAAAAACAGAGTTTTAAAAATTATAGATCTATTTAAGTTATACTTACAAAAAATTATACTTTTAATTTTTATATGTGCCTGATAAACTGCATAACTTAAGCTACTGTTATATAAAGGAATAAACCATAATTTTCTCTTTAGTAACTACTTTTCATACTCTTAGGTATGAGAGCTCTCAAACTGCAGAAGTATGGCTCATAGTAGTGTGAGTTTCTCATCAATTGAGTAGTATTCATGTCTTTGAATAAGGACTTCTACCCTTTAAGACACCCTGGTGGTATAATATTTATGTGACCGCTACAGAAATTCCTAGTAAGGCAGGGCCAGGCTATCTGAAACTATTTCATATATGGCTATCAGCATAATTTAGCAGAGAGAGAGAAAAAAGGACAGTCAGAGCCAGATGATCTGCCAGTTTTCCCTAGACATGAGCAAGTTCTAAGTCAAATTAGTAATCCTACGGACCTCACTACGGAAAGTGTCGTTGTTGGTAGTAATAAGCCAATGGTCTAGCTTTCTTTCATACAGAGTTTTTATTACTAAAAGAAACCCCAGAACAATCTCTGTATGAAGGAACCCATTCTCTTAATTCTATTTGAAAATCAAAGCCTACTTTTTCTAGGCAGGAGTGAAGCCTGACAGTTATTAAGCAATATGCCAGCATGTATGGACCTATAAACTACCCCATGTGCAAAATACTTGCATATGCACATAAACACCCGTCTCACCATTAGCCCTTCCTCTTATTCAGGAACACCTATGTCTTGCTGCTTCACTGGCAAGCGAAGAGGCTTTCTCAGAGCACTAGAATTCCATAAATTTTATGTTTAGTCCCTTCCTACGTGGGCCGTTAATTACATTGATGTTATGAAAGGCAGCAGTGCTCTCTTGTCAAATTAAGTATCCCCAGGACACCACAAACTGTATCCAAGTGCTGTGAAGGTTATCAGTACCTCTTCATCTTA
The DNA here is from genome assembly GCA_013400375.1 of Thinocorus orbignyianus. Lineage (NCBI taxonomy): Eukaryota > Metazoa > Chordata > Aves > Ciconiiformes > Thinocoridae > Thinocorus > Thinocorus orbignyianus. Next base: position 123,459 of record VXBW01003589.1, on the reverse strand, counting down.
CCTAAGTGGATAGGGAGAAGCAAGAAAATTTCTTCCCCCCTCTGGGAGGGATGTGGGAAATGAGCACAGTTCCTGCTCACAGCCTTGTGGCAGCTATGCTCAGAAGCCAGCAATTGGGAACTGGTCTTTGGCCCATGGACAGGTGCTCAGTGCTGTGCTGGTTCCCATGTGTCCCGCTGCACATAAGCTATGAAAAGAGCTCCCTTGAGAACACAGTTGAGGACAGTAGTTGTATGAAATTGTGTTGCATGAGATTTCTCTTCAATATCTGAATGGTCTTCATAAAGAAATCAGTTGGACTAGCTGAAAGAAAGGTATCTGACTTTGGGGCTTAATAATACAAGTTTGCATGAACTTTTCTTCTTAAGTATGTATTATATTGGTGTATAACTATTTTATAATAAATGCATCATAATCAGCATTCTGAAAGTTATGTCTGTACTAGTCCCTTGATCACCTTTCCTCATGGCATGACACTGAACATACAGAAATAGAAGATTGCTGAGAGAAGTGAAATGGATGACACTGTAAAGGGAAATTTTAAGCCCACTATGCAGAATGTACTTCAAAGATTATAAAAGAAATCATTGTGTGCATTGGCGTCAAACCATGTGGCTTTCAGAGATGAAAATGAGGCTTATATACGTGCGTAAGAGAAAATTGTTTGGTTGCACGCTAATGGGATTCTTGTGGTCATTGCTGCAAATAAACACTGATTAAACAGCTTGAGGCCATCAGTGAGAGTAGTGACCTGGAAATAATTCCCATTGTATAAAATTTGGATAATTAAAAATATTTCTCTTGGATGTTACTGCTGCTACTCTGGATTTGCAAATTAGAGAAGAATTTTGCCCGCAGTCCAATTACAGATGCTTCATATTCTAGAAAGAACAGGAATGGGTAGGAACATCCATATATCATAGGTATTTCTAGTTTTCATGCTTTTGCTGTTCATAGATATAGTTTTCAAGAAAAATATATTGGATTTATAATGGCAAAAATCCAATTAAAATACCTGTTACTGTGCTTTCCAGTTACTCTTCTAGTTCATTTGTGAATAAGAAGACAGTGATAAATTCAAATTGGGTTATGAGCCAATCATCTTGCATATAATTGCTGCTTTCTTAGTCTGCACAATTAAAAAATCTGTCAGTAAGAACAGAAAAGTTTCAAAGAAAGGCTTTCACCAGTTTTGCTTCTTACAAATTAAATAGCTGTATGAGGAAAATAGTGTTTTCTTACACCTGGATGCAGACCTTTAATCTTTTTGCCTGTAACAGGTAGAAAGGAAGAAATACATTCAACATAGAATCACAGAATGGTTAGAGTTGGAAGGGACCTTAAAGATCATCAAGTTCCAACCCCCCTGCCATGGGCAGGGACACCTCTCACTAGAGCAGGTCGCTCAAAGCCCCATCTCAGTAAAGTTTCTGTGATGGCTATGACTTTTAAAAAATGTAAGGATTCCTAACATTTGAAACAACACAGAGGAAAATAAGGCAATCATAATCCATTTTTACCTAAATCTTTTCAGGGAAATTATCTTCTCGTGATGTAGGTTTCCATGCTTCTCTTAGTGATGCACTTGTGGTTAAAGAATCCTAGCTTTCAGAAGAACTAGGCAGATTCAGCTTTATTTGCATAAGAGAATGGAGTAGGTCTGTATCTCCCTACCAGAAAGAGTTGTCATCACTGAGCAGAAAAAGGTCATCCTTACCGTCTGTGGTAGCTTTGTTTTTTGCAGGTTCCACTTTGCACATGGACGTTTATGGGGCAGTGCCCTGCAGGTGGAATAGACAAATCAATGACTCATTTATCTGCTATCAGTTACATAACTGTTCATCATGAGGACAAGAAAACCCTGTTCAGAAAGACAAGCTTAGGCATCTAGGAAACTCAAGCAGATACTGAATGTGCTTGTGTGCATATTGTTGGAGCTCCAGAACTTAGATACGACATGAAAGAAGCAGTGATTTTGAAGAGCTGGGTTTTGGACCTGGGTGCTAAACACAGAAAGTAAATGGAATTCTACACTCCTAAATATTTTTGTAATCCTTCTATTGGTAAGGACAGCTCAAATGTGTGCGTGTTCATGGAGAAAGAAGCTGCAGCAGTATGTGATGCAGATGATGGGATTGGGAGGCACCAAATCTTCATCTACAGCACTAATTCCATGGCGCTGAATTTGGGAATAGTGTTCAATGCATATGTAATATGTGACACTAGGGGGTATAAAAAATCTCATCTGTAAGCTTAAATGTAGGACAAATCAGGATAGTAAAAGCCTCCAAGAGGCCACGTACAACCTAAATATGTATGTCATTGTTCTTAAATTTAGCAATTGGAGAAATAAAACCAGGGATATACGATCCAAAGTTCAGGAAGTTAAAATACTATTCCAGAGGAAGAAAATGTGGCATTCTGTACTGTTTCTGTATTTGGTTAGTTGCTTTTTCATGCTGAATTTTGTTAGATCAATCCTGTAAAGGGTACGTTTACTCCAGAGACTGTCTCTTACATCAAACATCAGAATCCTATCCTTCTCTAAGATTGACACAATTTTGTAGTGACTCTTTTACAGAAAATGTTGGAATCATTAACCGTACATATAAAAAGAAGGACTAGATGCTGGTCTTGAAAATGCTATGATTTAGAAATAACAGTCAGCTTCTGAAGAACTGCTTCTGAATTACGTTAAAACACTTTATATTTCTACCTGGGTTACATGTATTTTATCTTCTTTGGTTAATACCAATATGATTACATTAAAAGCCCTTCTTGCCATCTGCCAATTTGAAAAGAAATACTTTTAAATTTATGGTTATTGTTTATTTAGTGAGAACAGTCCATTTCTAATCAGTGAAGTGATCACAGATCTAACAGCTGCAATTCATATAACAAATAGATTGGTTGAAAATGAAGGAAACAGCAAACACAACTGCAGAGAATGTTAAGATTTAACCCTTGTTAAACCAGGACTACATACTATGTATTAATGCAAGATAAAAGTACTACATACTTATTGTAAGGTTAAAAAGTAGAAAATACTGTAATATACAAATTAGACTTTCTGAGTTTCTGAGGAGTCTTCAATTAAGTACAGTTCTTAAAAAATCAAATTTGGTTTATCCCAAAGTAGTTTTTTGTGCATATATGTGTGTTTTAATGCTGTGTGTCTTCTAAGCATAATTTTCAGCATTTCAGAACTAGCATTCTTTATTTTGTTGTAATACCGCTTATGTGGTCATTAAAAAAATTTGTCTTCCAGTCCTTTGAAGAGAATGTGAGATTTCAGCACAAATTAATTTCTAGTAAATACATGTATTCGTATGCAGTTGAGGACTATTAAATATGAATTTTTCAGGAAAATTATTCAGGGTCTTAAGGATATCAAATGCTTCTCGACTTGGAATCACTGAGAGTGGGAAGAAATATAGGAAGCATCTGAAAAAGCATCTTCAGAGTGTTGGGAGTGAACTGTTTTTGTTCTGTCACCGTGGCTTTATTCTGTACTTACAATTTAGATGCAGGAAATACCATACGGTGCACAGTATAATTTTTCAACAAACACAGGCTTCACTGGAAGAGTAGAAAAGTAGATGTGAGGTTTAGTATCTGATTTTACAGCCAAGCATGAAAATTAATTCCTATATATGGGAAAATTATTTTCTCAGTGTCCTAAGTAATTAATTGAAGGTGTAGCAATAGTCTTGATTTCAGTTTTTGTTTTCAAGATTATTATTACTTTTCTGAAAAAAATTATTGGACATCTCATTCATCTCACACTGCAGTGTCGCATGAATACTAACTTAAGTGGGGAGGGGGGTGGAGGAGAGAGGAAAGGGGAGGAGGCTGGAGGTTAAGATATTCGTGCAAAGCTGTAGAACCAGAAGGTTAGAACTGACTTGTTTCAGATGAGAGTGTCTTCAAAGTAGGGTTGATTATGCCTAACCCATGATTTGTAACATGAACAGTAACTGTCAAAGTGGCCCTGTAGTCTCCTGCATCTGCACCAGGACCAAGGGTAACTGAAACTGGGTGGCCAAAGAACCCTTCAACCTACTAGAAAATACTTATCCAGAGCTTTTATGGAGGAGGAAAGATCTCAGTCACGTATTTAGCCCTTTTCCAAAAATATAAATTAAGGATATTCAATCTTGCCAAAGACAACCCAAGTTTAGTTGTTTTGAGCCTAGAGCTTTGTAGAGCTAAAGGATTGTTTGTAAATGCAGTCTGATAGAAACGTTTCTTTTGTCATATGCACACATCTTAATAGTATATTAAGTGGATTATGATGTAGTTGCTTTCAATAGTGGGAAAGTGGATTTGATGACCCTCGCGTCCTTCCCGTTCCATCCCTGACTAAAATTTTTCTCTTTTACTGCAGCCCAGAAGATGGTGAAATTCATCCTGAAATCTGTAGATTATACATCCAGTTGCAGTGTTGCTTAGAAATGTACACAACAGAAATGCTTAAGTCCATATGTCTACTAGGATCGCTGCAGTTTCATCGGAAAGGTATTGAATTGCACAAATATACAGATGTTGATTTAAAAGAAAGAAGAGTCTTTTGAGGCATATATGTGTGTTCATGAAAGACACAGCACCAAACTGTTACATGAACTCTACCACTAAAGCTTTTCAGCTACTCTATTTCTGTTTCATTATCATCATTTAACAGAATTGTCATATCAGACTAATGTCCTTGTAGTTTAGAAGTCTGATTTTTTTGTTTTTTTTTTTTGAAGAGTGGTTCCAAAAATTTTAGTGGTCATTAGTAAGGTCAGTAAGCAAACTATACTATCTTAGTCATTTTATTATTGGTATTTGTTGGGTATGGTATTTGAGGAGAAGTGTTTGGGGGAGCAATATGACCTGATTTTAGTACTAAACTGATACCCTTACTACCCCTGTAGTTATTTGCTATAAGCAATGTCAGCTTATAGCAAAAGATGGACAAATACGGTAAAAAAGCTGCCTACCTGTATAAAACTAGATTCAGAACTGAAATCTACCTCATAGAATATTGTTACACACAAAGGAGATGTCCTTGCTTCAGTGAAAGTGCATCTCTCTAGTGATTTCATATTTCATGAATGATGGCATATTTCAGCCACCTAGTGAAAGGGAGGTGTAGAAAAGCAGATAATTCACTGAACAGGTACTTAGTAGCCTCTTTGCTCAGTGATAGCACACGCTGATCAGGACTGTATCCCTGCTAATTGTAACTACTCTCTCCCCAGATAAAATTTCAGCAGAATATACTAGGCAAAAAGACAAGGCAAAGTTCTATAATGAACTGTAATGAAAGTCTTGTAATGAACCTAATGTATTTCCTGTCATGCTGAAAGATCCTATAATGTGTTTTTCACATAGAGCTCTAGGATACAGCTAAAGGCAGTGATATTTGTATTATGAAAATAAGAACTAGAGGTTTATAACTACTCGGTTGAGCAGTGATTTTTCTCGAATTGAAAAGAAATCTGTAAAATGAGGCAAAATTAACAGAGCCATCCTATAACAAGATGCCAGCAGCTGCTGAAATGAATCATTATTTTTTAAGATGGATTATACTACATTTCCTAGCGTTGGCTACCGTTGTCAAACCTCCTTTTGTAATTGCAGAAAGCAATTACAAGCAGCAAGTGAGGTGAACTGACTAACCGCAATCTGTCTTGTCTCTTCTTTTTGCCTCTGGATGGAATCTACATTAATGACTTAAATGAAACATCAAACCATTAGATGTCTAAAGCTGGATAAGATGCATTACAGCACTGTATTACGGACCAGATTAGGTCCTATCTGGCAGTACTTTTGATTTATATTTGTTCCTTCTCTCACCGTGGAGAAAGTCATGGTAGTTATTCTGGCATTGCTGAATAGAGTAGTTTTGATCTGTATCCCTGTAGAGATAACCCCAGTAACTTGGCTCCAAGTGCTTGTGATATTCATTGAGAAAAAATCATAATGGGCAAAATTTATGTAGTTACAGGGATTTGCATTTTGGAACTTACCCAGTAGAACACTACTCTTGTATATTAAATACTTGATATTTACAACACCTAGAAGTATTGTAAAGGCATCATGCAACAAGGGAAATTCCAGTTACGTGTTAAGTATTTTTTCAGGGTAAAAGTAGTCATATACTAGAACAGACACCCAGAGTGGCTGTGAAATCTCCATTCTTGGAGATAATGATAACTTGAATAGCCCTGATGCAAGTTGGCCGTGCTTTCAGTAGGGTGTTAAGCAAGATAACTTTGCAACCCATTTATTCTGTGTTCTGCCAAAACATACTATTTTCCAAAGAGGATAATGAACACATACTTTTCTTTAATTTCTTTACTCATGGAGAATGGTACTGCAGTGTAGGCAAAGTACATAAATTTATCTCTAGGAATGAAAGAATTGGTAATTTCACCGTTATAAAATACATTGTGCTGTTGCTTGTATGTAGCTTTTTTACTTTTGCTCCTGTTAAGTTTTTCACCTGTTTTTTTCTGAGTGACCACAGAAAAAGAAATAATCACTTTCCTTGTATACAAAGAGTATTAGCTGTAGAAACTTTACTTAAGTCATAAATGAACATGTGTGATGTTCTTGCCGTGTCTTGAAGCTCATTTTTGAAGGTAGTATTTTTTATTTGGATGTAATGTTTTCTGTTTTGTAGTCCTCTTGCCTGTTGGATAACTGGTTTGTTAGGTATTTAAATCTCCCATGAGATTTCACCAATTTATATTCTTACTTGGGAGCCAGCGAAGATTCAAGTAGAAGGACATGCAGGCTATTCTCAGCCATCTGCAGCTAATAAGTAATATTGTGAGTACCAGGATCTTGATTGAACATTATCAACAAACTGTAGAACTGATAAAGCTAAGGCAGTGGTCATGCCCTTTTCCTGAGGGAAACTCTGCCAGGGCTCCCTACTGGGAAACAGATGCTTTTTAATGGAACACCACACTACAATTCAAAGTACTGAGTTCTGGGTATTTTCACTGTCTTTCACAACACTGATCTTCTATCCCTCCTTCTCTTTCTGTCCTACTGAGCAAGCATTCCTATATATATTGTATAGTATATATCAAGCTTTCTATACAGAAATTTCTTGCATATTTACAGTGCTTCAGATTAACTTACTACTGTCATACAACCTCTGCTAGAAGAGGCAGGTAGTCTGTGATTTCTTTGACATGTAGCAGTCACAGTGGGGCCAAAAGTCATAAATATTTCCAGCTGTGTTAATGCAGTAAGTAAACTGAGGTAAGTACTCTCAAATAATATTTTTCCACAAAACTCCAGCATTGAAAATACATTGTGATTGCAAAGTTCAACAGTGAGAAAGTTTGCAAAGTACACAGTGAAACTTGTCCAGGTAGCCTTAATTCAAGCTCTTTGTAGTTGCTAAGTCTTTGTTTACCTTACCATGTATTTTATTACTCCTTCTTTTCACAGTCACAAGATTCCTGGCTAGCTAATACGCATGTAAATACTGACTTGGGCGTATATCTTTCATTTATCCTAATTGTTTGTTTTCTTACATTGTATTTATTGCACACAATTCTGTCCTAAAGGCGGAGTCTGTCTGTTCCTCAGATCTTTCTTGGTAACTCATACATTGGTGGGAGCATCTTCAGAAATGCCTTGAGGAGTGAGGTAGTGGCAGTTTTTCCCATTGACAAGAAGGAACAAAGACAGATTTAGCTGAAGATTGCTAATTTAGAATCTGAGATTGCAGCGTACTTTGTGCAGCACTGTGTGTGTTTATAGAGTAATTTTTCAGTAGCTTCATTTGTAGCTGAGTGCAAAGAGGGACTGGGTTGAACCACCAGACAGCTAGAAATACTTTATCAAAAACTATTTTGAGGAGCTGGGTTTAAGCAACTTGAAACTAATTTTTTCACATGAAAACTTTGGGTAGGTATGGAGCCCAGTTTTCTGGGCAGCACCGTGAGAAACTTAGTTGTCTTCCTGCAATCACTAACATGATGGCTGTAAAGATCTTTCTGTCCCTTTTGTCATAGCAAATACCTGCTGGGGGTGACTACAGCAAATACCAGTTGGGGCAGATATGACAGATGGCAGCTCATGTTCCAGCTCTTCCGAGAAATCTTCTGAAACTTCTCACTGCATTTGTTCACCTAGTTTTCTTCTGCGTCATTATCACACTCTGGCAGAACTTCTCTGGATAAAGTTCTCAGCACAGGAAGGACATGGGCCTGTTGGAACAGGTCTGGTGGAGAGCCACAGAGATGATCCAGAGGGCTGGAGCACTTACTATGAAGATAGGCTTGGGGTTGTTCAGCCTGGAGAAAAGAAGGCTCTGGGGAGACCTTATTGCAGTCTTCCAGTGTTGGAATCATAGAATCATAGAATGGTTAGAGTTGGAAGGGACCTTAGAGATCATCAAGTTCCAACCCCCCTGCCATGGGCAGGAACACCTCTCCCTAGAGCAGGCTGCTCAAAGCCCCATCCAGTCTGGCCTTAAACACTTCCAGGGATGGGGCATCAACAACTTCCCTGGGCAAACTGTTCCAGTGCCTCACCACCCTCACAGTAAAGAACTTCTTCCTAATATCTAATCTAAATCTCCCCTCTTCCAATTTAAAACCATTACCCCTTGTCTTGTCACTAGACTTCCTGACAAAGAGTCCCTCCCCAGCTCTTCTGTAGGC
>VXBW01003589.1:90753-114288 GCA_013400375.1 Thinocorus orbignyianus | reverse complement strand
TCTGCCTTTGTCCATCAAGTTCGTAGCAGTATTGTAGAAGGCCATCAAGTTTGTCAGGCAGGAAGAAAGCCTAAAGAAGAGATGGGGAGGAACTCTTCATCAGGGAGTGTAGCGATAACACAAGGGGTAATGGTTTTAAATTGAAAGAGAGGAGATTTAAATTAGATACTAAAAAAGAATTAGGAAAAGAAAATATTAGATACTAGAAATTCTTTACTGTGAGGGTGGTGAGGCACTGGAACAGGCTGCCCAGAGAAGCTGTGGATGCCCCATCCCTGGAGGTATTCAAGGCCAGGATGGATGGGACTGAGCAACCTGCTTTAGTGGGAGGTGTCCCTACCCCTGCCATAGGGGGATTGGAACTCAATGATCTTTAACGTCCCTTCCAACTCTAACAATCCTATGACTCCATGATCTTTCTCAGAATTTGTCAAGCAACAGATGAGTTCACTTAGCTAGGACCTGCAGCTTCTCTCCTCATCTTGGTTTTACTTTGTTTTTTCCCCTTTGTTCATTTGAATTTTGTAACTTTGTGCCTTAGGCATCAGTGTCAAAAACAGTTCTTAAACCTAATAATAGCTTTTAACATTTGAATTAGAGTCTAATGAAAAGTAGGATATATTCTAAAGGATTTTAGGTACCACTCTGAACTGTTTACAAAATTCAGCTTTAATTCCTTTGTCTGTTGTATGTCCATTTTATTGGCATTGCCTGTTCCCAGTAATGGCTACTCTTTTGATTAAATAAGCAAATCCTGACTTAGCTAGCAAGTTCTTAGAAGAAGTAAGTTGACATAATTTCTGTTGATGGAAGCTGCTGAATGTGATTGCCTTTTTTCCAAATAAATACTGAGGTTGTCAAGGGTCCTGCACTGAAAAATCCAGAAAAGCCTTAGAGTTCTTAAGTATTCTTTAGCACACATTGCTGTATTCAGCCACAAGTATTCGGGGATCAAAGGCTTTCGCTGCTACCTTATAAAGAACTTCATTGCATTTTTAATATGTAAAAAACTGAGCAAACATAGCAGATAAAAGATTTCTGATTCATATACCTAAAATAGTAATATGTTCCTTTCATTGTAAGGAACTTCAGGTATTATTAATATTATTGAATCATTATAGCATGTCACTGTGGGAGTACGCATTACCAAAGTTTAATGTCTATACATGTTTACATAGAAACCATTAATTTCTTAGGATCATCTACAGATAAAACTGACTTGTTTGGTTATATAATTACATATATTAAAAAATATGTTTTAAAATCCTAAATTTCAGGTTGCAGTCATTCTACTAACTAGCTCTGCAGTATTTGCTCAAGGTGGTTATTTTAATAATTAAAGGAGTAAACCCATGTAACAAATAAAAGGCAAGAGGAGACACTTTAAATGAACTGTAGGTGTTTTCCAGAGTTCAAAATGTGCTGTAAAAATAGTTAAAGCTATCTTGTCAAATAGGTACAAGGTTTGAAACTGGTAGTTATTTATGCTGAGTTTGAACAAAGTCTCTGCTTATAAAAATATATTATATGTAATATAATATAGTATAAGAATATATTATTATTATGGTCCACAGTCAGTACAACCTGCTGTATTGTTTGTAACTTACTGAAAAAGAAGTATACACAGATGGAGAGGTAATACCTACTGTCAGTTACTTATGGATAGCTCTGGTAATTTTAGTAGAATTTGATTATCGGTGTGAAAGAATGAGTCCAGGATACATTAAAATCCTAGAAACTTACAATTTCTTGTATGAAATGGTCTCAAAGTATTTTTTTTCTTATGTCCTTTTTTTCTAAGTGATGTGTTTGTACATGAATAATTTCTTAGAATAAGGTGCAAAATACTTTAATGCTTGTAACCTACATACTGTTTATTCTTACTACAAGCCTTTTTGGAAGCCCTCAAGAAAAAATTACAGTTCAGTCACTGTAATTGAGATTCATGGGCCCCATCTAACTTGTAAAAACATAGCTGAGGGCAGAAGGATACCAGCAGTAACTGGAGTGGTAGGTACCTGAATACTTAGGTAAAAAAGGGAAGAATTGAGTCATATGGGAAAATCATGGGTGCATACTATGGTCAGAAGACATTAGGCTTTTAGGATGTAAGTTCAGACTGAACTCACTCCTGCACTGCTGGTACGTGAGAGTGATACCAAATCACAGATAACTGTGTATTGTGTACGATAGAAGTTCACAGTCCAGTTGTTGTTTTTTGTGATAACATCATATGTTTCCTTAAAATAGTACCTAAAAACCTGTGGTAGCATATATTACAGATTGCAAAAATAAACCCTTAATTCAGAAAAGAGAAAGGGATTTTTGTTTTATTTGGCTTTGTTTAAATTACATGCTACTTAGAGTTTTGAAGGAGAAAGGAAGGATTGTTAACAGATGCGCTGCAATCTCAGCATTCTATTTAAAGATTGGTAGATCTGTGTGATTACATAGACATATTACTTATACAAAAGGGATAAGATGTGAGAGCGAAGAGAAGGACATAGGTGTGAAGAAACAAGCACTTTAAAAATCCAGTCACCTATTGTCATGTGAACAGGCTACAATGAATAGAACAGAAATACAGATCATGGGAGGAGAACACAACTTCTGCTACAGGTTTGTTGTTCCTATTGCATTTTCCCCAATAGTTGTATTTCTGATGAGACAATCTCATGAGTTCTGCAGGTCCCAAGTACAAGTCAGGAATGAAGTTCGTTAGGCTGGAAGTTGTATTTGCCACATTTCTTTTTTACTTCCTCCATGATTCTTTCCTATTCCCCTTTTGTGCTCTCCCTTTCATTCGTTTTAGCTGTGATCTTTAGCATGTGCGTTTATCCTTACTTGACAGGCTAGAAGCCTGATACAAATGCTGCCTCTTTTTTGAGAGAGGCATTTTCTCAGTTTTGTTAAATTTTTATGTTCCAAGCCAAGATCTTTCCAATTCATCCGCAGTGAAATCTAACTAGCTCTGAGGGATTTACAACAGATATTATTTTCATTATGTAAGTTTCTCTGGGAAGCAGGTGATGACTAAGGGTAAGGTCCATAGGGCAGCATGACAGAAGCAAACACAGAGGTCACCACTGAATCAGAGCACAGCAGGTGACACACATAAAGCACAGTGATTACAGATGTTGTGTGTAGCCTTACTGAACTGATCATTTTCTACCTTCTGATAATCCTCACTCAGGTTTGATCTTCAGCATTATTTAATTCAGTTAATTTAATTTCATACCAAAGGCATTTTCTGCTTCTTAAAGTAAAAACAAACAAACAAACAAACAAAAAATAATATATATATATATATACAGAATTAGAGGCTAGAAGACAAAGAATACATCATGCTTTATATTAAAATTTCACAGTACAAACAGCCTGTCTGCTAAACTGGCAAGAACAGCAAGTGTATATGGACACCTCTGAAAACATTGTGTACATGATCAAACTCCAACTAAAATGGATAAAAATCTTTCCACTGACTGAACTGAAAGTAAAATTTAGGTTCATATCCTTATTTTATGAATGTGTAATACAAAAGATATCCTTACTGCCACTAGAAGGCTGAGAAGATTAAAGAGCTTTTGTTTCTCTACAGGCTATGGCATGTATTAGAAATGTTAAGCCTGAGTCATACACATTATTCAAGCAAAGTCTTTATCATTAGCTGACTCTTAACTGTTTTCCAGTGATTGAGCAGATGCTCTGAAATTCAAGAAAGGCTTCATGAATTGTTCACAATAAAACAGAATTACTGGTAAAGAGCTTTTTTCAGTTGAAAAGAAGTCTGTGCTGTTCATTCTTCTAAATCTGCAAGAGCCTGCCTTTGTGCTAACAAAAGGAATGTTACAGTTTTGGTGCTTCTGTTCTCAAGTTGCAAAAGGGAATCTTTTCTGTTATTTCATCTAGCATTGTTATTGTTTTCATTGAGACACCTCTCGGCTCCCTGCAGGATGCATCTATAGACAGAGTTGTTCTTGACAGCTTGTCACCAAAGATCAGGTCAGAGTTCCAGCACAATAGTTCAACATAATGGAAAAATTAACTAATATCCAGTTACAGTAGTAGCACCTTGTGATATCGGTGGCAAATTAGATGGTTCCCCTGGAGCAACCCTCTTTTACAAGGTGGTGAGATCATGATAACAGTACGTTGTGTTATAGGCTCCTTAAAATGGAAAAAATAACGTATTATAGAATCATCTGGATTGGAAGGGACCTTTAAGATCATCAAGTCCAACCATTATCTTAAACACTTAACACAAAACCACCACTTAATCATAGCCTTAAGCACCATGCCTACCCATCTTTTAAATACCTCCAGGGATGGTGATTCAACTGCTTCTCTGAGCAGTCTGTTCCAAGGTTTGATAAGACTTTCTGTGAAGAAATTTTTCTCTAATATCCATCCTAAACCTCCCTTAGTACCACTTGAGGCCATTGTCCTGTCGCTTGTTACTTAGGAGACCAACCCCCACCTTGCTACAACCTCCTTTCAGGTGGTTGTAGAGAGATAAGGTCTCCCCTCAGCTTTCTTTGCTCCAGGCTAAATAACCCCAGCTCCCTCAGCTGCTTCTCATAAGACTTGTTCTCCAGACCCATCTCCAGCTTTATTGCCCTTTTCTGGACACACTCCAGACCCTCAATGTCTTTCTTGTAGTAAAGGGCCCAAAGCTGAACACAGTACTTTCCACAGTACGACCTCATCAGTGCCTAGTACAGGGGGATGATCACTTCCCTAATCCTTCTGAGCATGCTGTTTCTGATGCAGGTGAGTATGCTGTTGGCCTTCTTGGCCACCTGGGCACACTGTCAACTAGTCAGCTGTCAACCAGCATGCCCAGATCCTTTTCCTTGCATCATTGGCCTCAGCCTATCAATCCAGCCTGTCCAGACCCTTCTGTAGAGCCCTCAAATAGATCCATTCTCCCACCCAACTTGTTGTCATCTACAAACTCACTGACGGTGCACTCCATCTGCTTGTCCTGGTCATTGATAAAATTATCAAACAGAAGCAGCCCCAGTACTGAGCAACTGGGACTACCTCTTGTGACTGGCCACCAATTGGAATAATGAAGCTTACACAAATCAAAATTGGACAATATGAGATAGATCAAAATAATAGCATAAGCTGCAATTAAGAGCTAGAAAAGTTTGAAAGTTATACCTACAGGGTTATACACAGTAAAACTTGCAGTCTGGGAATTGGGCATAAGCTGATGTTCCACAAGCAGTTGAGTCAGCATAGTAGCTTGTTACCGCCATAAGTGATATCTAGTTTGATATTCAGACAAGTAGCTAAGAATATTGGTTTTTTCAGCAAAGGAATAGTTTACCAGAATACAACAGTTTAGAGAACATGCCTCAAAAGAGCTTTTTAAGATGCAGGAATTTCTACTTTTTTTTTTTCTTTTTTTTTTTTTAAGAACGTTTATAAACTGGGTAGCAGGGATGCTTATTTGTGGTATAGAAGAGCAGTGTAGCATGATCTGCAACCTTGGTCCCTAGTGTCCAAAAAAGATGGGCAAAATTACCGCTACTCTGTTAGCTGTTCTTGTTCTTCCTATTCTTTGACAAACCTTTCAAATTGCAAAAATTATGAGACAAAAAACATTTTCTACTCAATTCCTTATACCACTGGTTAAACATTGACTTTTTTTTTTTCTGTTTTTAGAAAGCTTTGTTTGTTTCTTTCTGAGATTGTATATTCCATTGCATGACAGAACTTAGAGGAGAGAAAACTTTAACTTCTCAATAATGTGTCTGATGTGCACTCCAATTTGAATTTTCTCATGTAAATGTACTTGGTACCAGGACTGTACTTGCCACTACAGAAAAGGAATACCATCAGACAGTCCACAGTAAATTTGCAAGGATAAAAAAAAAAAATCTAGTTCTTAACCCTCTTGCCTGCTCCACTGTCGTGGTCCACATCCTTTATTGTATTCTCTCCCTGACAAAATCCCTGGCAGATCTGTCATGAAGCCCCAATTAGATTCCAACACTGTATTTTCATATAGTGAGCTTGAATTAGGCAAGTGTAAACATGGAAATTCACAATATAATGCATATTGGGCTGTAAGTGGTAGCAGCTATGTATTGCTTTTAAAATCACCATGTACAACAGTTCACAATTTTGTCTTTTGTTTTCCTTTAGTATTGGTGTAGTACTAAGAGACATGGGTTGCAGTGTTCTTCAGTGTCAAGGTTTTTGAAGTTGCTTTCAGAATGTATGCTCTTGTTTCCTTACTTACTTTATTCTGCCTTGTGTTCTTTTATTCTGGCTCTTATGTTGTCACATATGAGACATTGGAGTTTAACTGAAACCCTACATAATACTTACTATGTCAGATTCTAAGCTCCACACATGCTAACGTGGTACTTCTCTCAGTTTTGTCTGTTAGAGTAATGTACAGCAGCACTCCAAGTAGCAGACTGGTGTGGTCTGCTCTCTTTCTGAACAGTTCTTACTTAGAGCTTGCATTCTTCACTCTCTCTTCATTTATCCTTTGCAAAATCAACATCAAAACATCAATGTTATAATCTAAGTATGTATTTTAATTAATAAACAAATGAGATATACATTTTTTGTTTTGTTTTGTTTAAATATTTTAAAGGAAAAGAACTTTGTGTCCCAGCAAAGATCCTAGATACTAAAGTGGAGGAGAGTTCCCAAGTACATATTTTAGAAGACACAGCATCATCACCAGCAGATATTCAACAGCATTTATGGCAGGTTTCTACAGATATTGAAAACACTGAAAGGTATTTGTAGCGCTTCTTCCTAAACAAGATAAATTTCCAACTCAGGTTTATTTAGTCTTTTGCAAATAGGTATCCAGTGTTGCTATTAAAGATACTAGTAAATTAAATAACTAGATTACATTTCTGTTACATTTAACATATCTGAAAGCACGTTCTAAAAGAAGGGCAGAGAAAAGTGACATTCTTAATTAGGCTAATTACCAAACAGTAACTGTCAAAAAACGAAGGATGGGAAATGATGTTGCTAGTGGGCTAGGTTCTCTAAAAGAGGCAACTTTTATCTCATCTTGAGAGGTTTCTGATTTGTACCTGAAATCTGCTGACCTGTGATTCTGCATTCATAAATTAAAAGCACAGAATCTAGTTCATGTCAATTGGTTCTGCCCATAGTTATGAGTATGGAAGCCTTAGGAGGAGTGGGAAACATCGTCCACAGGTTTTTCAGTGTGGACTTTTCTCACCCCCTTAACTAAGCAGTTGAAAATCAAAACGTGAGACCCTTTAGTAGGCAGTAATACTTATGGCCAATATTTCTTTGTAAAAAATACCTGTTCTGATGGCTTTGTATATTAAGCTGCTGCTGAGATTATAAAGGTTACCATGCTTATTTCTATTAAGTGAAGTTCTCCTCTACTGAGAGACTAACTTGGAGAATAAAAGTGACCAATTTCTTGTTAGTCATACTGCTTCATTTCTAAGAACTGTTTTATATGTAGATGAATGAGGCAGGACCACATTGGTTTCAAATCCTGAAAGCCTTAAGGTATTACAATTCTGCACACAAAAATGCCAGTCTGCTATCCATCTGTAATACAGGAAGCTTTTTGCAACTTCTGACTTCTCTCAAGACATATCCAATGTAACTTGCTTAATGAGATGATATTTTTTATCATATTTTCCATCTTCTGCCTTTTAGGAGATTTCCTGCCAGAGCCCTTATAAGACAAGTGACAGTGAAACCCGTGAAATTTTCACTTAATGTGCAGGGAGTTTTAAGTGTTATTAATTAGTTACATGCATGGTAATTTCCTTCTGAGCAATGAAACATTCATGGCACAAGCTACAAAATGCTGATAAGGAGTATTAACTTGACAATAGTACTAGCTTGTGGTAATTTTAAGGCATATTGTGTATTTTGCCACTAGGATCACTTTGTGCCCACCAACTCATTTGATATGGAATACTCAAGTGCTAGATCATTAATTTGGACCAGATATGACTAGTTAATGTCAGACTGGCTTAAAAGTGGTCCCATATTAAATCTGCTACTCTTTATTTTGCTATGCATCTTCTGATATGTGTGTGTGAAGCAAATGCTTGCCCAACATATTTTTATATTTATTGCTCCATTATTTCAGCATACAGAGCTATATACCGAGAACCATTCCCCATTCAGTCTTCAACTGTTGTTCTGTTGAATCTCTCTTAACTTTTGTTTCCACAGAGATATGAGAGAAATGAAAAACCTTTTAAGTAAACTCAGGGAGACTATGCCTTTACCATTGAAAAATCAAGGTAGGTTTTGTATTTTTTTTCATTTAAGAAAAATGAGGATAATTAAAGGACTTGCCTTCCATTACATCAAAAAAAAAAATCTAGAGTTTTTATAGAAGTTACAAAAAGAAAAATCTTGGTGAATTCTTTTCCCTACTTGATTGAGTGGAACCTGAATTTAGTATGTGAACTTTGGCCTCTTGAGTTTCGCATGAGGTATCCTGGAATTTTACAGTTGTGGTATCTATAGATAAAACAACAGACTCCCTGATGACTTGGTGGAAGCAACACACCTTTTTGTTGTTTTTTTTTCTTGATAATGTGTATTTCTTAAATGCTATATAATCTTTGCTTAGTGGCAGCTGAGGGATTACACCTAACGTGTCCTAGATCTTGTCTCAGGTAACTAAGCAGTCTAGCATTCATCATAATATGGGAAGAGATTAATACAGAAAAGATTATTTCATTATACAAGTAAAGAGATTGTAGCCGTATGGCTTGGTGGAAGACTATGCAAATGAAGTAAATTAACTAAACTCCTTTGTGTGTGTGCATGTGTACATACTTGTATTAAAATGTAGGTTTTTTTCATCACAGATGATAGCAGCCTTCTAAACTTGACTCCGTATCCATTGGTAAGAAGACGGAAGAGAAGGTTCTTTGGACTGTGTTGTCTTGTCTCAAGTTAGAAGATTAAGTACAGAAGCACCAAGAAAATCATAACTTTGATTAAACCACTATTATTTGACCACTGAAAAGATGAACATTAATACTCTTGATTATAAAGTACATTTTCTGCACTAGCCTATTCCTTTTTCTCTTCTGCTCCATCCCCCTTTTCAAAATATGAGTTTTAATAGTTTAAAGTTATGGTCGTCAGAAACCAGCTGTGGAATAGATCTAGCATAACTAAGAATATTTTTAAAACTTTTTAAAGTATGTTTTGCATGCTTACTTTCAGCCACTCAAAGAAAAGACACATGAATTACGGTTAATAGATAATTTTAAAGTTTTTTTTATTGTTTGAACTGCAGCTAAAAGTCTGTGCATAGTACAGTACTCTTATTAGTATCATATTAAAATACTTGATCATATTCTAACAGTCTTTAAGCATAGGAAACTATTTAACAGCAAAAGTATTAAACTTCTAAAACATTTAAACAATATTGTAACAGAATTTGCACAAAATCTCCGGTTGCTTTTTGTGCTATCATTCATACTTAGTCTTCCACTATATCTCAATTTAAAAGCTTCATAGAAAAATGTCTTAATTTATGACACACAAACCGTATATAAAAATATTTAGAACCTGTAAATACAGAGAAATCATAGTATCTACATACTGTACAATGCATAGAAGCAACAGATTTCCTTCTAAGCCTATAGTGTCTCTACAAGCTTTTGGAAAAGATAAATAATTTATTAAAATAAGGTGTATTAAAATAAACAATGTAAAACAAAACACCAACCGATTTTGTTTCCAATAGAATTCAAAGCATGGTGTCTGCTTATCACTGAGTACTAACTCTTACTGGGCATGCCAAAATATCTCAGATTGTAAGATACTAAACGTTTTACATTGTTAATAAAGATTTTTATTTAAATTGTTTTTTTGCTTCTAGTTATATTGCAATAAGATGTCTTTTTTTTTTTTTCTAATTTTGTCATCAGAGTAGTGCACAAAGTTTTGATAATTTTTTCTATTTCAAGAACTGTGATAACAAAGGTAAAAAATTATGATGAATATAGAAATGCTAAATTGACAGTTAGTATCAGCAATAGATATGAATAGGTCAGGCTCATGGTACTGATATTTCAGGATGGTAGGGAGGACACCAGAACTAGACTAATACTAGACTGCAATGCTGTGAAACCCATAACAATCTTTAACTACTGTATAGAGCAGGTCACTGAACCCTTGAAGTCAGTGGTTACATGAGAAAGGTGACTGTGAGCCCTTCTGCTATTCCACCATGACCCAGCATATCAACAGCAACCAAATTCCTTATAGTGTGCGGGTTTAGTGGTGGGTAAGGAAATACTCTTTCCTTGTCACATAAAACACCCATACAGTTAAAATCAACGTGGTTTTTTTGGACACTGGTACACTCTGCAAAGCAGTCTGTTGGTGATAGCTGTAACTGTATCTGACACCTACAAAGTTTGAGCTGACTGATTTTTCTACCAAGGTTTTCTGCTAGAATGCTGTTTGCTGAAAAAGGAAGGAAACACCCACATTGTTGGAATACTGGTATATTGTCGATAGCAAAGGACAAAAATTCAAATCTAATTCCCAAGACAGAAAAGCAGAAATGTTTCTTCCTGAAGAGCCACAGCACTCCTGTTTTAGACATTCATGTAACTGAGCTTCCAGCATTTCTTTGGAAGGGTTTGTTTTTTTCTTTTCACTGAGATGAAGCAGAGTGTTTTGTTTTTTTCCAGATTGAACTGATCTTTTTGCTTTTCCCCTTTAAGTCTCCCAGAAAAAAAAAAAAAAAAAAATGTATTTTTGAAAGATCGGGGCCTCAAATAAATACTTCAATGACAACAAGAACGAATAAATCTAAAATGCCCTCATGGAAATTGTGTGTTTTCATAAGCACAATCAGTTCCATCTGTGGAATGCACAACTGAATTCTTTAAATATCATAGAAAAAGGTAAATGCAATGTGTTTCAAGATTTCCAGTCATAAACTGTTCATCAGCATACATGGCATTAATGCAGGGAGATCCCTGCATGCTCACAAAGCTGTGTGCTTGTGAGCACGAATGCATTTTTCATAGAATCATAGAATAGCTAGAGCTGGAAGATCATCTAGTTACANAGATCATCTAGTTACAACCCCCCACTGCCCCCACTGCGGGGACACTTCCCCCTTGACCAGGTTGCTCAAAACCCCATCCGGCCTTTTCTTGAACACTTGGAGCATCCACAGCTTTTCTGGGCAACCTGTCCCAGTGTCTCACTACCCACTCAGTACAGAATTTCTTCCTAATACCTCATCTAAATCTCCCCTCTTTCAGTTTCAAATCATTACCCCACATCCAATCAGTACATTCCCTGATAAGGAGTCACTCCCCATCTCTCCTGTAGTCTCCCTTTAGGCACTGGAAGGCTGCTGTAAGATCTCCCTGGAGCCTTCTCTTCTCCAGGCTGAAAAACCTCAACTCTCTCAGCCTGTCTTCATAGGAAAGGTCCTCCTGCCCTCAGCTCATTGTGGCCCTCCTCTGGACTCACTCCAGCAGGTCAGTGTCCTTATACTGCGTGCTCCAGAGCTGGTTGCAGTTCTCCAGGTGGAGTCTAACCAGAGCAATGTCCTTCTGAATCACCTTCCTCCACCTGCTGCACATTCTTCTTTTCATGCAGCTCAGGATGCTGCTGGCTTTCTGGGCTGCGAGCACTCAACAACCAACACCTTCAGGTCCTCAGCAGTGCTGCTTTCAATCTGTTCTTCCCTCGGTCTGTATTTGTGCTTGTCCTTTTTAAGAAAAATGAAATCAAAGTCTACTGCAGGGCATTTTTTTCAAAGTTAATTCTTTGACATTTTCCCCACACCCCTCATGAGCAATGTCCTCATTAAGTGTTCTGGCTTTCCGTAAGAAGGAGTTCAACAATGTCCAAAAGGTGGCAGCATTGACATCTTTTGGTTGAAAGTCTATAAGCAGACTTGCTTTAGAACTCCAACCCCAGAGATACAACAGGTTTTGCAACTGTTAACATTTTTTGGAAAAATAACTCCTGATGCCTATTGGCTATTAAAAATATTGTCTGGGGAGCTGATCTGTAATTACAATTAACCAATTAACTTTGGTTCAATGTAAATTAAAAAGATGGACTGTTACTATTTTATTAATCACAGAATAATACAGGGTTGGAAGGGACCTCTGGAGATCAGCTAGTCTAACCCCCTGCCAAAGCAGCTCCATCTACAGCAGGTTCCTCACAATTCTCCAACACAGACTAAAGCAGTAGAAGTGGGAATGTGTGTTACATGCACATGTCTGAAAGCAGGAGGAAAAACTCCCCAGAGTCTCCTTGCTGCTGCTGCTGGTGCCATGGAAGGAGGCAGCAGCCCAACCACAGGGCTCAGACGGGTATGGAGCTCCCTGTGCAGGCCAGGGACACCCTTCTGCCACCTCTGCTCTCCTTTCTGGGGAGGTTTTGGGGCTCTCTCCTGATGTAGGGTTTGTGATTTGCCCATTGAAGGGGCCACAGAGCCAGGGGCAATGGCCATGGCCAGCCAGTGGATTGTCACCATGACGTTGCCGTCATGCCTGTGACAGAACAGAGGCCAAGTCACAGAGAGGTGTCACCAGGGGCACCAGCTGGCAGCTCGGGGCAGTGGTGAGAGGAGCAGGTGGGGACAAGGCTGGGTGGGCTAGCCATCTCCCTCCCAACCAGCTGCACGCCTTTTCTCCCTCCTCTTCCAGACCATGGCTCTGAGTGTCACACGCATCCTGCTATCACTGACCATCCTGCAGTATGTGCTGAGGGTGGGGGACCAGCCAGATGCCACCAGGCAAGACCTTCTGTGGCAACGCGAGGAGCAGGAGATCGCAGAGATGATGTGGCTGCAGGAGATGGAAGAGCAGACCAAGAGCTGTCCTGGCTCTACCACCTCCTTGTTGCTTGCCACAACCGGCAATTTTGGGCCTCTGTTAAAACCCTCATGGTGCTCTTTAGTGTCTATTGGCAGTCCAGTCAAAGCACTGAGGAGGAGAAAGAGGAAGAAGAAAAGGAGGAGGATTGCTGGAGGAGAAACCAGACCCTTCTGACACCCTGACTCATAAGTCTGTGGAGAACATGGGGACTTCAGCATTTAACAAACCAAGAGGGGAGCAGGCAGCACCTAAGACCTGGCTGACAAATACCTCCGTAAGTACCTTAGGATGCATAGGACTGTAGTATGTTCTTGGCAGACATAGATATAGAAGATGGGAGCTGTTTCTTGCTTAGATGCCAATAAATTAGCTTGTTGGAAAAAAGACTCTCTCCCTGTCTGTCTGGGCTAGAGTTTGTGAGGGAATGTGTGCCCCTCTGAGATGCTGCCACAGTTAAGTGCTGATGAATCTGGTGAGTGTTTTGAGGAGAAGCAGGTTTGGAGACCCTGTTTTCACCCAGTCAGTTTTAAACCACTAAACTCTGTATCGTGGCTAAGTCACAGCTGGCACCAAAGAACCAGGCAGCCACTCACTAACCACCACAGCTGTGGATTAGAGGGGAGAATCTGAAGAAAAACGCAAAACTAGTGGGTTGAGACAAAGATGGTTTTACAGAGCAGCAAAGGAAAGAGGAAAACAACAATAATAACACTAACAGAGGAAGTACAAGCACAATTACTGTCCCACCACTCACCTACCTGACCCGCAAAGCCCCATCCTGCTCCCAAGGGTTGACTTCCTGCTCCCTCTCCCAGCATCCCTCTCCATGCTCCAGAGAGGGCATGGCTTCAAATGGCATGGAATACCTATGTCCCCTGCCAGCTCCTTGGCAAAATTAACCCTATCCCCACTCCAACCAGCACAGTGAGGCTCCTGCATGCCCTCACTCCTCCATCAGGGGAGAAAGGTGGGTGGAGAGGCCGGCACTGGCATGTCAGAGAGTCACAGAATGGTTAGAATTGGAAGGGACCTTAAAGATCAAGTTATAACCCCCCTGCCCTGGGCAGGGACACCTCCCACCAAACCAGGTTTCTCCAAGCCCCATCCAGCCTGGCCTTGAACACCTCCAGGGATGGGGCAGCCACAGCTTCTCCGGGCAACCTGTTCCAGTGCCTCACCACCCTCACAGCTGTCCCTGGGAGCTGTCATTGCTACTCCCTTGGAGGCAGCATGTGAGCTTACCCACCAGATGGAGCTCTGGTACGCACTGCCGGGAAGGGAAAGGCTTCCCTGCCTTGGCTACCTGCTGCTCCCCAGGCCCTGCTTTCCCTTCTCCAGCCCCTCTTGCTTCCGAGGACTGCAGCTCTGGCGAACAAAGACTCCTCCACAGCCACACACTCACTTTCCCTCCAACAGCCACGCAAGTCATGTAACCCCATACAGGTCTGCCAGAGCTCCATTTCCCCCTCCTTCTGACAGCACTGTGTGCATCAAATAGCCTTGACATCCTAGGCCACCAGAGTCATCCTTCACAGCTCCTTAGGCTCTTTCAGCATTTCCACCATCAGAAGCAGCCTTAACGCTGAAAGAGAAGGGAGAAAACTGTGGAAAAGTACCACTGCCACACTGTTGCCTCAGCCCCAGTTTCTCCTGGGACACAGACACCTACATGATGGAATTGCTCCGAGGTCAGAGAGCAATGCACAGGTCTTTTGCACCTCCTTTATTTGTTCTCTTCTGAAATCCGGATGCCCTTCCTCCAGACTGCCTGTACTTGCACCCTTGCTTCAAGACACTGCTGAAACCAGCAGCTCCATCACAGGTCTTGCTGCTTTACCTCAAGCTGTTCCTTTTTAAGATGCAGGGATTCTTGGCATCTTCTACTGAGAGGCCTGCATTAGAAGGTGACATATTATTTCTATTTGCCCCGTGGTTTCCATGAGTATGTTAGTGTTTCCTAGCACAACATATACAGCAGAAGTTGCCTAATGATCAGAGTACTGGACTGAGACACAGAAGTTTGAAAGTTATATCTAGAGATCTCACTTTCGGGACAAATGCAGTAACCATTAAAATACCCTAAAACGTTTTGTACTGACAGAGTGTTCTACCCCACTGTAGAAGACATAGTCAATGGATACTATAGTTAAGAAAGCTTAGGTGGTGTTCATCCACATGCTTTGTCTCTCATAAGACTTATACTGTAGCTGTACGCCAAGCTGCTGAGGTGGATGCAGGTTTGTGCCTCAGTGCAATGAAAAAACCTCCCAAAACCACAGGAAGGAAAAGCATAGTAAACAAATTGTAAATGTAGGCACTTTGAGGTTTAGGCATTTCTGGGGTAGGATTAGACAACTAAAATCTGCTCAAAAATATCAGTTTATCCTGAACCTGTACCCTACCACACAATACAAGTTGGATACCCCAGAATCCAGTTACAAGATTTTGACACACACAACATTGTTCCTGACTGCAAACAGCAAATTTATGTATTTACAAATGGTAGCAAATAGCTACCCAATTTTCTTTTATTAGAATGAATGGAAGCGTCACAGTTCTTGTCAACTGCCACTCTGAATTTCCTGTTTGGTTCATGTAGGTATTAATCACCACACACTGTATTAACATGGTTCTTAGAACTTTAGAAACAATCTTCCTGGATAGCCATCTAGGGTTAGGAAGTAGCACTTTGTATCTATGTCAAAAATGAAATGGCCGTGATTGCAGTAAGAACAAAACCTAGGCAGAAAGGACTTCGATAAATTAATAGCTTTTGTTTTATTTTCAGCTTGCTCACAGTGATCCTGCCAAAAGAACAAGTAATTGTGTTTCACAGTCTATGACAAGATCAATTGTAGAAGATAATTTTGAAGGAGCAACCTCTTTCAGCTTCTCATTGGTCCTTCTTTCCCTTCTCCAGACCCAACATATGTAAGCAGAAAATGTTATACAAAACATATATTTATTTAAAGAACAACATAATAGACAATCTCAAGTCAATTTCCAAATTTGATTTAACCACTCTGACATTAAGCATATTTATGTCCAAACCTTTCTACACAAAGACTTGCAAACTGAAGTTTACCACACCCTAGCATGAGGGATTCCAAACACATCTCATCACAACTGAACTAAGAGTGAAGAATTAGTTAAACCTGCATGGTTCAGTATCGATAAACTTGAAATATAGGAGCAGATGTTTTACCAAATGGTTCATTTAATAATTTGAAGCACTGTTATTTGCAAATAGATTTCTTAAAAATATATCTCTCTCATTTTTAAACAACAGCATTGCAAAGCATAAATAAATTTGATTTGAAAGGAAAATCATATTCTTGGCAGAAGTGAACGCAAAAATAGGCCAGCACCTCAGTCACTACTAGAACTGTCTGAACTATCAGAAGATGAACTTTTTTCCTTTCGTCTCTTCTTTTTCTCCTTTTTATGATGTTTTCCTTTCTTAGATTTATTCTTTTTTTCCTTCTCCCTTTCTTTTTTGTGTGATTTCTGTTTTTTTAACTTTTGCCCATCCTCTTCAGCTGCACTTGATGAGGAAGATCTAATAAAAACAAACAAAAAAGGCAGATAGAAATGTAATTAAAGAAGGAAAATGCCACAAAAAGAATGTTGGGTTATTTTCAATTTTGGTATTTATATGATGTCACAAATCAAGTCTGGTGTAGCATTCATACAGCAGCATCCACTGGAAAGCTTTTGGTATCTGTTTGCATGTTCAACTGAACAATGACTTTTCTAATTAGAATTTTTTGCCAGAAAAGCAGTACGTTTATCATACAGATTAATTAACAATGCTTGCTGGCATCGGATGGGGTTCATCCTTCTGAAAGGGGGAAGAGGGTGTCAACTTGTGAGCTAGCGGAGGTTCAAAGGAAGGCCACCTGAACAGCAGCACGAAGGAGATGCAGCCACTCCAGCCAGTAAGTCAGCTCCATCAGGCACCCAGCTGCAGTGCCTTTGCACAAATGCAAGCAGTGTGGGAACAAACAAGACGAGTTAAAGACATGCACGCACACACGTCCAGGCCTATGATCTTATTGGCATCACAGAGCCTTGGCGGAATGCCTCTTACAACTGGAGTCTTGGAATGGAGGGATACAGGAAGGACAGGCAGGGAAGACGAGGAGAGGGTGTTGCCCTCTATGTCAATGAACAGATGTAGTGCATGGAGCTCCATCTGGGGACGGATAAAGACCCAATGGAGGNGGGGGTTGGAAGTCAGTGGCATTTAAAGTCCCTTCTGACTCTGACTATTCTATGATTCTATGAATAGGCAAGTTGCATGTTTTTCAGCCTTCAATAAGGAAAAGACTAAGAGTACAGACTGACAGAAAACTGTAGGTATGACAGTAAGATACAACTCCCAGCTTTCAAAATATCACACAATCAATAACAATAGCACAGAAATGCTTTCAGACAAATCTTAATGTTTTTCTCTCATGTAAAAACTTAAGAGAAATAGGTATGACAAAAGTGGATGCTCTTGCAGCTGATTATATTGGGTCTTTCACCAGCAGGGATGAGCAATTACATACACAGGTGTATACAGTGAATCTTCGGGTCTCTGAATTGCAGGGAAGCTTCTCCATGTGAACTAAGATGGGGACCAATCCCATCACCCTCCTGACTCTTTGCTGTTCTCCCACCACATCTCGCCTAGTGCTTGAGAGTCAGAGGGAGTATTGCTTCTCAGACCTGCAGACCTCCAGCTTACTAGACCTTTCTAGACTTCTATGGTCCTAACTCCACAGCAGAAAGCCTGTGGCTATACCATTATATAGAGAACAAAAGTTGTCACGGGAAAACAGGAAACTTTTCAAACCAAAATTGTACTTGCAAATAAAGTTATATCAAAAGAAGTATTGTTTTCTGAGAATCAACCCAAATATCATGAATATTTCTAAGGTTCTGTTCTGAAGTTAAAATAGGTGTGTGACAATTACCTTTTCCTTGGTCTCTTTAATTTTGTTTTTTCTTTGCTTTTTCTTTTTTGTTTCTTTTTTTCTTCCTCATTTAAATCTATGAATAAAGAGTTACAGTTCATAAAACACTTGTCTGAATTAACATCAGCATTTAAAAAGTGGCTTTGATAGCAATGTAAAGTTACAACAGAATGCTTGTTAAAAGTTTTTCTTTCCTTTCTCCAAGTCTTGTCTAGTAATTTCAGAAATATTTTACAGAATTTTTATATTATTTGTATTATAGTTACTTTGATCTAAGCTCTAAGAATGAAGGCCTGTAAAACAGAGAAAAAATTTGTGACTTTTCATATATTTTGACATCAACTTTAGATTTCATATCCATTCTTCCATATTTTAAAAAACTTGCCCAACTCTGAAAACAGATCAGTTAACTATAACATACAAGAAAAAAAAAAGAAAAAAAGGGATATTCCCTTAGGCGTACCTGAATTACATTCACAAATTTTCAATTCACACTTCAAAAAATAGCTACGCCACAACTAAGATAAGATCAAGTTAACTGTCAATATACTGGCTACAAAAATTGGCAGAAGAGTCACCCCTCATCTGGTCATGTTTGTATATACTATACAATACCATACAGCCCAAACACTGTATGGTATTGTATAGTATCATCATATTTCATTTACAAGCAATATTTTTTATCACACTGATGAAATTAACACGCATTACTATGTCAGCAAACAGGAAAATACTGGCTTTACAATTTACCCCTAAAACAAAGAGCAAATTTTGATCACTTCATCTTATTTCTGTCATACAAATAACTTTCCATAGAGTTTGCATGCTGGTGCAGTTATTCATTTGCTACCACAAACGGAAACCATTGGTTGGTATGTTCTAGAGTGAAATTTGAAAGAATTTAATATAAGTTACAAAAAGCAAAAAACTTTTGGAGCAATTAAAAATCAAGAACAAGAATCTGTGAACTAGCACTCAGTATATATTTAAGGAAATGGTGCAAAAATCTAAGTGTATACAGTGCAATAATCTTAAGACAAGGCCACTTGAAAATGGCAAATTCCTTCCTAGATTATTGACAGTTAGAGATACATATCTCCTCACAGTACACATAACAGTCATCATTTGAGAAAAAGCATATACTAAACAGGGATATTACAAGATCAAGCGAACTGCTGCTTTTCCTGCAGACACGAATCTCCCATCAGTTTAGGGCCAAAAAATGCCCTTACATTCCAAAGTACATAAGCAGGAATAAGCTTTTCTAATGAGACTTGTTCCATGAAAGAACTGTTGCAGTACGAATTTACTACTGCTGACAAGCAGACTATCTTTTTTTTTTTGAAGTGTTCCTGCAAATTAGAGGTTCTGTCTATTCCTTCTCCTTTCTAAATAGCATCTTTAGTAGGAACTGCATGTTGAGTTTGGAATGTGAGAGCAACCGATCAAAACATTATGTTTCAAAGGGCAGAGGAGATGAACATTCATTCAAGACATGCTATGGTGGAATAACCTTCCCTTCTTACACAGGGGAACAGTCTCTTTGGAGTCCAAATTCAAATGAACTTAAGTACCTGCTAAATAGCCCACCTATTCTCTTTCTGACAAACAGTTGATGCTCAGACCTTCCAAACAGAGAACAGTACTTCTCCAAATATGAGCATTTAAAATCAATTCACTAGCTGTTTCAGTCAAAACACTACTCAGAAACTGGACAGTCATTCAGTTGTTCTATTTGTCAATAGTTTTAAGAGTTACTATCAACTTTAAGATGTTTAAACTACATGCTATAACCAAAAGATTAACTGAGAGTATCTGTGTCATTTACTCCTCAGCAGCTTTTTAACAACAGTCCTACAACCTTTTTTTTTTTAATATAGGAGCCCTGTGTACATTATTAGTTTCGTATGACAGGATTTATTAATAATTTTAGAAAAAAAGCAAACATACCAAATCTCTGCTGTCTGAACACAGGAAGTAGAAGACCTACTTTTAAAGCACAGTCTAAAAGAACTAATAGTAGTCATCAAAAAGGATAAAGTAAGAGTTCCAGTACTATGGAAGATCATTATCAATTTACTCTTTAAGAAGAAAAAAAGAAAAAGCAAAATGCCTTACTCTTTTTTTCACGCATGGCTTGCAGCCTCTGTAGCTCTTCTTCCTCACTGTCTTCACTGCTAGTGCTGCTAACATCTAAAACAATATCTCTTTGAGGATCTACTCGGAGGAAGTTTCGACATTCAAATGTCAGATGACCAGCTTAACAAAACAAATATACAGAAAAAAAACTACGATTAA
Source organism: Thinocorus orbignyianus (assembly GCA_013400375.1). NCBI lineage: Eukaryota > Metazoa > Chordata > Aves > Ciconiiformes > Thinocoridae > Thinocorus > Thinocorus orbignyianus. The sequence continues at coordinate 94,169 of VXBW01003589.1, read as the reverse complement.
CCAAAAAAATGCAAGATACTAAAGAACACCTATTTTAGTACTGATCAGTTTTGAGGCGTGAAAAAAAGCTAGGCTAAAGACACAGGAATCCAAGTAGTAACTGAAAAACTCTTCTTCTTCATTTCAAAATAGCTACATCTTGAAGACAAAGCATTTAGGAACATTAATACAGGTTGTGTGATTTGTCTACAACCTTCCTTTTCTTCCAGAAAGCTTCTAGTATTTACTGCATGTAGAAATCAGAAGCACTAAATTTCACTGATATCCATGTTCTTTCAGAAGAACAGATACACAGAGCAATTCATTGACAAAATTTGTTGGAGACAAAGTCTGCAATGAAAGAACAGAGTAAACTTTTTTCCCACATCACACCACACAACATTCATTAAAAAAAAAAAAAAGATTAAATCACTCTGTTAAGAGCACAACACAATTCACTGCAAACCCAGTGTCCACCCCTCTATCATAAAAATAAGAGGTAGTGATTAACAAATTAAACCTAAGACCTGTCTCCATTCATCAGCAGAGTAGCTACAGACATGCTTATACGGTCAGAGCACTAGCATAATGCAAGGCATGAGCTAAATACTAACTACAGATCTTGTGAGTAATGAAATGTTTCATGAAGTGTAGAATGCACAAAGTATTTTTTCTTAGCACAGAAGATCATACAGATTTAAAATTATTTTTTCTTTTAAAACAGATTGGATTTAATTTGAGCTGAAAAGCCTGCCTAAACTTGCAGCAAGACTCAGAAGCACAATGCTAATCTCAGTAGATATTTGTTATTGTTTGAGAAATCCATAACAATCTATTGTCATTTAGACAATCATTCTATCACATGACAACCCCTCCCCACCCAGGAAGGGGAACTGAGGAAAACAAGGAAACACCAGGGCTGAAATATAAATAGATTTAATAGGATAAGACTAAATAACAATAACAGTAAAGAACCAGTATTGATCCCAATACTAATATAAGATATGCAAGAATTATACTCAGCCAATTCTATCAGTAGGAAGCTGTGCACTCCCAGCAGTCCAATAAATGTTGGACACTGCTATGGCTTTAGGAGTGCTACTGGGCTCCAGCACCAGGGCAAGAATTTCTCTGGTCTGCAACCATCAAGGGAGAGAGAAACTACATAGCAAACTTTCTAATCTGACTTTCATGGCATGAAATAATCCTGTTGGCCATCTTAGGTCAAACACTCAGGCCTCGCTGTTGCTCATTCCTGCACCTGGTGAGGCTCAAAAGCACAGAGACTTTAAATCCCATATAGCCTGGCTGTCTATAAAGTAAAGATTTTTACAAATTCAGATACTAGAGTCTTCTAAAAGCGCAGTTTTCCCAAGCATCAGAAGAGAAGTTAGTCCTGTGTTGCTCAACCTAGGACAATATCAAAGACCATACTTTCAATTCAAAGTTTCTCAAGTGATAGCATTGCATATGTAGTATATATGAACATGATAGCACACTTTCTTTTTTTTTCCCTCTAAGACATTCAAGGGTTTTCAAAAGCAGCAATAGACATGAGGAGACAGAGAATAAATAGGAAATAAACAAAATTCTGGTAATTTAAATTGACAAGCATCTCAGCAACATGGGAGAATGCTTCTTTTTTACACCGCCCCAAAATGCAGTTGCAAATCATAAATTGAAGAAAACACTGTATCACTTATTACAGACTTACGGTATCCACATTTCTTGCATCCTGCTCTGATGTTATCCTTATTTCCACCTGAAAGAGAAAATTTCACCAATTAGGTGTGGCCAAACAGAACTCTGAAGTTTCCTTTAAATGTGGCTTCATAATTTGAATACATCAGGAGAGATGACTCCTCAGAGTACTGAGTATACTAAGATCTATCTTAACAAAAACACTCCAAAGGAAATCAGTGCATTTCTAAAGTCACTTTTCTGTGCAGTAATCAGAATAAATTCGCTGCTACGGATCATTTAGTTTCATTTATTGCCAAATTCTTATTTGATTTATTATGACCTTTCCATTACAATTTCAATAATTATTCCACTTCTCTTAGAGTTTATGCATTTGTTTAGTTACAGTATGAATACAATAATAGCTATCTGACATTCCAATGGCCCACAGCTGCACATTACACACATATTGGTATTCCAGCAGTGCATAAGTGCTGGCAGATATTCAATGGGAAACTCTGAAAAAATTTATATTTTAATTAAAAGAACTGTCTTAAAAAGGTAATTAAAATTAAAAAAAAAAAAAAGAGACAAACAACCACTCCAGAAAAGGCAAAAAAGACAAACAGAAACAATTAAAAAAAACAAAACAGCTAAACTGTTAAATGACTCTGACTCTGGCAACATGGCACCAAATATAAAGAATTAAATGGGGAATGAAGAGAGTAACAGAAAAGTTTTAGGTACAGAAAGCATGTGATTTTCCCATCTGAGCCCACAGTTAACTTAAACAGATATAGTAGGACATGACCCAAAAAGAGAAATCCCAGAGACCCACCCTCCAAAAATAGATCAGTCTTATTTTTCATCTTCTGAGCCTATTCATAACGAAAGTCCCAACCGAGTTTCCAAAATCATAGTGCGCACTTCTATCTTCCAACTGAATAGAGTATGAAAAAAAAGAGTAACTTAAACAGCTATATAGCTTTGGAATAGCTACGTCACTTATTTAAATTAAAAAAAAAAGCCAACATAACAGGAAATCTATGATAGAAATTACAGAACCAGGAAATGGGTACATTTGCTTCATGATTTTAAACTGATGTACTGAGAAAAGCACTGTCTTTAGAAAATGCTACTCAAAATAACAGAGAAAACTTCAAATCCCAAGTTGAAAAACTAACTTGAAAGCCTGGACAACTCACTGGTCTGTGCCCCAAAGAGTACCGGAAAGCTAATACACACATTCCACTACAATACTGTGGTTTTCTGTGGATCCCAAAGTCTTAGTATTGCATATGCCCTTTGAGGTCTACAAACTCAGCAGTGTTTCTGTGCTTGTTTATCTTTTGAGGGAAATCCATGGGAGGTAAGGAAGTAGGGATCACAAAAGAAAGTGTCAAGAAGCAAAGAACAAAAGCATACCTGTATCTTGCAATGTCACATCAAAGAAAGACTCAAAACTGCATCTGCTTGCTCCCTACACCTTAGGACTGAAAAAGCAGTAACAACCAAGCTACCTGCTTTGTCTCAGCTTTCTGAAATACTCAGTTAACTTTAGTCCTACTGCGTAACTGACCTGTAGGTAAACAAAGATTTGGTATTGCACACAAGGATGTCAATATAGTCATATGCACGTTTCCTTTTTGCACTCCGTTCTTCCCAGGCATTAATCCTTAAGAAAATTAACAAACACCACAGCAGAAATCGTCACTAAGGACCTCATTCATTCAGTGGACCACAAGGTCGCAAAAAAA
>VXBW01003589.1:4935-90733 GCA_013400375.1 Thinocorus orbignyianus | reverse complement strand
AAAAAAAAAAAAAAAGCTTTAGAAACCTTTGAAGATGAGCTGTTTTCCTCAAGAACCCTTTCTAGAATGGGAGCAAGCTTAATAAGGTCTTCTTTTCTCTTAAGAGAAGCAGCTTACCAAAGCTCAGTCTTCTTCAGCTATTCTCTAAACGCTTCTCATGTCTCAGGATAAGAAAAAATTATGGATCTATGTATTTGGCTAACACAGATCTAAACCTTGCCAGCAGCACAAGTGTTTCTCTCTGCCCTGTCTCACCATCCTTCTCAACGGCAACTCAGCAGGACACAAACGTTACCCCGAAAAAAACATGAAGAGAAGGAGGAAAGCCGGGTCCGACCACAGCCCCTCTTTGGATCTACCTTTACAGAAGGCGGGTTACAGCAGGGGACGGCAGGAACGCAGCGCTTGGCCATCTCTGACCGGGAAGGCGAGGAGGGGCCCCGCAGGCCTAGCAGGGGTCGAAGGCACAGCTGTGGCCGTCGATGGCTGCCCTCACCGCCTGCGCATCTTCTCCCTCCCTGCCTCCCGCTGCCTCCCGGCCTGCTGGTTCAACAAACCGGCCCAGAAACGCTTCTCCACCGGCCGCCCCCGCAGCCCCGGGGAGATGCGCCGCCTGGCCGCCGTCCCCCGCCCGCGGCCCCCCTCCTCTTCTTCCCTCCTCCCGCCGCGTAATTTTCCATCATCCCGCGGTTCGGTTCCCCTTCCCCGCACGGCAGCCCCGGGGCCAACCAGCCATCGCTGCTTCTCTCCCGGCAAACCCCACCGGCGGCGCCTTACCCGGCAGCGCCATGGCGCCTCCCGCCTCGGCCCAGGCCTACAGCGGCGCCTCTCCCCGCCGGAAGGCTTTGCCTGCCGCACTCTCGGACTGTGCCACACGCAGGGAGGAGGGGATGAGGAACTTCCTTACCGGGTGGCAATGCCAAAAAGGGGCTGGAGGCTCCTGGAGAAACATCTAGATGCTTACGAGAGCAATTTCTTCCTGAGTGAATCCCGCATAAAGTCTAAAGGAGGGCTCACCCCTTAGTTCTTCCTCCTGGCTTGAGCGCCTCCCTCCCCACCTCGCTGGGCTGCATGGAGGCGCCCAAGATGGCGGGAGGTTCGGGGCGGTAGGTAACGCTGGAGGTGAGTGGAGGCCGCACGTTCAGTTCAGGCGGTGTGTGCCCGGCCGGCGCCCTCCCTTCCCGGCCATGAGCAACATCTACATCCAGGAGCCCCCCACCAACGGCAAGGTGAGGCGCGCCGGGGACAGGGGCCGCGGTGGGGCAGGGACGGGCCTGGTTTGGCCAGCCAGGGTGCAGGCGAGTGGTGAAGGGGCTGCTGCTGAGGCGCGTGCGGGGGAGGAAACCGGACCAGGCCAGGCCTGGAGGCGCTGCGGGGTGTGGGGTGTGTGCACTGAGGTTGCTTTTGCGTGGTGTGTGTGTGTGAAGAAGTGTTGTGTTGTATTGTAGGGGGTGGAGGGACACGAGTGAGGAGAACGTGTACTATGTGCCGGTGGTGGTTTCTGTGTTGTGGTGCCGGTCTGGGTGATGTTGGTCTGAGGTGATACAGCCCCTACAGACATGACCAGAGTCAAAGCACGATGTGCACTGCACGGGCAATTCTTGAAGCATTTAATTTCCTCCGTTCTTGACTGTATTTTAGGTTCTTAATTTTTTTATGATCTCATACTGAATTCAGTGGTGTTACTCAGGTTTGCAGGGGCATGTAGTGGTAGAAGAGGGCATAATGTCTTCAAACTGGAAGAGGGTAGATTTAGAATAGGTATCAGGAAAGACTCTTTCACCATGAGGGTGGTGAGGCATGGAACAGGTTGCCCAGAGAAGTTGTGGATGCCCTATTCTTGGAACTGTTCAAGGCCGAGCTGGATGGGGCTTTGAGCAACCTGCTCAAGTGGGAGGTGTCCCTGCCCGTGGCAGGAGCATTGGAACTCGGTCATCTTTAAAGTATCTTCCAACCCAAACCATTCTGTGATTCTGTACACCTTTGGAGATTTATGGTTTTTTTTTTCCCCTGATGTTATTTCATTATGGAAGTGATAAAGGGTAGCAAAGTTTCTGGCACGTGTCAGATACTTGGTCATTGGCCTTTAAACCTTATTATACCTGTCAGGTCAGAACTGTATCCTAAGTTCTGACAGTGCTATCTAGAACTAACAGTAGCTACTTGGCACGTTTGAATGTGTATTACTTTTACTAGTATAATGAATTCAGAAGTATTTTTTTAGCTCAGCAATGATATTACTTGATTGGTGACTAAGTTTCGATAAAACTAATGTTGTATTTATCTGTATTTTTATAGGTTTTGCTGAGAACAACAGCAGGAGATATAGATATAGAATTATGGTCAAAAGAAGCACCAAAGGCATGTCGAAATTTCATCCAGCTTTGCATGGAAGGTAATGACTGAACAGGATAGGAGTTCTTAAAATTATGCAATCTTTGTGCCTTTTTTTTTTTTTTTGGTAAAATAGAGGTCATAATTATGTTTTAACTTTAGTAGTTCATGGATTTATTTGTATTTAGAAAATATTAACTAAAACTAAGACAGTGTTTATCAAGGTTATTAAGGAACCCAGTTGAAAAACAAATATTTTAGATTGTTTGCTCAAATGTAGCAGATGACAGTATTTCTGTAAAGTTGCACGTCAAAGGCTTGGGAAGGCTTGAGACTTGCTATTTTCAGCAAGTCTCTACAAATTATAACTACTTCTTTAATGCATGTTTGAAATGACAATGATGCAGTATTGAACATCCTCCAAAATTCTCATTTCTGTGTCACGATCTTTACTACTTTTTTATTTTTTTTCTTGAGTGCTTCTAATGTTTCATTTGCTGTAGCTTTTCTTGATGGAAGCTCTGTAATGCTCTTCACTGAAGCAGTGAGTACCAGAATGAGAAGTTTCGTATTGGGAAAACAGTAACAAGAATTTGTGAAGGACTTGCTGCCTTTATGTGTTTTCTAGTTGCTGCTATTATCCTATTTATGCGTTTATAGAGTAGGTAAAAGTTCTTTTAGTGGTCTTCCGGTAAGGAAAAATAGCAGTCTGGGATTTGCGCCTCTAGCACAGATCCAAGCTGTTCCATGTTCTTATGCCTAATGTGGAGGTGTAGATGTTTTTTGCAATGGTTAATCAATTTATTAGCCCTTGGTAAGTCCTAAGAGTTCAGTTACCCCAGTGTTAAAGAACTGTGCTTTATTTCCTTTCTGAATTTGTCTGACTGCTGTGTAGGATTCTATGCTTCATATAATGAATACTCTCCTGAGTATCCTAGCATATAACCATCCACTAATACGTCTAGCTGTGTTGTAACGTTTACAGATCCTGCTTTGCCTTGCAGGATGCTGCAGATTTATTTTTATTTCTTAAAAAAAAAAAAAAAGTCAACCANCAACCAGAAATATGTCAAGTAAAGTTAAATTTCATTCCTTTTCTTACGATCTCATCACCCTTATCTGATAGATAGACAGGAAGAAGAGGACAACTTAGGGAGCAAAATATTTTGTTCTCTGAAAATGATCAGTTTGCACACAGTGTAGGTGGTGAAAGAGGTAATACTTGTGTTTTATGCTGGTGATTGAAAATGCTAATCTTTTGGTCTTGCTTTCTGGAACTTCAGTCTCTGGGCATCTCTGCTTTATTTACATGAAAGTTTGATTATTTTTTTTGAAGCTACTTACATGTATTTAATATCCTCTTCTTTTTCTTTTTCTTTTTCTTTTTTTTTTTTTTTTTTTTTTTTTTTTTTAGAGTATTACAATAACACACTATTTCACAGAGTAGTGCCTGGCTTTATAGTGCAGGGAGGTGATCCCACTGGTACTGGATCAGGTGGAGATTCAATCTATGGAGCTCCTTTCAAAGTACGTGTCTGTGTCTCTTATGAGTTCATTTTTGTTTTTTTATCAATCGGCTGTTTTTCCTCCTGTGTTAGATTGCGAGAAATCAAATCTTACATTAGAAATGCAACATTTTACATGTACAGTAGTTGCTTTCACATGTTAGTTCAGTGTTTTTGAGTATGCCTTTTTGAATTGGAAGCTCTTAATCTAGCTGTTCTGATACTATGATAAATGTATAACGTATGCTAGCATGTATAACATACTCTTGTATGAACTTCACATGTCAAAATAGGGAGGGGGAAGAGTGAAGAGTTGGTGTTGGTATGTGGCAAACTCACATGCAAAAACATACATTGCTTACGCACATTGTATCTCATTTAGCAAAGGTCTCAGTGTTGTGTATGTGTTCATTGGTGGTGTTCATAGCAGCACAGCTCATCTCTTAACCAGGAGGTTCAGATCCTGAGTGAAGCAACACATGCACAGCAGCTGTGTCCTTTCTGCCTGATTATTTTACCTCAGATGGGGCAGGCACCTTAACTCATGGCTGAAGCTGCATCTCCCTGCTGCTAGTGTGGATTCATAACTGTAACGGAAACATGAAGCTTGTGGAAGGGGTTGTACCTGAGCAGAGAACAAAGCAAGCATTGCTAAGATTGTGGTAGCATTGCTGCTTAAAATTAGTGATATCTCAGTAGTGCAGTATTTAGAACTGTGATACTGCTGTGATATTAATGTATTACTCATTGCTTTCGCCTTGCTTTGAAAGTAGTCCTATTCTTTTTTCTTATGGTCCAGAAAGCGTTCTTCCTATAGATTTTTGCAGTACTGTACAATTACAAGCTGTTACTGAGCTACTAATTATTTGACACAAGTTAGATGTTTTTTCCCTGAATACAGTGGTTAACAAGAATGCTAGTTTTATGAGAAAGATATGAAATGCAGTTACTTTAAAAAATGCTTTGGATTTTTTTGATGCTCGGGGGATAATAAATTCCAACAAAAGAAACAAACAAGTGGTTAGTAGTCAATAACCAAAAAAAGAGAAAGTTAACAAGACAAAACTTAGAGTTTTTATTAAATCTTGTCTTTCTATTTTTGATGTATTGGTTTCTAATTTTTGTCTTTTGATGTTTTTTGTTTATGTGTTTATGGTTTCTTCTGAAAGAATGTTGTTCACTTGTCTGCTGTATGACAGGCACTAAGAAGAAAAAGCTTTGACTAAAATGATCTTTTCTGCTGAAAACAGAAGCTTTTAAATACAGTTGTGTCATTTAGTTTCAAAAGACTTTGGTTTTATTACTGTCTGAATTTAAAAAATAAATAAATTAAGGACATATTTTCTGTGTGTGCATATTGATGTAGATAATCCGTAGCTAAGGAAGTGGAATATACAGATATTTACATAAATTGTGTTCATTTCTCTTCTGTCTTTGCCAGGATGAGTTCCACTCACGACTGCGATTTAATCGAAGAGGACTTGTTGCTATGGCAAATGCTGGGCCCCACGATAACGGGAGTCAATTTTTCTTCACGTTGGGTCGTGCAGATGAACTTAATAACAAGCACACAATCTTTGGGAAGGTTTGCTACAAGGACTAGAGTCCTTGTTTGAGTTTGACAGAAGCTCCTCTGTATTCAAAGGCTATTCTAGTGTTGTTGGCTACTACACGCATTTGAAACTTACTTCACTGTTTTCTAAGCTGTCTTTGTTCCCTTTTTCCCACGTCTGGTAGAAATACTTCTATGGGTTGTTCCCATAATTATCTACTTTTCTGTTGGTATTCTTCTAAATTATATCTTTGTATTGTGCTTCCTTTGAATAATCCTACTAATGTTATTACAGCTCTGTCTTATTAATCAAGTCCATCTAATACAGAGTTAGAAAACTGTTTGTAAATTCTCATTATCCAAGAAGAATCAGGAGAGTGATAAACATAAGACAAATTTATCACTCTTGTGACTTACTCGAAAGAAACGCAGCTATGTTTTTAATTTCACATTGTCTTTTACTTTACTCTTTCAAAGCTCAGAGTAAGAATTTGAAATCTTCCCCTTTGCATGGTCTCAAAATGCATGTTAAGCTACATATATTCCTTCAACTTTTAAACTGTTTCAGCTGTTAAGTTTAAAAAAACCATACCTTTGTACATTGTACTTACTTTTAGAAGTCTTCCATGCTTACAGTATTTTCTATATCATTTGTATTTTGAAAATTCTTTATATAATAATTGCAGTGTGTTTTGCAGAATAGTTAACAATATGTATAGGTGAGGTCTCTCAAACGTTTTTTATAATTCGGCAGGTTACAGGGGATACAATATATAACATGTTGCGCCTGGCTGAAGTAGAAGTTGACAAGGAAGAGAGACCTCTGAGTCCACACAAAATAAGAAGTAGTGAGGTAAGTATGTTTTGGTTTCAAATATGGAGTTTTAAAATGCTTTGTTCATAGCATTCACAGAACTGTTCTGGTAGGAAAGCTTGGCACGTCATTTTATATATTTTAAAATATTGAATCATTTAATTATAACAAAATGCTTATTAAAGATGTGTCTAAAATAATACTTTTTTAACAGGTTTTGTTTAATCCTTTTGATGACATTGTTCCAAGACCAAGTAGAAAGCTGAAGAAGGACAAACCAGACGAAGAAATTAAGAAGTCCAAAGTAAAAGGCACAAAGTAAATATATGCAACATAAATGGTGGTTAATTTTATTTCACCTTTAATTTGCAGCTTGGTAATTTTCTATTTCTGATTTTGAAACACAAGGCTTTACCATAATGAACTAATCTTAGCAAATCTTTCTTCCCTGTTCCTAATGGAATCCTACAAATCTAGTTGCTGTGGCTGAAGCACCTCATTGTGCATCAGCTGAGCTGTAACTGTTTCATGTTTGCTGGTAGTGTGTCGCAAAAATAGAGGTAAGAGATAGCTTAAACTTTTCCCATGGGCAAGAAAGTGTAATCACACTTTTGTGACTGAGATGACACTGAAGTTAATACGTGTCTTATTTTATTAAGTTATTTTAACTTATTTTATCAGCTAACAGTTCTCTCCCACTAAACTTGGCAAAAGGCAGGCATTTTGAAATTTCAGTTTCTGTGAATGAAATTTGGTAGTCCTAAGCATGCCATGAAAAGTTATAGGAAATCTAAAGTGTGTGGATGCAGTCAGTTGTGTTGGACAGAAATACAACATGTTGCAGCTGACTGGTTCCAGCATAGTGTAAACAATTACTTTGGGCGGAAAAAGTATAATTTCTTTTAATTACATGCTGGGAATGTATATACTCTTGATGCCTTTCTGAGCTGCTGTATCTTGAAAATGTTGGGTTTTTGTACTTCAGTGTTGCTCTGTTAGAAGGAAAAAAGAAATTAAGAAAATACAACTTCTCTGTTTTCAGAGCTGTCAGCATTTAAGTCTGTGAAAGTTAGTCAAGGCAACATTTCTTAAATTCTGTCTTACCGTTTTCTAAGTGATACCTAGCTATCCTGGCTATCCTGATTGTTTTGTCTCGGGAACAGAGTACAACATGCTTCTTGAAATATTCGCGGTTTATTGTAAAACAACTTGTTGTGGTTGTTTGGAATGGGAACATTTAGCAGAATAAAAAGCTTTCTAAAAAATCACATGCAATATGGAAGTAATATGTTAATGAAACATTATTTCAAAATGTGTTTTCTCCCTTAAAGAAATTTTAATCTGCTTTCCTTTGGGGAAGAAGCTGAAGAAGAAGAGGAGGAAGTCAATAGAGTTAGTCAGGTACCTTCCCGAATCATCCTTTCTTGCTTTTAATGTTAAAATTACCTTTTTTGTCGGTTTGTAAAAGCTTTAAAGTTCTTCATCTTGTTCTTATGTTTGAGTTTTGAGAAATAATACTAGAAGTTACTTCAATTTTTATCTTCTACTCTTTAAACTTCTAAAAAACAGAGGTTTTTAACTTTTCTACTTCAACTACTGCATGATATTTTTACATTTCCATAAACATAAAATTTCATTGTGCATAGGACAGATGCTACTCTTTAAAATTCATGGAGGTGATAGCAACTTTGTTCTTCTTCACCTCCATAATTATAAGAGTGTGATTTCATGGAAAAATACGTGAGATTTGAAATAGATCAACTTGCTCATTGCCAGTGCATTCTTAGCTCCATTTTTTATGTATATCCATTTTGTGTGCAGAATTAAGTCAAGTAATTGTGGTGAAAATAGTACATTATCATAATTAAAATATTGTGAATAATTAAACTGTTGTGAATTGTCCACATTCACAGAATTAGGGTTGCATAGGCAGTTGATCAAACATTTCCTAACCTGACTCTGTGTCTTAAATATGGTTAGTTTAAAAATGTCTTTAACAAGTTGTCATTCTTATTTCCACTGCTGACAAATTATTTCAGTAGAGCCAAAGGCTTCCTTACTTATTTGTTTGGTTCAGTTATCTACCTGTTCAGTTGGTGATCAGACTACATGGTGCTGAGTCCTGTACCACCTAAGTGAAAAAGTGTTCCTCAGCCCGTAGGATTTAGTCAAAATACAAGAGAAAACAATGAGTAGTGATGGACAATATTAATGAGATGGTATCAGTCAGGAAGATAGTAAAGGTTTATCATAACGGTTTTAGCTATTATTCTTTATATTTATTCTGACAGGTAAGTTGAAACAAGACTTGTTTAACTTAACATGCTCTTCTGCTGTTCTGCTGGTGGTGTATGTCTGGGTTTTAATATTACATTTAACTCGGTTGCTTTGATGTTCTTCCCTGTCACGCCAAATACTTTTCAGTTTAAAATTGTCTAAATTGAAAACTTCTGCTGTGACAAGTCCTTTTCAATGTTGTCATGCTGTCTTCAAATCAGCCTGAAAATCTCATCCTCATACTTGTCTGGGCTAAATTCTGGAGTAGCTGTTGCTGGGAAAATAACCAAATCAACTGTTTATGAAAAATTTCTATCAATTCCTTACAACAGAACAAAACCTTTATTTCCCAACTCTCATGGCTTGTTTCTGATAGATATAGATAGTATCTTTACAGTTCTGGGTATTGTCTTAATCTTGATTAAATTGATGAAATATGTGAATTTCAGCACCAGCTTTCATTCTCTGTTTAGATAAGAAAAATTGAAGCTCAGAGTTAATAATGGGTTTCTCTGACATCTACAACTTCAGAATCTGTGAACTTTTTTTTTGGTTACTAGGTGCAGTAAGTCTTGCTTGTTTCAAAGTAAGAAGGGTATGTTTCAATGACTGATATTGGGAGGAAAGTAGGTAAGAAGCACAGAAATCCTTTAACAGATCTGGGAAAAGGGAACATTTTTTGATTAATTTTTAGTACAGTGAGACTGAGGCTAAAATTATCTAAAGAGTAAAGGAAAACACCTTTGCAACAGTGGAGACTAAGGTCCCTAGCCAAAGAGTCCAGTCAGAAGCAGCAAGAGATGGAACGGAAGGTAGGGCTGGAGGCAAGTCTACAGTGTGGATGCAACGGGCCCATCCAGAAGACAGGATTAGACACAGATACACCTCTGACATAGGTCAGGCAAGAGGTGGATTGTTGGACTTGAGGTGAAATGGTGCTCATGGGCAGAAGATCTCCTGGGAAAGGCCACTGAGTCTTATCAGTGCACTAATAATGCCCACTAAGGCATTAAGGACCTGACAGTGGGACCCTCGCTGGGTGTTGATTAGTGTTTAAATTGAAGCTTCCAGTGTTCAAACTGCTCCCTTAATTGTATTTGTTTCAAGGAGTTTACAAAGGTAGATAAGCACTTGTCTTATATTTTATTTAGCTTCTGAATGCACACAGGAATTACTTGTTGAAGGAAATTATTCTTCATGTTGCTGGATCCGTTAGTCTTTTTTTCCCTACATAATAAAAAAAATAAGTTGTGCTTCAATAAGTAAGGTTTTATTATCCACACAACTACTGTCTTCCTGAAAGGATTGTGAAATGTGACTGAAAGGCAGACATTCAGGTCACAATACAGATTGCTTCTGTAAAAGAGATTTTTAGTCTGAAATCTTAAGTGTACTTTTTGGATTAGCACAGGGAATGCTTTCTTACTGCAGTCTTTCTGCTTAAATATCTTATATGGTGTTAGGTTTATTTGTCTGCCTGCCTCAATAGGTGATTCCAGCATGAGGTATTGCAAGCTGTTATTTTCTTTTCTTTTTTCCCCTGTAGGGTTCTAATTAGTGTTCTGCCAATTGATATGTATTGCATTGTCATGTGCCATTATGGGAGAGTCAAGTTCTTACCTCTTCACTCAAGTATGTAGTGCTAGACCATGTATCTTTATGATGTGTAAAGATTGTGATAATTAAACAGTCTCTTTGGGGTTTGTTGTTTTTTTTTTCCTCTTTCCTTTAAAATTAAGTCCATTGCTATTGCAAAAGTACTGTTCTAATCTATGTGGTCAGTTTGATGCACCTCTTTCTGGAACACTTTCTCTGTTCTTCTGCTGTTAAAAGTGTTTGTTACTGGTTACTGATTAGGCTGACGCTCACAAGAAACAAGTTGTCTTTTTCTTACCATTGTCCTTTTTCACCATTTATTCGCTCAAACACTGAAGTTTTATAATACCTTTTTTCTTTTTTTTTTCTTTTTTTTTTAACAGAGCATGAAAGGAAAAAGTAAAAGTAGTCATGATCTACTGAAGGATGATCCACATCTAAGCTCAGTTCCTGCTGTCAAAAGGTTAATATGTGTTTTCCAATTTCAAGAACAAATTTACTTCCAGGATATTAGACCTGATTAGCATTCTGTGTACTCACTGTTTGTCTGTTACTCTTTAAGAAATTAAGAATGGCAATGCTCAGTTGAACCAAATGTTCCTCTAACCCTCTGTGCTGTCGCCAACATTAGCTTTCACTGGATGCCCAACAGAGAATAAAAGAAGGGCAAGCATAATATTTACCTGAGTAATCTTCCAGCCTCCATCTACTTTAAGCTCAGGAGACTGTCAGTTTGATGTGATTCATCTATTTAGTAATACTTGATAGAATTCCCGTCAATGTATTTACTCAGTCTTTTGTAGTATTGTTTACATTTACATCCTTACATCTGCTGCCAGAAGTACCTCTGCTTTTTGATCTGAACCTGGCTGCTGCTGGCATTGTTTGATAAATTTTAACTCTTACACTGGAAGAGATAATGAGCAGTCAGTCCATTTCATACCTTTCTTTACCATAATCTTTTCTTAAGCCATCTTTTTTCTAGCCTAAACTTTTAAAGCCTACTCAACATTTCTTCACACACAAGTTATTCTGTATGTGTGGTTACTCTTATGCTTCCCAGCCCTGGTTCTGTTCTAAAATAGTATCTTTTTGTTGTTGCTTTTTTGCTAAAATCTAAACAAATTTAAAAATGAGATAAATCATAAATCTGCATGCTTGCATAAAGAGAGTCTCTGCTTTCTTCTCTGTTTCTTTTTAATACTTTTTAACTTCTGATTTGTTTTTTTAACCACCGTTGATTATTGAGCTGAGACAATTTCATGAAAATTTATTAACTCCCAAGAATTTGCNCGCATGAGCTGGATGCAGTACTCCAGGTGGAGTCTCCCAAGAGCAGAGTAGAGGGACAGAATCACCTCCCTCAGCCTGCTGGCCTTGCTTCTTTTGATACATGCCGGTATGCAGTTGGCTTTCTGGGCTGTGAGTGCACATTGCCAGCTCATGTCCAGTTCCTCACCCACCAGTACCCTCAAGTTCTTCTCGGCAGGGCTGCTCTCAATCCCTTTATCCTTCAGTTTGTATTTATATCAGGGTTACCCTGATGCGTGTGCAGGACCCTGCACTTGCCTTGTTGTTACGGTGTTCATATGGGCTCACTTCTGAAGCTTGATAAGGACTCTCTGGATGGCATCCTGTCCCTCAGACATGTCAGCTGCACTACTCAGCTTGCTGTTTTCTGCAGATTTACTGAGGGAACACTCTTATCTCACCGTCTGTGTCACTGGTGAAGATACTGAACAGTACTGGTCCCAGTACAGACCCCTCAAGGGCATGTCATGTGTGTGGGACTGATTTGTGTAGCTTTGCTTTAATCTACTTCATATTTCGTCTACCATTTTATTGCCTCTTCATTCAAGTCCTTCTTCAGTTTCCTCTTGACTTTACTGGCCTAAGTAACTTATTATTACCAAAAAACTCAGTGACCTGGCAGTTTGCCTGCTATGTTACTGAACTCACTGAATGGTTCAAAACCCAACATAGACTACTATGGATATACACTAGGGATCTTCCTCTATTGAAAAAAGTGATTGTTTGCTTCTGACTTTTCCGTCTTTTAACCACCTATTTATTCATGCATGGACTTTTCCATCGCCCCAGGGCTACTTAGTTTCTTTAAAAATCTTTTATTAGAGATTCTGTGTGAGTCCAGATATATCAGAAAGATCATCCACACCCTGTGTAGCCCATTCAGAACACTCCCAGTGGGTGGTAAGGCAGTTCCATTTATAGGCATGTAACAAAGTAGGTCATTTTATCTCTTACTGTGGCATCTTCTTATTCAGGACTGGCATCAGAGTTACAGACCTGCATGCATTCTAAATATTTTCTTTAATACTTTTAATGTGATCCGGGTTTGGGGTTATTTGGTTTTTTTGGTTTTTTTTTTTTTTAATTATAATCTTCTGTTACGAAACACTTTGCAGAGAGTTTTCTAGACTAATTTTTAAATTAAATTAATGTCATTGATTCCAGCAAGTTTATGGTTTCTTTGATGACCTTGATCACTTGCTGATGACTTAGAGCGCACTTCAAAGACTTAACTTTGGGAACTCTTTTAATAGTCCTTGCTTGGTTTCTTTGACGTAACTTCTTTTTAAATTGTGAGATGGAAAAATCTTTAAAGGTTTTTATTATTAGTTTGTGACAATTAACAGTGGGTACGTTAGCTTTAGTACATTCATATAGATTCCTTTTTTAATACACTAATCTGTAGTTGTATAACAAAGGAAAATTTTGATGTTTACCTTAATTATGAGTGTAGTGTATGTCAAATATGCCTATATAAAGAAGGTTTTCCAAAATGTAGACTATTTGCAATAAGATGCTAGAAATTATTTAATGTATGAGATCAAAAATGTCCATCTTAGGTGAGTTTCATTGTGGTTTTTTTTTCTTGTTTTAACTTTATGCGTTAGTGCTTTATCTGGATAGCTCAAGATATAGTTAGAATTTTTCCAGTGTTCTTAAAAATCTCTAATTAGAAGTTATTATTAAGTGAAATGATGGAAAATGTGATTAATTGATTGTTTTAAGATTAACATGAAGGTGACTAGGCTGACTAAAATTCCAAGTGGCTAACCAAACAAATTTTCTTTTTTTAAGAACTGGGTTTTTTTAAATAGTATTTTAAGTTTCCTCTGATACTTCAAAGTAGTTATGATTATTTTTCTTCCCTTAGTGATGCAGCAAGTGAAGAAGGGGATTTGAGTGAGGTAAGTAACATCTTTTTACAAATAAATCTTTGGTTTTTAGTCTGTGTGAATTTGACTTTTTTTTTAGGACAACAAATGCTACTTTACAGATTTTTGAAAACTAGCTAGCTCAGCAAAAGCTGGAGGCCCTTTCAGACCTCAAGGGTTTGGCCATTGTGAACAATCACAGCAGGGTAGAGTTATTACTGATACTACCTACTGCATTGTATAAAAACTGCTCACCAGATTATTTCAGTCATTATATTAGGTATATGGGAGGTTACATACCACAGAGTGACAAATGAACTGTTAATAAAAGCCCTGAAATTGCTTCTAAAAAAAAAAAAAAGTTAAGATCTAGTTTGTCTTGAATAGTGATATAACTCTGAAGTCTGAGGGGAAATCTGTGCATAACTGAGAGTCCTGTTGAGAAGATTCCTTCAAGGAAACAAATTTTCAGTAGATATTTATCACGTAAATTGAATTGATGAAGACTTTCACCACTGAAAGACAGGAAATCTGATAAACCAATCAGTTATATCAGTTACATTCAACCAAACACAGAGGCTATTTTAATTACAAGGAGATTGTCATACCTGGTGCAGAGTAATGTTGCTAGCTGAAGTATGTCTTTGCCTCCAGTCATAGGTCACGGGGGTAACCCTTTGAGTTGCTGCTGAGACAAGGATATTGTATTTGACTAGTGTGTATTTTGGCAAAGATATAATATTTGACTGTGAATGTACTCCCATTCCTCAGACTGAATCCTGAAAAGTACTATTTTGCATATCTATCCACCATGCGCAGGTAATTCACTGTTAGTTGAGGCACTGTGGAAGTGAAGACACAATCTGTCCCATTCTCGTGCCTAAAAAAAAAGAAAAGAGTCTGCTTCCACCCTGTTTCCTGTTGTTTTTTTCTCAAAGCCTACTGTGATTCAAGGTTCTTGGACCTTTGTAATTCCTGCTGTGCAGGAGCGTTTAGGTGTTAGAAAATTCTGAGCACCCTCCAAGTGCTGACATCCTGGCAGTCTCCTGACTACAGCATAGTCCTCTGAAATACCATAGCTAAGACTACCCTTTCCCTCTACATGGTTAAAATTACAATCTTGTAGTGTCTTATGTTTTTTCTTTAGCCAATTAGCATAACTCCAAAAAAAATATGGAATTATGTACCATTTAGTCTTTGAGCTGGCATCCTTCCACTAAGATTCATACAGGCTTCCTTTCCTTCTTCAAGGAAGGAAGTAGTAAAACTTAGATCCCTTAGTCTAGTCAGGCTTCTTCATTACTGAGAGGAATGACTTCTCTCTCCACACGTCTTTGAACCAAGGTGGCTTACGCCTTTTGCCTTTGCTAGGCCTGGAAGCATAGTACCCTGTAGCAAGTTGGGATGACTAATTCCACAGGTTTTCACAGCCTCTTTTGATCAATGTGGTACTTGTCTCCTCATGTAGACTGATGGGCAAACCTCGTCCATCGCATCTCATGACTGTAGTGTACTTCAGTGTACTTCATATGGAAGGAAGTTCTTAAATTTAATTTTTCTTTTAGTGGAGGATTAAGGAAGTTTTTAATGTATTGCCATGATCAAATTTTGGGTTCATGAAAAATGCCACATTGATATGAGGTCTTTTGCAGACCTCCAAGAGTTTATTGTGTAGAACAGACTATTTTAGGTTTAAGTCATACAAAAAAAGATACAATTTGTGTATGAAAAAATATTTAATTATTGTATTTCTAAATTAAGCAAATAAGGAGATATTTGTTTGAAAAGTTTACATTGAAATGAAGTATTTTTCTGAGTTTTTTGGTAAGAGTTTATCTTTGTAAGAACAACTTTCCATATTCAGCATTCTGTACTTAAAAAAAAAAAAAGCTAAAGGAGGAGTTTTTATCATTTTAAATCAATAAAGGAGGAAGAAGAACATGATGAAGATGCTGATAGTGTAGAAGGTGAAGCTGCTAGCAATGAAAGATCTCAAATAAAAGAACGCATTGCCAAGAAGTTGAAAATTGATACCAATGAAAATGCTAAACAGCAACTTCAAGAGGAGGAAACAAAGACGGAAAAGAAAACAACTAGTCGCAGGTAAGTAATTTACTTTGGGTTTGGTTTTCCTTTCAGCTTGTTTACAATTAGATTTTCCACTCAATTCTAGTTTTGCAGTTACTACACTGATAGGTTCATATTATATTAAAATTATTTCTCCCTGCCCATCTCAAACTATGGAAGATTAAATTGCCTTTTGCTTTCTCGTTTCTTAGTTTCATTTGGTGGCTTGATCCAAACAGTTAAGTTACGTTTTGTTACACTAAGCAATCATTGATCCCTTGAGTTTTATTTTTCCCTGTGAGTTATGAATGAAGAGTATTTATGTGTTTTTATCATGCTTTACTTTGTCTTTCTACACATCCGTAAGTTTGACTTTTGTAGCTTTTCTGTCTGTGTTAACACATGTTAGTCATCCATCACTGAGACAAAAAGTAAAGGCTTTCTAGTCATCCATTATAGTCTGGTTTAACACAGTAGTCATTCTTACAGTGTACTAGTTTTTCAACACTGCAATTAATACTTCAGTTTTTAAATATAATCTAAGGGTGTTCTTAGAGGGTTGGAATATGTCTGTGGTTAGTAGTGTAACGGTGTATTAAACTGCCTCTGAACAAGTATTTTCTGTAGCAGTACTCAGCTCTTTACGGACATAAAATCATGGGTGCCATTCATGTAATACAGTTGTGCCAGCCTTTCTGAACATCTGTACTGATTAGCACTCAATTTTCAGTGAGGTAATTTGTTTTCTTGGAACCTTGCATCTTGGCAGTCTTTCTTCCAGAGGTGGTTTGTGAATTTCTGCCTAATAAAATGTGCATGAGAACGTTTATCATGTATGCAGGTGATGTGTAGCAGACCCTACGGCAAGCTTACTAGGAATTATTGTCCACTGCCTTAATAAATGTGGGCTCTAGAAGTTATGAATAATTAAATCTTTGCCGTTTGTAAAGTCCGATGTTCAGGTTTACTTATTTAGTGAAACTGACTGGGGGTAGGGGGAGGAAGCATCAAGAATTTAATTTAGATTTTGTACTCCATAACTCTGCACAGTTGTTGTAAGTAACTGCCTGATGAAATTATTCAGATTTTGTCTATACTAAATTCTGTGTATGTAGTGGCTGTCTTAGATTCTCTTCCACAAGAGTCTTCTGTGAACTGAACTATTCCTCCTCTTCCCCCCTTCTTTTATGTGTTTTGGTTTGGTTTTGGTTTTTGTTGTTGGTTTGGTTTGGTTTTGGGGTGGTTTTTTTTTTGCTCTTTGTCCCCACTGCAGATACAATTTTGTATGTAATGGCCAAGGCAAATAGCCAACACAGAAGAATCTAGGACACTGTGTTTGTGAGAAAAGAATGTATGGTGGGCAATGTAGATGCTTCACAAGTTCCATAGCATTTACAATCCCAGTTGATAACTGTAGAGGAATGTAAAGGCTTTGGCTAAAGATACATGAAGATACGTTTTTTTTGTAATAGGTAATACACTTTGAGATATTTGACATATTGAAACTTTGGTTGTAAAATGGAAGGAATAACTGAAAGAAAATAATTTGTTGTTTACAGTCACTGGAAACTCACGTATCTGACTTGCACCCCTTGCAGGTTGATCTTTTTTTATGTGTCCATCCATATATAAAAACTATATCTTATTGAAGAAGGGGCTGTCATCAGTTATGGTGGGCATTCAATTATTATTTTACTTGTAAACCAAAACTAAGTCTTAAGAGAAAGGGGAGGGCACACCCTAATCTGTGGAACTTGATGGATATCAATCTGATTGTGCTTACTGAAACAATTTTATATTATTTTAAAAGAAAGATTAGTAAGTTTTGAGCATTCCACGTGAGGGTAGTGTTTTTAACTCTGTGTGGCCCTTTCATTTAGAAGTAAGCTGTGCTTTTGGAGTGATAGGAACACCTGTGTTATTTTGGATAATTATTTTATATTGGTATATTAAAATATACCAACTGCAAGTGTTTCTGTTTGTCTACCTTTGTTTTCTTGAGCAAGGAAAAGCAGTGAGAACATTGCGAAGAAAGTAATTTTTGTGAATCACTTCAAAAAGTTTGAATAGCTTCAGGAGAGAAATATTCTCAATGTTTAGCAGGAAAATCAGTGTCCTTTTCTATGTCTTCTCCAGAGTTGATTTGAATCTGCAAAGCACACTAGGTACGGTACAGAAGCCTTCATAATTTGAGCAAATCATAAAATAATTTGGGTTGGAAGGGACATTTGGTGGTCATCTGGTCCTACTCCCCCTGCAATGAGGGAGGATATCTTCAACTACATCAGGTTACTCTGAGCCCCTTCCAACCTGATCTTGAATGTTTTCAGGTCTG
This sequence comes from Thinocorus orbignyianus, assembly GCA_013400375.1. Taxonomy (NCBI): domain Eukaryota; kingdom Metazoa; phylum Chordata; class Aves; order Ciconiiformes; family Thinocoridae; genus Thinocorus; species Thinocorus orbignyianus. The sequence goes on along the minus strand of VXBW01003589.1, from coordinate 73,071 downwards.
AGGCATCTACCACCTCCCTGGGAAACCTGTTCCAGTGTCTCACCATCCTCATTGTAAAAAATTTCTGCCTTATGTCTAGTCTGAATCTTCTTTCAGTTTAAAACCATTATCCCTCGTCCTGTCACAACAGGCCCTGCTAAAAACTATGTCCTAATCTTTCCTGTAGGCCNTACGATAAGTGTATAAATATCTGAGCTATCTGAATAAACACTGAAGCTTGCTTTATCACTCATACTGAGTCGGCTGCATGTCCTCCCACGCCGTTCCCAACAGAGAAGTGTTCCAGCCCTCTGATCTTTGTTGTGGCTCCAACAGGTCTACATCGTTCTTATGCTGGAGGCCCTGGAGCTGGACACAGTGCTGCAGGTGGGGTCTCATGAGAGCAGAGCAGGGGGGGTAGAATCACCTCTCTTGACCTGTTGGCCACACTTTTTTTGATGCAGCTCAGTACGGTAGCCTGCGGGCTGTAAGCGTATGTTGCTGGCCAGCTTTTTCATACGCCAGTAGACTCAGGTCCTCCTTGGTTGCTCTCAGTCCCTTCATCCTTTGGTCTGTATTGATGATGAGGGCGGCCTCAACCCAGATGCAGGACCTTGTAACTGGCCTTGTTGAACCTCATGAGGTTCACATGGGTCCACTTCTCGAGCTTATCCAGGTCCCTCTGAATGGCATCCCATCACTCAGGTGTGTTAACTGACACCACTCAGCTTGGTGTCATCTGCAAATTTGCAAGGAAGCACTCAGTCCCACTGAGGAGGTTCTAGTCAGTCCTTTTTTTAGGTGTAGATGATGGGTGTAGATGATGTCACTACCAAAGTTCCTCGTTATTTTGTGTTTGCTGAAGACTCAGTATACTTAATAGCTGGAGGTAAATAAACAAGAGCGTTTGACATCAGAAATTGAGCACAATAACATAAAAGGACATAGCAAACAAAATCTGTAATTTAAATGAGCATTAGTTCTTCCTGTCATACTTAGTTTGAGACAAGGCAACTAGATTTTATGCTTTGGCAAATGTTATGTAGTCAGGAAGACTTGTGTGGTCAGATCTGTAAACTGATGTTGATCTGTTTCTTTTGGAATCGTACGTGAATCTGATCTATTTGTAGAACCATATAGTGTTAGGTACACCAGCATAAAACTGATGAGCACTGGCTTTCTGTTTCTCGTTATTCTTTCCTCTCTGTGACAGCACCTCAATCACATTACATGAAATCTAGTGCCATGTTTTCATGGCTGTACTTGATATAACTGGGTAATGTTTTTGAGGACATACACAGGATACCTAAAAATCTATCACCTGTTTTTTCCATTCTGCAATGTTTGAAGTTGTACTGTTGTGGCTGCTTTGGAATTGGTGGCTGTGCTATCTCTGCTCTAGACAGTTGGTCCACAGGTAGTATACTGAGGTCAAAGAGGATGATGGGTATCTTGGATCCCAAAATCTAACTACTGGTCTGATGGTTGAGATCGGTGCATAATCCGTGTAGTAAATTACATTAAAAAAAATATCTTGTGTTGGTTTAAATGGTTATATGTCAGTATGTGGAACAAGGGTACTCAAAGGTACAAAAGGTCTCAAATCTCCGGAAACATTGTTCTGAAGTAGTTTCCTAACTGAAGAAAGAAGTAATTCCTGGTTTTCAGTACTCTGCTTTCAGTGATAGATTAATCCTACACCATAATAATTATTGTGATATTACCCATAATATTGCCCGATACAGAATTAAGTATAAGCTTCTTGGAGTCAATGTACTATTTTTGATTGTGGAGTTTGGGCAAATACAGATTAGAGTTAGATAGCTGTGTCTGGTGATGGGGATGATGGCCAAGAAATTTAAAAGTTCTCCAAGGAGAGCTTTTTTCAAAAAGTACCTTCAAGTACATGGCAGCTCGATCTTTCAAATAGCAGAAGATGTTTTGCTCCATATGTACTCGCTACCGACCTATCTGTCCAACAACTGTCCACTAACTGTCTGTTGAGTTTTACAAAGACAGCTGCTAGAAACAAATTTGGCTAAAGTATAACAGCAAGTTTCTAGCACGAAGAGAACACAAAGCTAGAGCATACCCTTAGGAATGAGGTACTCTATTCCTGAGATTTCCTGACATTTTATCACATTTTCAGAGACAATTGCAGAGGCGTTACATAAGCTGCAAGTTGATGGTCGATGTGCTGTGTTTGTGGTTATTCCACTCTTTCAGGGCAGTAGCAGTAGTGCTATACCCAAATGGGTTATCTTAACTCAGAAGAGAGTTTTACTGGATGCCTTTCCAGCAGCTGGGAGCGATAGCCTTGGGAGACACCATTTAGTACCACAACATAAATTTCTGGACTTCATGATTTCCATATAATTGTCTGGCATCCTCTGGCATGAAAGCCAAAGGCACGGTATTGTTTGTTATAAATTAGGTGTTGTTAACTTTGAGGTCTGGTGAGATAAAGTAAGATAATTTTTGTAAGTGAACTGAACATAATTGATAATATTGTCCTGGGACTTCACCACTCACTGTAGTCCAAGTGTGTGTTGATCAGAGCAGGCAGAATGTGGGAGGTGCAAATATCAAACAAAAAGTTGGATCCACCATACATAGCTTGGAGGGTAATGTCTACCAGAGAGCCAAGAAACATGTTACCTGTCAGAATTTTTCATCTCATCAGCTATTTAAATGTGGTAATTGAACACCTAAAAATATTTTTTCAGAGCGCTGTCTTTTAAACATCCATCGTGACTTTTTCTACCAATCTGGATTAATTTGTATCAGTCCTGTTTCTTTTAATACAAAAAGATTTGTGAAGTCAGAATTTTCCACATCTGTTTCAGAAAAACGATACAGAAATAACAGACACCTTCTCAAATTCATGATACTGAGATCTAATGCTGCTTCTAAATGCAGGCATACTTGGAGTACTCAAATGGTGACATTAATCTTAGTCATTTCAGTAGGTATTTGAACCTTTTGTATATGTTTTTAAAAATAGTTTTAAAGACTTTCTTATATTGTATTATATAGGAAACCTTGCAAAAAAAATTCCTACTCATTTTGGCAAGTTGTTAGAGAAATTTCACAGGTCTGGTTTTGTTTGGTTTTGTTTGTTTTTTTTAATCTTATTTGAAAGCTTAAACCTAAACTTCAAAGTATAGAATAGTATTTTACATGAAGGAATGTATACAGATTAGAGAAATGTTTGCTGTCATTGCAATAGTAGTGACGTTTTTCAGTATTACATCAAGTCTGTAAAATAACAGTGGCTTGAGCTGATCATCTGCAGGCTTCAGAGTAAACAATCCTGTTTTAGTTTGGCCATTAAAAATACTGGGTTTGCATTTGTTTCCATCCTGTAGGTGGAACTCGAGTGCTATACATTTTTGGGTACCAGCTTTTAAAAATTTTCACTGCTTGTTTGCAAGATGTGCAGAGTACCAGTAGAGTGCAGGTGACTACAGTTTTTCACTATAGAGTCAACAATTGCAGTTGGCATCCTTATGGGTGTGGTATTATATAGTGATATGCAATAGGTGTCTGGAATAGCTAAACTACTGAGGGGAAAACAGGTGGCTTTCCTTTTTTCAGTAATCAGTGTCACTTGAATTTAACTCTGTGTATTTCCTGTTGTATATTTTGGTCCAAAATATCGTATGAATTGCATCTGAACTGAGTAATCATATTTCTTTTTGGTTTATAAGCCATCACTGACTATTGTAAGGAGATGTGGTAATAGTAGTACTTACTGTTAACTACTGTTTTAATTAATATTGCCAGTCCCTTGCATTCGTAGTTTTTCTTACATGCATGTTGCTTTTCATGGGTCAAATAAATCATGTCATGAAGCTTTAGACATCTACTATGTCTAAGAAAATACTTACTTCGTCCTGGACACTGAAGTTTGTAACACTTTCTGAGGTGTAATTCCTCTGACTTCTTTTTCTCCATTTGTTAAAAGACAAGATGAAATAGCTGGTTTACTTACAGATAGCTGCACTTGGTCGAATGACTTGCATTGCCAGTGCTGTTTTGCCATCTAGACATAATAGTAATAAAAAGTATTTAATAATGCTAGATAGACATCCTTGAGGTCATGCAAAAATAATTTCAGACCATGCAGTAAAAGTTGTATATGTTAAAACACTGTAACATTTTCCTGACATCTGAATAAACATTAATACACTGAGCATGCAAGATTACTTTCTTAGTACTCTTAGTACTGTGGTATAAAACAGAGGTAATTTTGTATTTGATCTCTTTTAAAAGACCTTCAAATAAAAACTCTGTTTCTCTTTGGAAATCTGCAGTTGTTATAAATGAAGAATTTGATAATTTTTGTTTGTATATTAATAATATATGGTAGAATATTTTGTTGTAAATTCATTTACTGTGTACTTTTACCATATGCTTACAGTGGAGGCAGGTTAATGAAAAGAAATAAAAATTATTTTGGAGACTCACATAATTCGACAGTGGAAGAATGCTTGTCATTCTTGTCATTGTTGAAAATTTATAACTTCTTTGTTATTTATAGCACTTACATTTCTGTACATCTGTGGAATGCATTCGAGGTGTCACACAAGTCTGCTGTCTATAATCATCACTGCAGGGTGGTTGATATATTTGCTGGCTGTAATCTTCGAGACCGTGGAAATCCTCTGACTGGAGAACACTGCAGATGTTACACCCATTTTCAGAAAAGGCAGTCATCATAGGGATGATCTGGTTAGCCTCGCACTGCTTCTTGGGCAAATCACAGGGTACGTCCTGTTGGAAGCTATTCTGGGCATGTGAAGGAGAAAAAGGGAATTGGAAACAGTCAGCATAGATCTATCAAGAGCAAGATGCAGAGGCAACAGTGGATATCATCTAGTTTGAGCATAAAGCTAGAGTGGATGAGTTTCTGGGGTTCCCTCCAACCTGAATGTTTCTGTGATCTGTTGGGGTTTTTTTATTATTTTTGAAAAATTATCTACTGTCCCCTACCGTACTCAGACTCTGCTGAGGTCTGCAATAACATCACGGTGCTTTAGTTGTTGGGGTGTTTTTAATTGTTTTAAGTTACATGAGTATGTATTTAGGTATTTATGCTTCTGCTTATTTAAACTTAATCCAGTGTATCATCTGGTGTTATACTTTTTTGTGAATGTTGTTTCTAAGCAGTGGCAATGCGATGTGAATGCCATATACTTATTACTACTTATTAACTTTGGAATGTGAAGTTTAGCTATTTGTATATAGAACTGTGATATTCTTTTTTCCCAATAATGACTGTTTCTAATTTATTAACTCTGTAATTCTACTAGGATTTTATTAAACTGGGCATAACTGTTACTATCAGTAACAGTAATTGTCCAACAATATAGCTTGTCTCCTTGTTTTTTAGTTTAGCATCTGGAAACAGAAATTGTATGTTAGTAGAACTGGCTTTTGGGTTCTTAAATACAAACTTTTTACAACTGACTTTGAACTTTGCTATACGTAAAGATCTCCTGTTACTTTCATATAGCAAATTCTGGTATTGTGGTATTAAAGCTTTAAGCCAAAAGAGACCATTAGATTAATTGCGTATCTCATGCTATAATTCACTGCCAAGTTACCCTTGTATTGAGCTCACTGTTTGGCTACAAATGAACAGGAAAGGTATTCAAATGTAATTTGTAGATACCAAGGGAGTGTAGTTTGGTCCATATTTAGTCAAGCGATGTGTATTCCAGTATTTACATACCCTACCCCTAAGAGTACCTCATCCAATTTTACATTTTAAGTTGTCTGGGTTCAGCTTGCAGCCAATGACTTTTTTTGCTGCAGTATGCTTTATTTTCTCTTACTTCAGCTACTTAAATTCTAATTGAGTCCTTTCCGTCTCTTTGATAAGCTGTACCTGTTTGAGTTCTTTCAGTCTTTCACAGTAAGACATTTTTTCCATTCCTCGGGTCACTTTATGGCTTTCTTTGTTCCTTCTCCATTTTTTTCAACATTCTTTAAAGAGTTTTGATCAGTAATCTCTTATTAGACTTACTAGTCCTGTATACAGAGAGCGGCAACGTTTTCTCTTACTTCTACCTCCGTTTATTCATACAGTGCCCACATCAGCCCTTCTTACCAATATTCCACTGAGATTGTTGCTAGAGCTTTCCAGGTTTTCAGTCATCACTCTCAAAGAACTAGTTTCCCATTTTGTACACTTACTGTATTTTTTGCTTCCTAGATTTTGGCAACTAATTGTCTTCGGCTTTTGAGGGTTTTTTTAGCAAGCCCAGTTTGCCCAGCAATCCTGATGGGAGAATTTGCTACTGTGACAGTTTGTGTGATTCAGTAGTAGTAGATTTAGTACTGAGTTCCCTGGAGTGAACAGATGTATTTCCAGTTAGTGTTAAATATCTCATTGACAACTATTTGAAGCAATAACTTTTAAAACCTAATTCTTATTTAATGAAGATGTTGATTCGGCCTGTGTTGCTGTGTTTTTTTCTAAGGGCTTCCTTACTCGAAAGTTCTGGGAAGCAAGCTTTCCTGGTTTCATATATTAAGAGGGGTTATTTGGGTTGACTCTAAAATTATATAAGTTAGCAACCAGTCAGGAACTCATCTTGAATTCGACTAAGTAACTCACTGATAGCATTATGTCAGAATCAGTATGCTACTCTGAAACTTTGTTTGGTTTTGACTAGTATGGTTTTTCTGTGGGAAAGTTTCATTGGATTATTGTATTCTATCTTGATTCAAGGAGCAATTTTTTTGTGTGTAATCCAGTATCAGATTTTTTTAAAAGAGATATTGCCAATAAAATTGATGTAAACATAATGTAAATGTTGAGATGAGTGTGTGTAAACCAGTTAGTTTTGGGTTTTGGGTATGTACTGAAACTAATAGCTTTAGCTGCAGCTCATTATAATAAATGCAAACCTATTATCCTCTTATCATGACCTCTTAACTTTGAATGTAAAAGCCTTTGCTGAAGTCCATAAAGTACCAGGTTTCAGAATAATGGAAAGCGTCTGTTAAGGGTTAAAAGAATAGAAGAAGAAAAACATCGAAACTGTCAAGTGGAAACAAGCAGAGATTAAAATCTATCAGTAGATATACTGTAGCACTACAAAAGATTATTGCATGACATTGTGTTGACATTTGTCTCTCCTGTTCTTGCTTTGGGTTTTTTTGTTTTTTTTTTTTTTTGTTTTTTTTGTATTATGGTACCTTCAGATCTTTGTTACTGCTCTGCTTACATTTTTAATTTAATTTTCTTAGATCTTTTGAATTCTTCCGTATTTTTAAGTGTTAAGAAGAATGTTTGTGTTTCATCTGACAGTGGAAGGTTAATTATAAACATTTGTGGTTTATTCTGAATCATTCCACATTATGTATAATGTGTGATTATTGTGCTCCATCCATATTGGTATTCTTTCAAAACTAGGAACCATCAATAGTTATAAACTAGCTTATGTTGTTCTGTTTTAACTTCCTTGAAGGGGGCCACTTAGTGCCCCACTCTAAAATACGTGTCCAAAGCTATTTTGAACAACTTAATAGATTAAATTGAGAAATTCCAATTTTATGCAAAAGTAGCTATTTAATCACATACTGAAATGGAACAATTATTAAATTAGTGGTGACATGAAATTAGACTTTTTTTATTTCTGCTTTGCTAGATAGAGAAGTATATTCGAAGTACATTGTCTTGATTTGAAAACAGAATGGGTAACGATTACAAAATACATGACAAAGTTAGATATCTGTCTGCATAATATCCTGCCATAAAATGTCAGCTGCAGAGTTACAGCAGTTTTTGTTTGACTTCATAGAGCTCTTTGTAGCCTGTACTTCAAATAGAATAGTAAGTAGAAATTTGTAATATTTTCTTGAGGCAGGAGAAGACAGTATTAAAAAAATCCCAACTTTCCTTCTCAATACTTATTTGTTCTGCGGTGCTTCCTTGTATTAAGAGACTCTGTGCTGTGCTTTGCAAAATTCCATTAAGCATAAAACTTATTTCCACTGAGTAGTCTCTAGCATTCCTCACCCTGACCTCAGAGTGCTGACTTTTACATATAGCTTATATAATATTTCAGAAATTTTGTGGGGTGCTTAGCTAGAGTTTACCGTCAGCATCCCCAGAGCTCCATCTGTTACCTTATTGTATGTTTTATATTGAAGTATAGTCTAATAAATAAAATATTTTAATATATAGTATTAGAGTAGAAGCTAGATACTGAGAGGCCACCTGTATGTTCTTGAATTTATAGCTCTTATTGCTTGGAAGAGGCTGAAGTGTTATGGGAAAATACTATATATACTGACATTTTTGCAATAAAAGGTCAAAGAAGTCATGTGTTATCTTATGTATTCTCACCTCCTTTTATGCAGTTTTGTCCCATAGTATGCTGACAGAAAGGTCTGAAATTATTGTTTGGAAAACAGCTTATAAATTTCCCGAGGAACTTATTTTACTCTTCAAAACTGCCCTGCAGCTTTTCTCAAGTAGGATGTAGTACCCATTTCATAATCCATAAAATTCTAACCAATATTTCTGAAAAAGTGCAAAAGCTCACATAGTGCTGGATTTCAAGGGAACATACAAGCAGCAAGTCTTTGCTGTCAGTCCTGTTTCAATGCAGAGTATCAAAATATTTCTCTTAAATCCCAGCGTTTATGTATTTTATTACACTAAATGTACTTAGGACTGTTCCAGATCACTCTGTAGAGCCATGCTACCATCAAGCAGGTCCAGTCTCCCATTCAACTTGATATCCTCTGCAAATTTCTTGAGGGTGCACTCAAACCACTCATCCAGATCATTGATAAAAGATATTTAACAGAACCAGTCCCAATACTGAGCTTTGGGGAATATCACTTGTGACCAGCCGCCAACTGGATTTAATTCCATTCACCACAACTCTTTTGGCCAGGTCATCTAGCGAACCATGCACCCATCCAAGCCATGAGCAGCCAGTTTCTCAAGGAGAATGTTGTGGGAAATGGTGCCAAAGGTTTCACTGAAGTCCAGGTGAAAAACATCCACAGCTTTTCCCTCATCCACTAAAAGGTCGACTCATGATAGGAGATCAGGTTTTTTAAGCAGGACCTTCTTCTCATAAACCTGTGCTGACTGGACCTGATCACCTGTTGTCCTGCTTGTGCTGCTTAATGGCATTCAAGATGATCTGCTCCATAATCTTCCCCAGCACGAAGGGCCACAGTGTCAGGCCTGTAGGTCCCCTGGTCCTCCTTGTGGACCTTGTTGTGGATGGACATCACATTTGCTAACCAGTCAACTGGGACCTCTCTAACTAGCCAGGATTGCTGTCAAATGGTGGGAATTGGCTTAGTGAGCACATCTGCCAGCTCCCTCAGTACCTTTAGGTGGATTCTATCTAGTGCCATAGATTTGTGTGTGTCTAAGTGCTGTAGTAGGTCACTCACCATTTCCNCCAGGTCATCTAGCGAACCATGCACCCATCCAAGCCATGAGCAGCCAGTTTCTCAAGGAGAATGTTGTGGGAAATGGTGCCAAAGGTTTCACTGAAGTCCAGGTGAAAAACATCCACAGCTTTTCCCTCATCCACTAAAAGGTCGACTCATGATAGGAGATCAGGTTTTTTAAGCAGGACCTTCTTCTCATAAACCTGTGCTGACTGGACCTGATCACCTGTTGTCCTGCTTGTGCTGCTTAATGGCATTCAAGATGATCTGCTCCATAATCTTCCCCAGCACGAAGGGCCACAGTGTCAGGCCTGTAGGTCCCCTGGTCCTCCTTGTGGACCTTGTTGTGGATGGACATCACATTTGCTAACCAGTCAACTGGGACCTCTCTAACTAGCCAGGATTGCTGTCAAATGGTGGGAATTGGCTTAGTGAGCACATCTGCCAGCTCCCTCAGTACCTTTAGGTGGATTCTATCTAGTGCCATAGATTTGTGTGTGTCTAAGTGCTGTAGTAGGTCACTCACCATTTCCCCTTGGATTATGAGGGCTTCATTCTGCTCCCTGCCCTCTAATTCAGGGGGCTGGGTACCCTGAGAACAACTGGTCTTACTACAAAAGACTGAGGCAAAGGCGGTGTTAAATATCTCAGTCTTTTACTCATCTTTGGTCACTATGTTTTCCCCTCTGTCTAACAAAGTGTGGAGATTATCTTTAGTCCTCATGTTATTGCTAACAATTTTTAATGTTCTTAACAGGAGAAGCCAAATTAAGTTTGAGTTGGGCTTTGGCCCTTCTCATTTTCTCCCTACGTAGCCTCACAGCGTCTTTGTATTCCTCGTCAGTAATCTGCCCTTTCATCCAAAGACCATAAATTCTCCTTTTTAACCTAAATTGCAACCATAGCTCTCTGTTCAGCAATCATGGGCTTTTTCCCCAGTGGCACATTTTTTGGCACATGGGAACAACCTGCTCCTGCACCTTTTACACTTCCTTCTTGAAGAACATCCAGCCTTCCTGGACTCCTTTGCCCTTCAGGACTACCTCACAAGTGACTCTGTGAAGCCAGCTTCTGAGTAGACCAAAGTCTGCCCTCCAGAAGTTCAAGGTGGTAATTTTGCTGACTCTCCTCTTTGCTTCTCCAAAAATCAAAAACTGTATCAGTTCATGCCCAAGGCAGCCTCCAGCTGTTGCATCCACCACAGGTCCTTCTCTGTTCACAAGTGACAAGTCCAACAGGGCACCTTCCGTTGTTGGCTCTATCATCAGGTGTGTCAGGGAAATACCACAGAACTTCCACATCTTTGTCATTTATAAACTGAACTTTTTTGTTAGTTTAGGTATTTTTGTTTGCATCTGTTTGTGAGGGTGTCTATAAAGTAGATCCCCAGAAAAAGAATGTTAGATATTTTTATGGTGCCTTGCTTGATCTTGACTATCAATAATGTTAAACTGGGAAATCACACAAAAAATCATTTTAGATATAAGAGGAAAAAGAAAGGAAGAAACTTGGTCCTATATGTTTCAATAGTGTTTGAGGGAAGGGAAATGCTTTCGGGGTCTTTTGGTTTGGTATTGATATCCTGCCTTTGTAATGACCATACACAGACTCACCTACTCACCATATAATATCTTGGTCATGCTACCTCCATGTCAGATGCTAGGCTTCCGGTTTAATTTGTGCATGTTTGGTATCTTTTGGGTCACTTACCATGGCATATAAATCCAATATGGATTTGAAATCAAAGTTCTAATTATAAATTGCTATTTATCCACAGTCATGGGAGCTACTCACTTCTGCAAATGTTTACATGAATCAGTGATTCCAGTTAAACTATTTATCTAAGTAGTTCATAGAAATAAGCCCGAGAACCACTGAAATTTGTGGACTGGAACTTGACAATCGTTACGTTGTATGAAGAAAAAGGAAAGGAAAGATTTTGGATAAAATGACAGAAAAGATCCTTACTCTTGGGACTAAGTAACATATTTTTTTTATAAGGCTCTGTGATTATGACTTTCCTTTTGTGTTCTCCTTGGCTGCTTTTTCTTACCATTTCTTACCATTTTTTTCCTCAGTTACAGTTGCTTATGGAGTTCCATGTAAAATAAATCCCTTATACAATCCCAGTAAATCACGTTTAAAATAAGTAAGCTACAAAGCAGGGCCACAAGTAAGCTGTCAAAGACAAGAGACTTTTAAGGAAGTTTTAGCGCTTTAGAAAGTGTACATGACCTGCCCACAGCACACTGCATAAAAGATACATACATCAGTCTTAGAGAGAAATGGGGAAGGCATCTTACTGGGACTTAAACCTTGAATGATGCTCACTTCTCGCGTTTGTTTTTATCCTTATATGGTTTATCAAGTTATTTGGTTATTAGGATTTTTTCTTATCTTCACAAGTAATATTATAGTATTAATGGTTTTAAAGTACACTTAAGTGACATTTTCTTTTGCTTTGCACGCTATTTTTCCTTAATTCATGGGGAATCACTCACCACAGTTGGACAAATTTTCTTTAAGGAATGCAATAATATTTGATTTAGCGAAGAGTAATGTTTCAAATTTTATCTATTATTCTTTAGAACTTGATCAGTTACTTTTTGACTGATGAGGTTCTCTTTTTAATTATCTCAGAAAACGAAAAGAATGATCTTGTTTTCCTTTGGTAAAAATTAATTCCTGGGTTATCTGTAAATTTAAGAAGCTAGTGTGTTACTTTTCATTTGCATTTTTATATTTTGTTCAGGAAATTCAGTATTTCAGACATGTATAACTGACATATTGGAAAGAAAGATTACTTGGGAATTGGTTTTAGAAATACATTATTTTTCTGAAAAAGACCATTTACTTTGTGCTAAAGATTGCATGATTCATTTATTCTTTTCAAAATAATGTAGATTTCTCTGTATTCTTTACGTTAATAACATTCATTGTAAAGAAAAAATAATCCCAGACATACTCTTTGTAGAGTTAATGATTGGCAGTAACTTAAAAGCAGACTATACTATGTTAAACACAAACCCAGATTGTTTGGGCACAAAACCCAGAATCCCAGCACTGAGATTTTTCTTGGCTAAGCATCAAAGCGTGTTAATAGGTATAGTGTTAGCCTGGGACAAAGACAGGGTTGTTCCAGTGGTATATTTCATCCTGCTGATACTTGGCAAGAGTCAGTGTATTTTTAGGTGAAGTTTGTGAGTGCGTTTGTCTAGTCACCTGGAAAAAAGGATGTGTAGATGACCCGTGAAAATGCAGTTAGCACGATGGAAGGTGAGAATGTGTAATCGTTATTATACAGTGAATTGTTAGCACTATATTGTGGGTAAAATATCATTTCAAAGAGCTGGAGTGTTCTCAGTTGTTTAGCTGCGCATGCGGTTTTTTATTTTTTTTCCTGGTAACAATGGATTTAACGGTGGTATAACCACGTACTTTTTAATTGCTAAATGTTCATGCTCCATTTCCTTTCTTTGTTTCAACAGAGTTGAGTAGCACGGAAAGAGACGTTTTGAGGTTTTTGTTTTTGTTATGGAATACCTTTTTTTGTAAATGTGAGCAATACTTTTTAAAGTGGTACTGCAGTGAAGGATAACTACAGTATATCCAAACATTTTCTTTATTCACCACATCTGCTTTTTGTCCCAACAGTCAATTTATGGTATAATTCAATATTTCTATTGTTTTACATGTTGTACGGTAATTTTAGTGTAGTGTAGAATGAGTCACATTGGTTATCAGATTCCAGTTGTGGAATCTTTATAATTAATCGTATTTCCTGAATAAAAAGAAGGGAAATTCAATTCTTGCCTAAAAAGTTGTTAAGTTTTTGGTAGCTGGTAGTTAATAGTTGTAGTTACTTGGTAGTAACAAAACAAAATAAATTACAAACTTTGTGAACTGGGCAGATGTGATTTGGAAATCTTTCAGATGGTAAAAGTAACCTGCTAGTAAATTGATTACTTTTTTTTTTTTCACTACCTCAAAGATTGTAGCTACTACACTGTCATAGGTAAAAAGCTATATTTCATTTTATTCTCCATCCTACTTTATAATACTTAACATGCTGGTGATTTTTTGAGTGCAGGTCTTCACCGAGTTGTCTGCAAGTCCACCTGTCATCTTTGCTGTCAATTGGAATAATAGACTTTACATCATGTTTTTTGGGGAAGAATCTTCTAAGCTCTTTTTCTCTTAAGCCTGAAATATTCAATTTCTAATCAAAGCATTATCAACATTACAGTGTTATCTTAGTGATGAGCTTAATGTAAATTCCTGTATAAATTGACAGTGGTATTCAGGGTCTCTTTTTTCTTTCACTTAGGTCAACAGAGGAGATGACCTGTCTTTCTCTGAGAACTGTGTAGTGTAGGGTAATGAACTTTTGCATCTTTTATCTGTTGGTTTGGGTTTGGGTTGTATTTTTGTTTGTTTGTTTGTTTTTTTGGTTTGGGTTTTGGTTTTTTTTTTCTGAAAGCACTATTCCCCTTTACTGTGTTCCTCCTCTACAGGTATATAAGCAATCTTTCCAAAGCAAGCTGTGGTCCAGGACCTTTTCCAGGAGGACATTTCCTTTATTGCTGTATATGTACAGCAATATCATTTTCTGATTCTTTACCACTAGCTGAACTTTAATCAACCAAATTTTTAGTCCTTTCCTAACTGTTAGGCTTCTCTCTGTTTTCATTCCACTGTTGCTTTGCCACAGTTGGGCCTATTGAAGATCACTTATATTCCCATTTCCTTTGTAAATTATTAATTTTCAGTTTGCTAGCTATTCCTCACAGCAGTTTACTGTATTTGAGGGGGAAATTGCTGCTGTCAGTCTGTTATTGAAATGAGTTGCAGAATATTTTCTCTGATTAGAAGATTTTTGCATAGTAAAACAGTGATTATTTACTACATCAACTTTTAAAAATTTTGAATTTTTAAGTTAAATTATGTGTGTCCCTGAGTGCAATACTAAATTAATTTTCTGTATAAAAATACATTTAATTTTGGAGTGCCTTTGTATCTAGATAATTTACTTTCTTAGTTGTATATTTTTTCATATTTCTTCTGGTTGATGGATATTCACAAACATATTGTTAAATACTTATGTGCTCCTTCTGCAAATTCTCTCATAAAGTAATTCAAGTATCTAAATTTTAGTTTTGTTTGGGTTTTGTTTTATTTTGCTTTTTTTTTTTTTTTGTAAAGGGTAAATGTTATTATGTGATGTGGTCTTTTGCTTTCCATGTGAATAATTTAAATCTTTATATAGGTAGCTAAAAATAGTAATACTATTAGTAGGATCTTTCAGATTCAATAATTTGACCATTATTTGTTAAACTTCACAGTTCCAAGGTTATTTTGGATATAAATGACAACTGTCTGCATAATGTTCTAGTTAAGATTGCATCTTTGTCAGGAAGTCTAGTGATAGGACAAGGGGTAATGGTTTTAAATGGGAAGAGGGGAGATTTAGATTAGATATTAGGAAGAAGTTCTTCACCGTGAGGCTGGTGAGGCACTGGAACAGGTTGCCCAGAGAAGCTATGGGTGCCCCATCCCTGGAAGTGTTCAAGGCCAGGCTGGATGGGGCTTTGAGCAACCTGCTCTAGTGAGAGGTGTCCCTGCCCATGGCAGGGGGGCTGGAACTCGATGATCTTTAAGGTCCCTTCTAACTAACCATTCTATGATTCTATAATTCTATGGTTAAGATTACACGTGCTTCACTTAAGCAGTGAAACATGTTACTTGCAAAGTAAATGTAACTTTTTTTTTAAATTAAATTTTATTAAATTATATTTATTAGCTGGTCAACTGCATTTTTAACATAGACATGCAGCCAGTGATATGTATTGGTTTCTGCCTCTTTTTGCTAATCTGCTGAATTTTGTATTGAATGACACTAGTTTCTAAGTAGTATTAGATCTCAACATACAGCAGTGTATAGGGAGTTTATGGTTATAGAGACAGCCAAAATTATTACCCCCTTTTGAAAAACGTGCCAGTGTTGTATTGAAAGGCAGCCTTACTAAGAGTGTTGATAGGATAGTAAGTATGACTAATTTTCTGGTATAGTCTTGTGAAGTGGTAATTTTACATTTACGAGTCACATGCTCATAAGCACAGTTAAATGCCCCGTGTGCCTTTGAGTGTAATCTATATTCATCGTAGATAATGATGCAAAATATTTTCACAGTAAATTATCAACAATTTTAAGATTTGTGTGTGCAAATGTATCTTTACTGCTACATCTTAGTATGGAATTTGGAATTTGTTTTCCTGTTAATTTTCTTTCTGTGTGTTTACTTGCTTGAAATGAGAGATAAGTTGGATTCTTTCTTGCAGCTCAAATTTTTGTCTCTTTGAGGACACAGGAATTTCTTTGGGAACAAGGGAGTAAAACATGCCACTTACAAGCTAGATTCTCCAACCTTTTGCTGCAAGTGTCATGATTCCTGTAATTAATAGTCTTACTAGTTCAGAGTCTGAGTTCACTAAAACTGACTAAACATGGTAATAAGTATTACAATAAATTTTAAGAGTTATGTTTTGAGGAACGAACTTTTGAAGTTCATTGCTGGACAGACTTTTTATTGGTCTAGATTCAGGAATATGTACTCCCTTTTTGGTTAGAATCCTTTGCACATAATTAAGGCAAAGCTATGTAAATTGTAAATTAATTGTTTTGGGGGAAAAACAGTGTTGTTTTATTCAGCGGCTGTAACTTTAATGTATTTAAATACATGTGCTCCATAAAAAGTGTTCACAAACTGATTTCCGTTTCTTAGGATCATTTGACTTCAATGTTAGTTTAAGCAAGAAGAACATAGTAGAGGTTCCTAATCGTTTTAAATGAGAAAAGCTATTTTAGGTGTTTTATCAGAAATGTGTTCCTTGAAAATTATCATCGTAAGCATTTGCATTGATTATTTCTGAAAAAATACCTAAGATATATTAATCAAAATTCTGAATAGAATTTGTGTCAACAGGAATAAAGAAAGCTCAACTTGAGGCCTTATAAGGGTATATCTGCTTCTAATGAGAAGAAGCTGTTTATCTAATAAAAAATGGGAAACATCCAAAAAGCCCGGACTTTAAGAGGATAAAGCAGAAAAGACTGCTGTGTTCATTTAATCCAGTGTTTTACCTAGTAGAGCGCACAAGACTCTCGTAAATTCTTTTATCTCACTCTTATCTCCTGGTGGAAAAAAATTCCATTCTAATGTAGAGATTTATGATGAAAGATGCCCCACTAAAATTTTCTTTAATAAGTGCCATTCTTGTTAAGTAAATAAAAATGTCACTTTTTGGTTTGCCGTTTGGCTCGTCTTAAGGATATTAAACCCTCCACTGATCTGTTAGACCTTCTGTTAGCACGTTCATCTTCATTTGCAAATCGTGATGAAATAACCCTTAAACGTGTTTGATATATTAAGTACATTGAGCATTCACCTCCCTTTTGTTGCATTTTACTGTTTCCCCAGTCTTTGTCATGCGCAAATTTGGTCAGAAATTATACAGCGTTCTTTCTTCACAGAAGGCAGTTTGACAGTGTCTCTTTATACCTGCAAGTAGTAGAAATGAAAGATTTTTTCCATGTTTCTAAGTTAAAAGTTCAGTTATTTGTGCTTAAGAACAGTTTATTGGTCTTAGAATTACTTGAGTTATATTTTCTCTTTGTAAATAATGGTATAACATTACGGTTTCCCCCACTTCTTTCTCACCCTGCTTCTCTGGAATTTCCCTCCTATGTTATTTACAATTTACCCCATGGCCCAGAAAAAAAGGTGAAGTTGTAATTTGTATTTCTAATTTGCTGCCAAATGCCTGAATAAAAAATGGTACCAAACAGGAAGTTTTTATTATTTTTTTAATTTGGCCTCAGATGTTATTTTAACAAGCTAAAAATACTTTTCAAGAGAAAAATGTATTTTCCTGGGCCTTGAATATAAAATAAAAACGCTGGAAAAATCTAAGTATCAAGGCCAGATACCGCGGACGTAGTACATCTTTTAAAATTAAAATGTTTTCGGAAAGTAATGTTTCTTTTGTAGTGTAATATGTTAAAAGTTGAAAACAGGTTTCTCTATGAAGGATCACCCGAC
Organism: Thinocorus orbignyianus; assembly: GCA_013400375.1. Lineage (NCBI taxonomy): Eukaryota > Metazoa > Chordata > Aves > Ciconiiformes > Thinocoridae > Thinocorus > Thinocorus orbignyianus. The sequence continues at coordinate 55,561 of VXBW01003589.1, read as the reverse complement.
AGAAAATTGATTTGATGAATTAATATAGTTTCTTCTTGTTTTGCCACGGGATACCAAGATGTCTTTGTCCCAAGCCACCTTTAATAGTAACTAGACCAGGTATTGCCATCTTCTGTAGGGGATGGCATTTTCAGAGACTCAACCTTATTACCAAGAAGGTTTTAAAGGGTTGAACTAATCCTAGAAGGTGGCTGTGCAGTCAGCTCATTACTCTTAGGGGTATTTAGGATACTAGAACATCTCACGTGAGGGAAGAACTCTGATAAAACAGATGGTACTATTAAATGCATTTGGAACAGTGGCACAAAATAAACAATTTCACAGAGCTGGCACTAACCTGGGAGTTTTCATTCGTCTCTTACTTTTAGCTTCATTCCCTGTAGTATGTATTCTATTTCTCTGAGTTCCCAGAGCTCAGACAATTAGTGACATTACCTCTTCCCTTTCCAATGAAAGGGGAATTGCTTTGAGGCATGAGAGAGATAGGAGTCATTAAGAGCGGGCAGAGAGAATAATGTAGCATGCTGCCATGCTGCATTATTCTTACCTGCCCATTTCTGGCTAAGGGACTTTACAGAAGAAAGAAGTATTGCTTCAAGGGTAGGTGAGGAGGCAGTCTGAGTTCTAGTGGTTTATATGCAGGACTACAGAAGCGTGGCTTAACTGTCCGCAAAGAGACCTCAGTTTTAAAAGCTGCATAAACCATGTTACTGCAATGTGGGATCAAAGTTAGTAAGTCCTGCCCAACCTGTCAAGTAATGCGTGGAGGCAGCTTGTGTATTATTGCACATGTTCTTAGCGCAAAGGAGTTGACCGTTCTGGACCATATGGTGGTACACAGGGTCGGCATGGCTTATTGAGTCCGTTTCTGCAAGATCTAGACTGCACTCAACCCGGCTTCTAGAAAATTACTGAGTATTTCTGCATAGTGCTCGTAAAAAACCAAAATGTGGAGTTTTTATTGGAACGTACTGAGCCAAAGTGAGGCTTATGTATTTACCTGGAAAGAAAAAAACAGCCAGAAACCATGAGAAGCCCTCCCAGAATACTGGGAAATGTAATACCAAGTTATGCAAGTGTCTTGTTGGGATCCATCCTTGTTCCAATATGTCTGATGCTGAGTTAGACTGGTAAATCATGTTGGACTTCACTTGGTAACCATAAATACTGCTATCTTGGCACCAAGTTGTGTGCTTGGAATGCAAGGGAAGGATTACACACCTGACATGAGAAAGAACTAGTTATTGTTAAGAGTTTGTTTCTGGTTTTATGTCTCATTGAAGCAATCTTTTCCGTTTTCAGACTTCATCTGTCTATGGCGATGATTGTTACAGGTGACACTTGTCAGCCTGCTGTCTTCACACAGGCAGGTCTGGCTAGGTGCTTTGAGGTCTGCTGCTGGATTTATATGTTTCTTTAGGTCAGCAGTGCCTGTTGCTGGGTTTTACTGGTATGTCACACCACAGCTCCAACTCACTCAGGGTTGAGTTATCTATGTGGTCTTCTGTTGCATCTCAGTGATAGATAGGGGTGGATTCTGTGGCATGTCTCTTCTGAAGCCTGGACATAAAGAGTACACACCTGTAGCTTGCTGCTACTATGTACCACTCTGTGTTACAACTGAGTTGTTCCAAGTTGTCATCCATTGCCTGCTTTGATGTCTTGTAAGTAGTTTATGTGACTACATACACACATATATACATACATATTTATATTTAGTTAGATGTGTGATGATGACTTATTTTGTAGTCTACAATTAACCTGAGGAGTTGTTCATGGTGTGGAAAATCTAGTAACTGCTACTTGGGCATCTCTTTTTTTTTTTTTTTGGTGAGAAGTAGTTGATAAATAAACTAGATATCTGTCTCAAAGAAGTTACGGATTAATATGTATTCATCCATTAAAATGACGTAAGACAGAGGTTAAAACATGAGACAGTAAGTATCTGGATGGGCCAGTTTGACAGTGGAATGCATCCTCAGATAGGCAGACCTTTAGTGATTTCCTACACGTTCTGCCTCAAGTTGTAACAGAAAAAGCAAATTCAGGAAAATGATAATCACTATATATGGTAACTAAAATTAGGGGAGGACTATTGATGGGATTTTAGATTGATACCGTTTTGGATTGTTTCTAAAAACTGTTGGGACCATGATGAAGAACTAAAGTTGAGCAAGTATTATATTCCAAGTTGTAATATCAAAATATTTTGTTTATACTCACTGCTGTATTGCAACTACTTGGTTTCTTGTATCCTTTTTTTGAGATTTTTAAACTGACACAGAATTCTTACCACCTTTTTCATTAGTTCTCATCTTGACTCATTGTGTACTTAAGAATTCATGATCCTCTCAGTAAAAGGGTTAATACACATTGTTTGACAGCTTCCCAAGTTGGAGAACAGCAAAGCATACCATAGTCACAGCTGGATAATTTCACTGCAAAATCACTTTTTAATGAGAAGTATATCAGCAGTAAGGAGCTTTTGAAGTTCTTCTTAAGTTTGGCTGATAAGCAGCCATACTGAGCTCATTGATGGAAAAGCATCATTTGCTGAACAAGCCTCATGGTTAAGACTGGAAGTCACAGTTACGTCACTGCTTGGTTAATTGGCTGCACCTGTCACTTGTTAACAGCTCTAATCCAGTAGTCTCTGAACCACGTGTTGAAAGGTCAGCAGGAGCAGGAAAGAGCCTGGTGCACTGGGAAACATTGTTAGATATAATCTTAGTTTGGCAACCTGTTGTGCTTGTTAAATTCAAATTGTCCCTTTTAAGCTCATGACGTGAGCTTCCCAAAATGAGAATGTTGCAGTTATCTTGGAAATAAAGTATGTGGTTCTTTTCTTTCAAGGCAATGGTTAATTAACTTAAGAACACATATATTTTTTTACACAATGTATTTATTTGTGGACTTGTCTTTTGTAATGAAAAATTCTTTATCACTTTGTTCTTCTTGAATTCAGAGTGTAATTAAAAAAAATATTAATATAAAATTCATAGTAGCCAGGGAAAATATATCTAGATATGTATAAATATACTTCCAGACGTGCATATGTGTGTTAGTATTTAGATGTCCCATGTCATAGAGTTTGAGCCCTCAGCTGTCTCAGGTGCTTGTCATTGTGTTACCTTTTATCACATAATCCTATTTGGGGTTTTGAATTTTCAATATAGTTACTGAATGAGAGTAATTATGTTGGTGTTTCCTACTAGTTATATACTTTAACTATCTTTTAATTCTAGTGTACTTTTCAGCTAGTTAAATAGTTTGAGTTCCTCAATATGTCTTGATAATATTTCCTTTCTACATATGTTCATATTCATAGAATCGTAGAATGGGTAGAGTTGGAAGGGACCTTAAAGATCATCAAGTTCCAACCCCCCTCACTAGAGCAGGTTGCTCAAAGCCCCATCCAGCCTGGCCTTGAACACTTCCAGGGATGGGGCATCCACAACTTCTCTGGGCAACCTGTTCCAGTGCCTCACCAGCCTCACGGTAAAGAACTTCTTCCTAATATCTAATCTAAATCTCCCCTCTTCCAATTTAAAACCGTTACCCCTTACCCTATCACTATGCTCCCTGACAAAGAGTCCCTCTCCAGCTTTCCTGTAGATTCCCTTCAGATACTGAAAGGCTGCTATCAGGTCTCCCCGGAGCCTTCTCTTCTCCAGGCTGAACAGCCCCAGCTCTCTCCCCCTGTCCTNTCATCGGCAAATTTGCTGAAGGTGCACTCTATCCCACTGTCCATGTCTCGGAGAAAGATGTCAAATAGTACTGGTCCCAGTACTGACCCTTGCAGGACACCACTCATCACTGGCCGCCACGTGGACATTGACCCATTAACCACAACTCTTTGAGTGCGGCCATCAAGCCAGTTCCTCATCCACTGAGTGGTCCATTCACTGAACTCATGACCCTCCAATTTGGAGACTAGGATGTCATGTGGGACAGTGTGAAATGCTTTGCTTAAGTCCGGATAGATGACATCCTTTGCTTTGCCTTTGTCCATCAAGTTTGTAGCAGTATTGTAGAAGGCCATCAAGTTTGTCAGGCAGGATTTGCCCTTGATGAAGCATATTGAAACATATTGAAAGTACAGTAAAAAATGGGTGCATTTTTGAAAATACATCTGAGTATCTTGGGCATTAGAATTTGAGATAACTCATATATTTTGCAATTTTTGTACATTTTATAACGAGCAATTTGTTGAACTTGTTTGGAAAATTTCAATAAGCTGATGAGTTTATTCTACACAGTGCAAATACTGCTGCATTATTATCCTTTACTTCAGAGAAGCCATTCTCATACCATTAAATGGAACTTAAAAATTTACAAATGTTTTAGGTTTAAAATTTAATAACATTTTATGTTGTAAGTATTTTGCTCTTTTTTATGTTGTAAATTTCAGAAGACAAAAGTACACAGAAGATGTGATGAAACAGGATTTTGGTATTGATGGTCCTTAATCAGAGATGATTTTTGGGTCACGTAATATATATTGCTGCTTATATGTTGCTATCCAGGTCAGTTTTATGAGCTGTCTCACAAATCTCATCCATAATTTATATGACTAGAAGTTTCTTCTGTGAGTTTTTCAGTGACTGGATGAAAGAGGAACTGTAGAAAGAGTAGCTGTTTTCATGGCTGTGTAATCAATAAGGTTGTAGAATATTGGTGGGGGAAAAGGCATTCAGGGGTGTCTGTATTTTCATTCAAGCACTTCCTCCACAGATTTACTGCCCAGTAACCCTTAGGCTCAACTTTGTTGTTTTTTTCATTAACTGCTGAAATGGTAGTTGCAGCAGCTTGGCAGAAAAGGATGGTTTTGAGTGGTGGCTATTGTTCTATTAACATTAGAGCCCTCTGGCTAAAGGATCAGTGAGAATGCCTACTAAGATAAAGTGACAATGTTGTCTCCTGTTCGTGGGAATAATTTGCTGATAAACTATGACAGTACAAAAAGCCCTTAGGGCTAATGGTGAAAAAAGCTGTATTAAATTTCATGTATTGCTCAGCAGATTCCCTATTTACGAGCCAATTTATCCAGTAGGACCTGTTAGGAAGTATAAATTTTAAGTGCATCTTGCACAATAAAGCTTCCATATTTGCACTGTTATGGTTTATAAAACAAATTGTGAAACAATTATAAATCATGAGGTCTGTGTCTCTGCTCCCATGTCATGTTTTTTGATGCCAGAGCATTTAAGGCATCATCTAATCCTTACAGGGCAAAGAGTTATGTAGTGTATATTAAATAAGTATATTTCCAGTACTCTTACTGAAACTTATATGCCAAAAGGCTAAATAATAAATTCCTCTCTCATACCTCCAAATCTTTGAATAATTTTTGCATTCAGGCTATCTGTAGGTAAGGATTGGTGCCATCATGGTTTCATCAGGCTCTACTAAAATACTCCAAAAAACCCTCAGCTTAATTTAGATACATTTATAACAAATATTATTTGTGATTAATATAGTGTTATAAAAATGTGTGCTTCTAAATATCTCTGGAATTAAAATGTTCTGTGAAACATTTTAGTACGTATGGAAGATTGGAATTCCCAAAGACTGATATTTCATCCTTACATAATGTGTGCTTTTGGAAATTTTACAAGAAACGTCAAAACTGTAAACTTGGAATCATAGAATGATTTAGGTTGGGAAAGACCTTGAAGATTTAAAGTCCAACCGTAAGCCTAACACTGCCAAGTCCAGCACTAAATCATCCGTAAGTGCCACATTTACACATCTTGTCCACAAATACAATGATGCACAACCAGCATGAGGTAAAAATCCAAACTCTTAGGAACTAAGATTTTAACGTAAGTCTTAAAGATGTGTTTCTAGAATTCATATGTAGTTGAAGAAGAAAATATGGTAAATGTCCTTTTATTTCCATTTCTTTTCCTGTCTTGAATGATGTTTCTTACTTCAAATTATCACATTGTAATTGTTATTCATTCATTTCTGTCATCATGAACTTTTAAGTGTATCCTGTACTGAAATTGGTGGCTGGACAGTTTTTAAAGTGTGAGATTGTTGTCACATGGAATGAATAACAGAATTAATCTTCTGAATTTTAAGTTCCTACTGTGTTTGTACAGTCAGTTTCATAACTGTGTATTTGGTTACGTTTGTGAATCTCCAAGTTTCTGATGCTATCACTTGCTTTGAGATCCAAATAGTGCATATTGTAACCTAAATGTGTGGAATGAAAATTACTTTTTCAGCGTACTTGCAGATAAATGTGTTTTAGAGCTTCGATTGTTGCAAATGTGCTGGATTCCTGGATAACTTGCAATCTGTTGTGGGTTTGGGACAAACTAACCACTGAAGTAAGCAAGACGTGTTGTCTGCTCCAAAGAGAGAAGACAGGGAGATAAAGAGATTTATGAGTTCAGGAAAACACAAAACTACTTTAATGAAAATATTATTAAATTAATGAAATAATAGTAATTTAAAAATAATGAAATATATACAACATATACAAATCTGTATCAGTCTCCCAGGAGGACAGTTGTATCACTAACAGGCACAGAGAAAATCCCAGACTGGATTCAGTTACAGATGGGAGCTAGATTCCAGATATGGAGTTGGAAATGCACATATCGGGATCAAAGGCAGAGAAGCAGAGTCCTTCTTGGACACTGGCCATTGAAGAAAGAGGACTGATGCTTTGATCCCTCAGCTGTTATAGTGAGCATGGTGCAGATGGGATGGAATACTCTGTTGGTCAGTTTTGGGTCTCCTTTTCTGTCTGCTTCTCCTCACAGATGTGACCCCTCTATGCTTTTCCACTGCTGACCCTCCAGCGGGGCAAATAACAAAGTGAGCTGACCTTGGTTGTTATAGCAAATAAGGAAGAGCCTCTTTGCATCTCATTCCTTGGCATAATCAAATCTTACTACTCTTAAGAGTGAACAATGCACAATATGCTGTTAATTTTAGACCAGATAGTTAGAAGAGGCTTAGCTAAAAAGTGAAAATACTGAGCAGAATATTGGTTCTGGTTTACAGTCTTACTGGAATCTCATGACCCAGTCTTAAAGTGTGTGTGTTGCATACCTTTGTTTTATTAAATACTAAAAATTGTTCAAACTTGTACCTGAAGGCTCAAGTCATCCTTAAGTCTTCAGCTTGAGGGTCTGGCTGAGCAGCAAAGTGTAAAATAGAGTATAAATATAACGGAATCTGTAATTCCTGTGTGGTTACTTTAACTCCAGTAAAACTTTTTTCTGGCTTAACTTGCCAGTTAAACTTATTTGAAATTTATTTGAGCCTTGCCATGACAAACTTTTTTTATTTTCTGAAAAATGAATGCATTCACTTCGGGAATATACAGTGTTGTAATGGTAGTGGTCAGTTGTAGACTAAGCTCCTGTTCTGTACATAATCTTTTAATTCCCTTTTCTGTAGCTATACAGAAGGAAGCTCAAATACAGTCTTTCTTTCATTTTTAAGACTAATCTGAATGCAGTACCAAGTAAAATACTCCCTGGAGCCTTCTCTTCTCCAACCCCAGCTCTCAACCGGTCTTCCTGTCCTCTGATCATCTTTGTGGCCCTCCTCTGAACTGGTTCCAAAAGGTCCATGTCATTCTCAGAACTGCAGAGCTGGATGCAGTTCTCCAGGTTCATGTCTCATGGGAGCAGAGTAGAGGAGTAGAAGCACATTCTTCAGCCTGCTGGCTGTGTTTCTTCTGATTCAGCCCAGGACACAGCTGGCTTTCTGGGCTGTAAGCAAACATGGCCAGGTTGCGGTGAGCTTCTTATCAACCAGCACCTCGGCATCTTTCTTGACAGGGCTGCTCTCAATCTATTCTCTGCCCAACCTGTATTTATGCTTCAGGTTGCCCTGACCCATGTGCAGGACCTTGTGCTTGACCTTGTTGAACCTCCTGAGGTTCGCATGGGCCCACCTCTCAAGCCTGTCAGGGTCTCCCTGGGTGGCATCGCTTCCTCCCAGCATGTTGACTGTTGCACACAGTTTGGTGTCACTGGCAGACTTGCTGACGGTGCACTCAATCCTACTGTCCATGTCATCAATAAAGGTGTTAAACAGCACTGGTCCCAATATTGACCCCTGAGGAATGCTACTCGTTACATATCTCCACTTGAACGCTGAGCCATCGACCACGGCTCTTTGAGTGTGACTTATTCACCAAGTGGGTACATGGTATCCATCAAATGCATGTCTCTCCAATTTAGAGACAGGGGTGTCATGCAGGAGGGTGTCAAATGCTTTGCACATGTCCAGATAGGTGATTTCAGTTGATCTTCCCTTATCCACCAATGCTGTAACCATCTCAGAGAAGGTTATTTGCTATAGTTACTGGTAGAGTTGTTACTTAACTGTGAATGAGAAATATAGACTGATGTTTTGGTAGAAAATATTGTCTAAAAAAATATGGAATAGTGTGATTTCTGTAGAACTGGTGCTACTGGAGCACTCACGTTGGAAGAAGAGGGAAAACTGTGTCTGCCAGTCTTGCAGTAGTAGGATGGAATACTAAGTCCTGGGAAAGACAGGAGACTTCGGTTTCTTAGTAGAAAGAGTCTGTATGTGTGAGTAATATCTTTGAGTTGTTTTAAAAAGGGCTTCCATATTGCCATTAGAAATTGAGGGACATACTTGTAAGAACCTGAGAGGCCTTAGAGGCCTTATGTTCTTTCTTAGCATGTTGCTGATAACAGAGTTTTGTACTTCAGTATGAATGCAACAGTACATCAGTGAAGCTTATACGGTCAATACCTTGCCACTTCTTCTATTAACCTGATGCAGAACAGCAAGTTTCTTCCTACTGTTTCCTTGAGAACTTACTTTACTTCATGGATTCAGCGTGCTGAATTCAGATTCACGATGCTTTCTCTCCTTCAAATGTGTTCTCTTTGTCTTGCATGATACTGTTTCTGCTCACTTTGTTCAGTTCGGGTGGACTCAAAATGAACAAGTAGAGGAAATTTTTTGAAGTTTATTTCTCTCCCTCCCTGAAAGTTTTTGAACAGAAAACTGGAGAAATTGCTGATTACTTCAAGGTTATGTTTTATTTTCTGTGCTACTGCTGTGGCAAGCTACCAATGTGAGATCTTACTGTCCTGTTATCTTGTTTTTCACATACGTGTAGTTCCTTTCTCACAGTTTTTTTCTCTTTTCCATTTAATTTTTCTGTCTGATTTACTTTGACATTGTGTTGAGCATCGTCACAGATTTGATTGGTTTTTCCTTCCTTCCTTTCTTCTGTTTTTTCCTGCTTCTCTCCAGATGGTGATGTTATACTATACACTGCCTAGATTGACCTGATATTTTAAATGTATGCTTCCACAAATTCTAAATCCTTTCATTATTTTAATTTTAAAGTGTGGGGGTTTTTTATAGGACAACATTTAAAAACTTGATTTATTTCATACTGATTTCTTGAAAAATATGCCAAAATGGAATTTCTGTGCAGTCAGTGCTCTTTTCAGGCTTTAAGTACTTCTCGCTAATGAAACAGGAAGAAATTTCTGTAATGCAAAATGAACCATATTATGCCCTCCAGTTCAGCCTCCAGACAAGAGTCTAGGGTTACATAAACTTTTTGCTAACCTGTCAATAAAACTGCTATCCTAAGAGTTATGGATTCCATTATTTTCGTGTTGGTTTTTTTTTTAAATTGTCTATTACTTTTGACATTGTGGTTTTTTGCATGTGTGTGTGAAGATGTGATGGTAAATAGTGTGAACCATTTTCAGTGAGAACTTTCAGAGCTGCCAAGTTAAGCTTTGAGCTCCATGGGAAGCAAGTGGAGAACAGGAGCTCAGCAGCGGTTCTGCAGTGACACACAGGATTAGGCATGTGAACTCTCAGTGAGAACTTCTAATTCTTCCAGAGGTAGTTATGCTTCCACTTCCTCAGGAGGGTGGAGGTTTTTTTATATTGTTACTTAGAAAGGTCAGTAAAGTTATAGTGATTCCTGTTTGAGATCCCGCTGTGGTTCTCAGAGCAAACTCCAGTCTGGGTTTTGAGGGCTTTTTGCCTTTTTTGGTAGAGAAGGCAACTACTAGAACTTCTTAGTATAAGAAGCTATGACTTACAAAACTTTGCACTGCGTGTCTAGAATCTTTAACCTTTTACTTCAGCTCATGCTCTTAGCTTTTAAAAAATATCTGATGAAGAGCTCTTACATGTGGTTGTTGATTATGAACACTTGAATCTATTTCCTGTTTCGCTTTGAAAATATGGTAAATTAAAATAGCAATAACACTCAATTTGTGGGTTTTGTGATTCCTGAATTCGGCTGGAACTAAGGTTTGCAAATAACTTGAGGGACATAAATTAAAACTGTATTTGATTAAATAATGGATTAGAAATTTAGCCTGTTTTTGTCTCAAATGCCTCATCTTTCCCATTTTTCTATACAGGTGTGCTAATGCCTAATCATTTGGTGTCTAGCAGATTTTTTGGATGACAGGTTGTCTTTCAAAAGCGCTTAAAAACAATAATGCGACTAAGCTTTGTATTACAGATTGGTCTTCAAGAGAGATATTTACATTCATATATGAAATGATTACGTTATACTGTTTGCTCTTGGTAACCTGTGGCACATGTAATCTGTCTCAAATGATGCTGTCCAGGTAAACCAAGTTTTGCAGCAGTATTGCAGAACGGCGAGCTTGGGCCAGGCAAGCTTCTGTTAGGTGAATAGACCAAATATCACTGAGACATGGACATTGTGTCCGTTCAGAGAAGGCCATTGTTTTCAGATTTTAAGTTTTGAAGTTCATCTTTTTCTGTTCAGTGTATTACATTGACAGGAATTTTTTTTCAATCTTGTATCAGTACAACATTTATAGTTAACATATGGGACTGTGTTGTGTTAGTGTCAGAAAAATGTGGGATCCTCATATATGAGTGGCTTGTTATAGAGGGACTGAATTACTACTTTTGGTCTTAGTTTTTGAAGGCCAGAGAGCATTATTAGATTATGGAATCTGACTTCTTATTACCAGTCGTTTGCTTTCACCATTACCCAATATGGAAACTAGTCAGTTCACGTTTTAGTCACTAAGCAGTTATTGCTAGTAAATTGTTATATCCCTAAATTCTTCTATGCCACAGCCAGAAGGTTCTAGTGAAAGATATATCAACAGTACTAAAACACATAGTACATCAGAGAAATTACAGTTTTGCACATATTAGTGGGCAATCTGTAGCAAGAAGGTGAACTCCCAAAATTTTATTGCAGCTGGACCTGTGGACAAAGTCCTTTGTGTTAGACAATTTGAGCCTTCATCTCAAGATTTTACATGATTTTTTTTAAAACTACCTGAGAATAGTGTTGTAGCCCCTCTGATATTTTATCCCCATTCTGTTTCAATCACTGATCAATATGGAGGATGCAGAGAAGGTGGAGTTACTGAATGCCACCTTTGCTTCAGTCTTTGCTGCTAATGCCAGCCCTCAGGAACTCCAGACCCTGGAAGCAGGAGAGAGTAGTAAGGAAGACTCTCCCTCAATCAAGGAGGATTGTTTAGAGGTAATTTAAGCAAAACTAATACCTAGAAATTCATGGGCCCTGAAGGGATGCACACACGAGTGCTGAGGGAACTGGCAGATTTCAAAGATCATTGCAAAGCTGCTCTCCATCATCTTTGAAAAGTCATGGAGAACAGGNCAAGGGGCAGCAGACACAAGCTGGAACACAGGAACAGCCATCTGAACGTGCATCACATCTTCTTTACTTTGAGGGTGACAGAGCAATGGGAGAGGCTGCCCAGAGAGGCTGTGGAGTCTTCTTCTCTGGAGATGTTCAAAACCAGCCTGGATGCATTCCTGCTCTGGATGAACCTGCTTTGGCAGCACGGTTGGAGTAGATGGTCTCTGAAGGTCTCTTCTAACCAATGCAATTCTATGATTCTATGAAGGAAATAAAGCAACTCCAACATTTTATAATAATGGGATAAAAATCTTTCGTGTCCTTGTTTGTGTAGTACCATATGATTATCATTAATGTCTTAATGGAGAATTGTTTATGTCATGACCATGTTAGAAGAACTGCAAACATTATACTTTTCACCATGGACTGTAAAGTATGTACAGGGCAATGGGGCCATTTACCAATGGGTGATAAAAATAACTCAGAGGCAGATGTCACATTCTTAAGATAACAAAGTTTGTGCTTGTTCTTTTGTCATGTGGAAGATTATTTTAATAAATATGTGCTTACTGCCAGGCATTTTTTTGGATAAACAAAGGCCTATTCTGTTTTGCTTGCAGAGGAACGTTTAGGAATCTAGGAAGGGAGGTATAAAAGGGACTTTGAAGGGCACTCAGAATAGGCCTCTGGTATTGCAGGTATCAAATTTTGCAATCTCTTTCATTAATTTATCAAGATTTATTTTAAAATTGTGTGTGCTAATTTTTTTCCTTTATTTAGTTAGGTGCTACCATGTACCTATATTTTCAGTGTTATATTTGGATCGAAGAATCACAGAATGATATGGGGTTGGAAGGGACCTCTGGTGATCATTTAGTCCAACCCTGCTGCCAAAGCAGGTCCACCAAGAGCAGGTTGCACAGGAACATGTCCAGGCAGGTTTTGAATATCTCCAGGGACAGAGACTCTACCACCTCTCTGGGCAGCCTGTTTCAGTATTTTGTTATATATCTGGTAAAGTATCTGTTCCAGATATTTTTCTTTTTGTTCTGTCAGAGTTTTACCTGGACATGACTTTCTGGAAAAGTATTAGACTACTCTTAGAATACAGTTATTAATATATACCTAGGCTTCTTCAGAGTTTTTTATCTAGAAACGTGACAGCTGGCTACATTCCCTTTCCCTAATGTGCTTACAGAGCTGTCTTTTGGTTCTGCTACTTCTCTCTTCACTTCTTTACTATACCTGCTTTTCTGAATAGATCCTTTACTACCGTGCTGTCTACAAGTCTACAGTTTTCTCCAGAATATCTGAAAAAATACACTAGGGTTTTATTCCAACCTTGTCATTATGCCCGTCATTTGTATGACTGACACCTGTGAACTAGACTAGAGATACCATAAGAACAGAAATAAGAAGAATAGAAGCAGATGTTTTTTTCTTAATTTGCTGATTACATGCTGAAGTTATCTTCATTCTTTTGTTTTACAAATGCAGTGACTATGTTGTTTTCATCAAGTCCACCTGTCATTTTGACTCAGGGTTATGATTAGACCAGGAATGCTTCAGCCATCAAATACATTGGGTTTGTGCAGAGTAGGATGGAGGTAGTTGTATCAGTTTATTAAAAAGATTTTAAAAGTCTACCAAGCATTCAGAAAAAATTAATTCAGGAGTGACATCTAACCGTTTAATTTAGGAAAAAGAAATTTACTTGCAGTCATCATTATAAAGCCAAATATTTCTCACGTATCCTTCATGGATTATGCAGAGCCTGAAAGAGACTGGAAAGAGTATTTCCTGCTTGGTCTGCATGATTCTGGCATTAGCTCAAGTAGCCAGGGGGTTTATTAAATTTGCCCAAATGCTTGAGCTCAGATATTCTAAAACAGCTTCAGAAAGTACAGCAGATCCAAAGAATTTTCACCATGTTTTCTTTCCAGGTCTTTGTATGTAACTGTGCAAACTTGCAATGTTAGACATCTCTGTGTTTGAGTTAACGGTGCCTGATTTTGTCACCTGCATACCAATCATTGTTCAAAGAGAATAGTACAGGACTTTTGTTGGAAATCTATGGTTTTCATTTTTATACAGAGATCTATATTCTGCTCTGTGAGTCTTGATTAATGTTGGGCACTATAGATTTTTGAGCACTTGGCAAGGAAGTTTGTTTATTTTGGCTAAGAGTCTGGAAACACATGAAACTTTCCTTTTTCCCATCATGTAAACTAGAAATAGAAAAAAGTAGCATGGGTTTTTAGAGTGATTAGATCATCTGATCTGACTGTCTGTATACCCTTGTTGCAATCCCAGAAATGTGTGTTTTTTAAAGGCAGAAATTGTGTTCAGTTGCAGAACATGTTGTGGAGAAGTACCTATCTTGATGAGAAGACAAGAAAATGTGTAGAATGTACTGTTGCTTTTAGCAGTCTCTTCGAGTGGTTAGGAATACTTCCTGTGAAACATGCGTGCCAAGTTTTGTACTAGCAAATGTGTCTTTGTTTTTCTCTGCTAAGATTAGATCCTTGATTCTTAGTTTTATTTTTTTCTGATTTCTTTTGTAGATTTACTTTATCTTCTCTATTTATTTTTTTTTCCTGGAAAAGCAGAGTAGACAGGGTTGCGCTCTTTGTACAAGGTATTTTCTCCAGTAGCTGAACAGTTTTTTGGCTCACTTCTGTGCTTCCTATGAAATTGCCTTTGTTAGATAAAACGTATTTTCCCTGAACTTCTTTAATAGTTGAAATTTTGCCACTGATTGTTTAAAAACTACTTTTTCCCCCCCCTCCTCTCCTCTTTTCTTTTATTAAGTAATTTATTGATACTGAGCTAATTAGCCAATAAAACCCCTGGATAATCCTAAATTCACTTCACAAGGATTGGCATAATATTCTCAGTCCTGTAATATTCATATGATAAATTGAAAGATAGGAGACAGAGAGTCTCTCAACTAAGCCTTTTAGAAATTTAAATAGAAGTTGACAGATTAAAATGTTTTTGTTATTCTATTAGATGAGGTCTAACGACTTCCCTTACAACTGATGGCCTGAACAATAATGCAGCATTTTTGACTGATATGATAAGGCAAATTCTGGTTTTGCCAATGAGAAAGAAATAATTATGTGTCCATCTTTCTCATTGTTTTCAATTTGTGGTTTTCAGTTGCAGTTGCTGGCTTTACTTTGACAGTGAACGTGGCCGAGTTTTATACCAGTGTTATCCTTTTTCTGTGTTGCAGAGTTGATTTTCAGCCTACTATATTTGTCTCTTAAAGGATTTTCAATCGCAATCACTATTTCTTTGCATTTTAATATTGTCAGTTTTGTAATAATTCTAAAATTCTTCTATAATTTTTATTAGTATTGGAAAATTACCTTGA
Source organism: Thinocorus orbignyianus (assembly GCA_013400375.1). NCBI lineage: Eukaryota > Metazoa > Chordata > Aves > Ciconiiformes > Thinocoridae > Thinocorus > Thinocorus orbignyianus. The sequence continues at coordinate 40,544 of VXBW01003589.1, read as the reverse complement.
ATGTCACCCTGTTTTCATATGGTTGTGAGCCAGTTTGCTCTTGTGTTCTCTTTTATTTGGGTTTGTAATCAGTGGTCTCTAAGCACTTACTCACAGTTCAGTAAGCAACTAACCCTCATCTCTTGTAATGAAGTCCAAAGTACTCTGTGTTAGATGCAATATCAGTGATGCCAAAAGGTCATATGATACTTACTCGTATTGGAATTCCCAATATAATTTCAGGTTTTTGTTTCTGTCTTATTAGCAGGAAATTTTAAAGTATTGGAATGTGGAATCATTCCTACTAGAAATAAGGGCATTATAGTAAATTCATGTCATCTAAAAGAAGGTATATATTGGTTCTGTAGTCCGTCATGTCATCAGTGGGAGATTATACTCTTTCATACATTTCTAAAGTTGTGTTGAGGACAAAAAGTTCAGAGTAACAGTACTTCCATTGCTTCCCTTAATTATTCCATAAGCAAATATGTTTTCTGGCAGCAAAATTACTTTCTTTCTTGTGTTTCCTACTAGATAATTAAGTAACTGAACTTTAATGTACTTGCAATTGTTTTGGTCAAGCAGAACTGTTTCAGCACTGCAGTTGCATATTTGGGGGGTTTTGTGCCCTGTTCTTTGTTTAGATTGGTGTGCCCTTTCCTGAAATACTGCTTAGGTGGATTCTTCTAAACATGAATCTTTTGTGCACTTTCTGTACCTTTCTATAGTTTTATGAAGAGCGCTTCCATGAGCTCGTTTGTCTTAGCCACTGTATTTTCCACTAGAATGTCAAACTCATTGCATCTCTCACCCTTGATCCTTATTTATTTTAATATACTGACTTTTTATGTCAATATGTAATCCTACTCCTGGACACTAAGAGGAGGGTCGTGTACCTATCAGAAACACCATTTCATTAAAAAATTGTTTTAAATATTTAGTGAGTTTAGGTGGAAGTATATAATGACTCTATTTACATTTTTTTTTCTTATTATTTTATTAGCTGTTTCAATGTGTAGTGTATACAGTTTGCCTTTTGGTGGAGACCTAGGATGCTCTGCAAACATTTCTCTGGAAGGTAAAAGCTGCTGACTCATTGAATTGAAGAGGCTAGGCTCTGGGTTATGGGGTAAGAGGACAGGCTTGCTAAGACTATGAATCAGGAGACAGAAAAAAAAAAATGTCCAAGTCTTAGAACTTCTTACAAAATACATAAACATGTAGCACAGAATGGAGGTGGGAGAAGGAGTTTGGAGTTGTCTCAAGGAAATGAAGTTATAGGGAAAGGATGCATTTTAATGAAAAGTCACTATGTGTGCTGGAAATGTCTTTTATATGCCCCCCAAGCAGATGAAAGGGTGCTTTTTTCTTTTCGTGAATTGAGACCAAAACATAACATCACTATTCCACTGGAGACTCCTGTGGGACAGGTGTGGTCAGAAAAAGACTGCTAATGTTTTCTGAAAGGAGGGAGTGTGAGTGAGCAATGTTTGAGACAGTTAACGTTCACTGTTCTGTAACAAGTTTTTGCACACATTTCCTGACCATTTTCATAAAGCTTACTTAAGCAAAGAGAGAAAGAAGGAAAGAAAGAGAGAAAGAAAGAGAAAGAAAGAGAGGAAGAAAGAGAGAAAGAAAGAAAGAGAGAGAGAAAGAAAGAGAGAAAGAGAGAAAGAAAGAAATTAGTCAGATATTTAGGTTTGCTATGTTTTAGGTTCTTGACTTGAAGTTCTTTATATATATTTCTTGCTGATCTGTATTGAAAGACAGTGTGAAAAAAGTTTGTGATGTTGAGTTAATCTAACACTAGAATGACGAGGAACTTGTGCCACCCATAGGTTACTGATTACAACTAGTTTGATCACCAAGATCAAAGAGGCAAGGATACATTTACTGTACAACGCAGAGAAAAAGTGTTGCAGAACTGCAGATGGGTAATAGTGGTTTACATATCCTATTCTAGTGGGACAATACAGTGGCAGTGCAATGTCATGTATTCAGTTCTGTGGTTATAGGGTATGTATTATGTATTTTTTTAAATTAGTATAAATATTTCAGTGTTAGAGAAGGCGAACTACTTTTCTGTCAAATACAAGGACAGGCTTGTCTTCAGTATAAAGAGTCTCAAAGTACTGCATTAAGTTTAGTTGGCTAAATTACAATGTTCTCATAAACCTATTAATGTTACAGAAAGAAAAGAAGCAGCACAAAATACACAGAGATAGAAATATAATGAATGAACTTTTTTTTGTTACCAAATCAAACTATTTCGACTGTGCAACATTATTATTTTCTTTGGGAGAACGAAAGAATAATGGTCAAATAGTACATTAAAATGTCACTGAGATCAGTCTTTTATTTCTCCTTCTTATCCTTCTTAAGAAAAATGGTAGCTGTGAGGAAATCCTGTATTTCGGGGTATAGAGCAGGGGTAGGCCTACCTTTTTGACAAAATTCTTTTCTTCTGATTTTTCTTCCCAGATATCTAAGAATTTTATTAATTCATGCATGAAGCAGGTAAAATACAAAACCTCCCAAATTTCCTGCAAAATTTGCTATCCTAAAACTTCATCATTTCTATAAACCCCAACCAACTGATGCAGAACAATATGTAATTTTGTTGTCATGTCAAAATGCTTCTAAGTTACGTCATTGTTTCTCAGGCCATAAAATCAGATTGTTCTAAATGATTTAACACCCTTAGCCCATTCATACAACATTAGAAATGTCAGAGCAGCACAAAATTCCATTTCGGTGTGATACCAGAGATACTTACGAGTTTGCGATTTCATTTTGTAATTATTTCTTTTTTAATGGGGATGAAAAGAATGACTTTTACATCCAACAGATGACTCTTCCTTTGATGCCAGCACTTCACATCTAGTAAAATGTGAATAGTACAGTAGTGGAGCAGGTTCGCAGCTAACAACTAATGACTTTTCATATGTTCCCAGTGTATCTTTTTGGGACTTCAGAATACAGTGAACAACAGAACAGCAAAAGTTTTCGGGGCTTTTTTTTCTATACTTAAAAATATTAAATATGTAATAGCAATTTAATTCAGATTGGTTTAGTTTCTAAAGTCAGCAACAGAGAAGACACTAAGCAGTAAAAATCACCTGTAACTGGTATCACGGGTCATGAAGTATTAATGAAAAAATACGTAATATCTGTAGTATATTCCACCAAACATAAAAAAACCACACTGAACCAAACCTCACAAAACCAAACCAAACCCCACCCAAAGAAAGCCCTGAAACATGACTCAAAATGCATGTGTAGCAATAGTCTTAAAGTATTTTATGGAATCTGTTCTCCCTACATATTTAAAACTCAGATGATTCAGTTAAGAAGTACTGATTAATGAATTACCATATTTTCTCCTTAATTTCCCTCTGCCCATCACTTAATACGTAAACATTTGCAAGTGTTAATTATATGAGAGAGCACATATGCCATCTCCTCTTGTTCTTCTGGCTACTAGCCTGTCTGATTGGATGTCAAGCTGTTAACTGACCACCCTCGCAACTGATAGTTTCGCAAACAAAATTATTACTAAGTTTCTCAACATATCAAATGTGTCTCCACCCCTAAGTCTCTTAGGGGCTCAGAAAAATATTCTGAAGTAAATATTTTAAGGTTAAAGGGAGTGTATCTTTTAGCAAGGGTGCTGCAATTGTGCACCATCTCCACCCTTAATGGAGGTGGAGGATGTTTCCCCTGCTCCGGATCTCTGGCAGTGTCATAGATCTGATCAGATCAAGATGTGTACAGCAGAATAGGAGGGAATAACTAAAGAAAAGAGTGCCGTCAATTTGGTTTGGCCGGGGTTTAGGCAAAGCAGGATGCACAAGTTGAGTGGATGGGTGGAGTAGTTCACCAAGGCTAGAGAAAGAATCAGAAGAGTGAAGTGAGGGGGAAGTCATAAGAATTGAGTTGGAATATATGATAGTATTCATATATTCAAGCCAATAATCAGTGTCTATAGGTTTTACTTTTTAATTACTGGTTGTGATTGCATGCCAAAATTGCCATGGCTGAAATATGATTCTTGTTGTTCAAGTGAGGAAGGTTGAAGGGCTCAAGAGGCCCTGGATACTGTGACTTTGACATCCTGTATGTATTTACCAATCTCTAAAATATGGTGGCTTCGTTCTTAAAAATAATCAATATAGTAATCTGCTATGCAGGCTTTTTCAAAATTACTTATTTCCCCTCAACTAGAATAATTTTAGAGGACTTATAAAACCATTTCATACCTGCAGAAACCAGTTTGGTTTGCACTGGCATGGAAAACATGGTTGCCAGTTATCCCAGAGGTAGTTTCATGCAGACTAATACTGACAGTAGCTGATTCAGTTAGTGTTCTCACATAAAGGTTTGTTAAGTATGAGCTTGACACCGCACTGAATTTGAACCCTGTGATACTCTTTCTTTTGTGGTGCAGATTTGGGCTACAGGGGTTGTTCTTCATTTACATAGTCAACTCTAGAAATAAGACCTTTCATTTGTATTCATAGGTGAAGGCATTTGACAATCAAACACTGGAGATAAAAAAAAAAAAAAAAAAGTTACTTTTTAATACGTGTATATTTACAGATAAAAATCCAATCTGGTGATAGACCATGCTTATTTTTAACAATATGCTATTTGTTTGTTGACACTGCCATTTGGAAGATGACATGTGTTCCTGTAGCCCTCACTGCCTTCCTTTGTTTGCCACTTAAATTTTTAAGGCAGGATTCTCTGTTAATATTGAAACCTTTGTCTAGAAAATGCTGAATATTGGAAACTGAAGGAAAATGTGGAAGTAATCAGAAGCCTGCTTCTTTTTCCAATTCTATGAAAAAAAGTAGCTGAGAAACAATATTTAAATATCCCTCTATAAAAAGTATGTATTAATTTTACCTTTGTTTCTTAAACACTTTTATTTCTCCAGAATTTTAAAGAAATTATTTTCATTTGTCATAGGGTTTTGACCTATCTCTTTAGTGTCAGGGTGGGTTGGAAGGGCAGATATGAAGCCTGAAAATGAAAGGCATGGCTGTACTTCAGCAGGACTCACTACTGATCCTGCTGTTTTCACTCTTGCCCGTACCTTAACCTAGTTGTGGAAAAAATTGTTCTTGGTTAATTAATTCTTCTTTTTAACCTTTAAAGTGGGCTTAATAAAGGCACTGATAAAAGTATAAACAATATGGCTCTGTAGTATCTCATATAACAATCATAATGCATTCTCTTTTTTCCCCTTATATTCTATATCACACCACAAATTAGGCAATAATTTCTAAATGCAAGATTGCACCATTCTTTGCAATAAGCACTTAATCTTCTTGCAAGAAAGATAAGGCATATATACAAAATACAGCATTTGGCAGTAGCTTGCTTAAGGGTGAATTATTAAAAGGAAAAAGTAGATAGTAGAGCAATCTGAAAATAAAAATAACTGATACAAAGGCAGGAAAAACTGTTGCAAGAGTTACTACTGGAAAAACTAATGAGCCACAAGCCAAAACTGGTGTCAAATTAATGCTTGACTATGATGAGTAACCAAGTAAGTTTTAAACACTTCAATGCCTAAAATAAATCTTAGATAAACTCAGTATTTAATTTTTTTGTGGTTTTTTTTCAGGCTTTTAAGTATTTGTGTCAAAAGTGGTCTGGTTGGTGTTTTTCTTACCGAGTAACAAGGTGAGACAGAAGAGTTGGGTAGATTTTTGTAGTTGCACTGGCACAGAAGACTTACTGTTAAAACAATCAATACTACTCTCGTGAGGAAGACATGATAGTTTTCTCTGCATCCAAGCTACACAAAGCTGATGTTAAGTGCTTCTAGAAAGAGTACATGAAAGTAGCTGGCTAGCAACTACCCTAGTGCAGGATACATTGTCAGGAAAATAAAACACTTTTGAGGAAAAGAGCCTGCAAAATAACTTGTGAACAAACTTTAAAAACAAAACCAAAACAAAACAAAATGAAGAGCAGGTGGAGGCAACCTGCATGAAAGATGGATTTATGCGGCTATGGGCCATAAACACGTCAGCATGGCAGCTTCCATGTAAGTGTGCAGCTCAATTTTCCTTTGTTTTCAGTGCACACTTTCTACATGGGGTGTACTTTAAAAATGCTCTGAATGTGCAATTAATTGTTGAATGTTTTTACAGTTTTGGGGACATTTTGATCATGTTATGCATACGAAAATACAATACACTGTTATTGGTTTTTAAGGGCTAGTGTTATACACGGTTTAAAAATCAGTACTTGCCAGGTTTTAACTTGGAGATTTCCTGCTAATGCTCTCTCTTATAGTAAGTGCTTTGCTGTATCACTTGAATGCAATATTGGCTGTTCTGCAAATCCCTTGTTTAGCAAGATTCTAGAGTAGGGAAAACCTTTGGAAAGTAATGAATTATGAGAAGGTTTCTGCATGTGTTGCTTTGCTGTTAAATTTTTTTAAAGAGAGTTTGGTTTTATAAATTGTGAAATTTGCTGCAATATAAATGTCAGTATTATAAATAATTGTTTATCTTTCTAAGTTTTGTTCTTGTAAGACTTATTTTAAACAAAATGTGCTGTGGTTCATGACTGCTTGGTCATTTCTGAGAACAGATATGCAAGTGAGATTATTCTTTTATACAGTGCACTTGAAAAATATGTATAATATTTTACTGGTGAACAATTACAAGCCTGCAGTCTATTTAGAAATACATTACTTCAGAATACCATGAACACTAACCATTTGCCTCACCTAAATAATGTGAAATGTGAATGCAAGCCTTGTCTTGAAATCAGAATTTTAAGGATGTGATGGCATAAATTGTAAAATCATTTAGGAGTGTGTTTTTTGAAAGGCTTTTATCACAGAATCACAGAATTGTGTTGATTGGAAGGGACCTTCAGAGATCATCTAGTCCAACTGTGCTGCCAAAGCAGGTTCATCCAGAGCAGGAACACATCCAGGCTGATTTTGAACGTCTCCAGAGAAGGAGACTCCACAGCCTCTCTGGGCAGCCTCTCCCATTACTCTGTCACCCTCAAAGTAAAGAAGATGTGATGCACGTTCAGATGGCTGTTCCTGTGTTCCAGCTTGTGTCTGCTGCCCCTTGACCTGCCACTGGGCACTACTGAGAAGAGTCTGACTCCATCCACTTGCTATCGACCCTTTAGATACTTATAAGCATTGGTGAGATCCTCTCTCAGTGTTCTCCAGGCTAAACAGGTCTCTCAGCCTGTTTGTTGTTTGTTTGTTTGTTGTTTGTTTTTTTTGAGGGAGATGCTCCCACCCCCTTGATCATCTTTGTAGCCCTCTGCTGGGCTCTCTCCAGTAGTTCCTGATCCTTCTTGAACTCGGGCATTCAGAATTGGGCACGGAAGTAAGTGGCCTCACCAGGGCAGAGTAGGGGGCGTAGATGGTGTCCTTTGACCTGCTGGCTGTGCTTTTTTTAATGCATCCCAGGAGACCATTGGCCTTCTTGACCACAAGGGTACAGTGCTGGCTCACAGTCAACTTGTTGTCCACCAGGAATCTAAGGTGTCTCTCTACAGAGCTGCTCTCCAACAGGTCAGCCCCTATTGTGTATCACTGCATGGGGTTATTCCTCCCCAGACGCACGACTTGCCCTTGCTGTATTTCATCAGGTTCCTCTCTGCCTAACTTTCTAGCCTGTCCAGGTCTCGTTGAATGTCAGCATAACCTTCTTGTGATTTTAAATATAACATTCATCAGCTGCTCACAGAGTACTAGACTTATAGATATGTAACACTTTTGTTACTGGCTTCTTAGTTTTCCGGTGGCCATAACCACTCAAAATCTTAGAATCACAGAATTCTTATGGTTGAAAGAGGCCTTTAAGATCATCAAGTCCAACCATTAGTGCAGAACTGCCACGTTCCCACTAAACCATGTCCCTGTAGATCATTAAATTTCTTTTTTATTCACTGGAGGTACTCGTTACTTTATAACCTCCTGAAAATAACTATCAAGATATTCTTTACAGACTGTGTTATTTATTTATTTATTTATTTTTCCATAGAAAGTACAATAACAATTAAGGGATAAGGAAGCCTCAAAAGGAGCCAGTTGTCCACTCATAATTTTTTAATGCATGTTGAGTACTATTCTATCTAAAAATCTGTTTGGGTGGTACCTGTGCATCTTTTGGCATCTGTTAGATTCCACTCAGTTTAGAAATACAATTGAATGTAGTCTTAATGCACATTTTATATGGTTTGGTTTACCAAAAATGTTAAGAATTGAATCATAAGCTGCAGCTACGTGATTAACTACCTTCAGTAACTGTAACTGACATTTTAATTTAATTTTAAGATAATGTGCTTTATTTTGTATTTGTGATTGCCTGAGGATATATATACAGTTATAGCTGGTCAGTGGACACAAGGTCACTTCAAAAGCTTTGGTAGCTACTCATGTCTGAAAGTGAAAAATATCATGTTACATATGGGAGTTTTAAAAGAACAAGAACAGAAAAGATTCAGGATGCTGAAAGGAAGGGGAAATTAGAATATTTGAACCGCAGATCAGAAATATTTTCCAAATTATGAAACATAAGGAAATGGTTGTTTCAGATATTTAAACTAAGAGTACTAAAAATGTCTGTAGAAGTGAGGAAGCAGATAAACTAAGTAACCTAGTAGATCTTTTGCATTTTCTTCTTTCAGCTCTAAAGATCATTCACTGCAGATTTTGAAGGATCCATTTTTAGCTGTTGCAAAAATCAGTTTAACATTTGTCATGTCATTCTTTGCAGTGGAATTTCAGCTAGGACTGTTATGACCAGAATATTAATTCCACAAAAATTTTTAAAGGGAACTGTGCATATAGCCACAATGCTGGCTTTAATTAGGTTTGTTTGCATTGTCTGTGAGTTTCGTGTTACAACTTCGTTCTTCCCATTGAGTATCTGTACTTCTACTATTTTTCCCAGATGTTTTTTCTTGCACTTTTCAAAACAGAGTTATTTTCTGCCCGTGTTTTAATTTTATAAGTCTGCTAATGTATTTCTTTTTGTCTTACTGGAGATAACAATTATTTAGTGTCTGCAGATTTTATTAGTGTGCTGTTTACTGTCTGATTCATAAATGAGCCAAGTCAGTTCACCCATCTGTTATAGCTAGTGAAGAAAAACAGAGTGATAAACAATACCAACAAATTCAAAACGTTTGTTATCACTGAAAGGTAAGATTTGTGATACTATAAGCATGGTAGACTGTTTAAAAACCAAAAAAGCAAAATCAAATATTTCTGAAGTAATCTGGCCACATGGAACAAGCTTATCTCACGTGTGTTGCATCAGTATAACTCCATCTCAGTCATAATGTGAAATGAAACACTTTTTACATGAAGAGTATTTAGTCTGAGCATAAATGTAATTCAGTTTGTGGAAGTGCAATGTATCTGTATTAGCAGACACACAATTATTTAAAAAAAAAAAATTCTGATAGCAGATGGTGTCCAACAAAGATTACTATTGTTTCAGTGTGAGATGCTTCAGATGTTCTGGGCATTTAGCCCAGACAGAGCCATTTTTCCTATAGTATGTGACCAGGCAATAACAGAAAGAATGAAAATAGAGGTGTCAGTCCATATAAAAATATTTTTATAACTTAATATATCTAACAAGTCAGTGGCAATTATTAAACCAAGTTAAATTAACAAAACTGATAAGATCGTTCTTTTAACATTTTCATGTCTCTCCAAACAGTAATTTGGCATTCTACCTTATAGGAAAAATGAGTTTGAAAAGTTAAGCTACCTGCTGGTACTGTTTAAATGCCCACAGATAACATAACTCAAGCAGCCTGGTGCCTGAAACTGACTGTTAGGGCAATCAACAGGAACAATAAAAATCTGTTCAAACAGAAAATCCACAAATCTCAAGGATTTGGAGCCTCCCTATGGATTTTCCACAAATTTTGCTGTTTTCAGCAGAACCTAGGCTTTTATTTTAAAGGTGAACTGCAAAGCTGAAAAGAAAATTGAGTTAATAAAATATGTGCTGAATCCCCTCTTCTCCTTTTGCAGCCTCCAGGCTTGGGCCATCTGCCATATATGTTTTGAGTTTTTCTTTTTATAAAAAAGTAACAACAAACTCCCTCTTTGAGTATTATCTAATGCTTACTTGTTAACTTCAAGAATAAAGCTCTGTTCTTCTCAATAGTCTTATTAATTGTGAAGTATTTCTTAAATCCATGAATTTATTTTCTTCAAGTCAAATGACTACCATCTCTCAGCTTAGTCTTATCCACTTTCTTTGTCTGCATTTAACTCTGTAGAATGTGAACTTGCAAGCATACAGCTGTTATCCTTCCATTTATATCTGACGTATTTTCTAAGAAGAATGAGATCAGGTATTTTGGGGAAAATGCAAGGATATTACAGATATAAAATAGGTTTAGGATGTAATTTTTGGTACATATAGCTTGGATGAGGAGTGACTGTTGATTTTAGTTTACAACCATAAACGTTTTTTAAACTTTAAAGAGTAAAAATTAGATGAACTCTCAGAACCGTTGTGAGAATTTGATTTGTGGTAACTTAAGAGCCATTAGAGAGTTTTATATGAAACATTTCAAAGAACATTCCTTATTTGAGAATATTTAGTGATAATCATTAGTAGTTCAGTGAAAACAGGAATGGGATTTTATTGACTAATTAACAAATTAAAACCAGATTCCAGAAAGCTGATAGTGGTTACAGAGAAGTAACTAATACTCTTGTTAGTAGCTGTGAATTTTTAAGTAAAAAAAAAAAAAATGCTGTACATGTACTGTTTTTTATTTGATTATATATGCACTTTGTGATAGAAAGGGGAAATCCTATTTGAAATACTTTCTTTGATTTTTTTCTTTTTTTTTTACATATAAGGGGAAGTAGCACTGAGAACCATGGGATTCATTTTCTGTCTTCCAGTGACTTTGTTACTAAAGTAAATCTTTTCCCAAGATGAACCTTGGGAAAAAGAGCATTGGCAAATTTTTAAATTTTATATTGTTTCAGTATGACTACGTCTTGCTATGATCTCTTTGTCTTTTTCTTAATAGTATTCCTGTTCTTCATTGATCCTACTGGCAATAAAAGGTCTTTGTCAGTAATTTCAATAAGAACTTGAAAACTTTTTAAAAGGAAGAGGCATCCTTGGTTTCTAATCAAGTAATCAAGTACTATATTTAAACAAGATAAAAATATTACTTTACCTACATAATAAAATGTTTGGTTTTGACAAAGTAGTGCCCTCTACAGCATTGATTAAATTTATGTCAGTGGTGGTGTTACAGCAACTGTTCTTGTGATACTGAATGTAAAAATGTCAGCTTAAATATAAAATCCAGGCAACTGTTTTATAATAAATTAGACCTGTAAGGACAAAAGTTTAATCAACTGAAAACTAAAAAGGTGAAAATTGCAGGGTACATGTTGATTAAAGCAGTTGTACATGGGATAAACTGCGTGTCAACTTGCACCTGTCTTACAAATGCTCAAACATAATCTTAACTTCACTTGCATGCCTACTGCTGATTGTTTGGAATTGTTTCAGCCTCGTTCTGTGTCTATGTGACACACAGTTAATAGTCTTACCAAACTTTTGTTTAGCATTATATCTCACTTTGATATACAAATAAAATAAAATAAACTGTACTTTGAATTACTTTGGAAAATACTTTGGAACTATTTACATGTAAGCAAAGTTAAAAAGTGCATGATTGGAGACTGTACTTATAACAAGAGTAACTAACTTGGTTAATTATACCAATATGTTATCTCTTTGTTATGGCTACTAGTATAAGAAATAATGTTAATCATTAGTGAATTGTCTGTTTTGCTTTTTAAGTCGGAATAAATGTTTTTCAATTACATCTGGGTCTGAGATGATCATCTGAAGTCAACTTTCATTACATCATATGATTCAGGTTCAGTTTAAGATCTACTGCAAAAATAAAACATCTTTGCTATTTGATTTGACTTTTTGGGACTTAACTTTAGCTCAATTTAGAAATACTTTTTATTCAGTCTAAAGTGTTCTCAAAATGTTTTTTCTGGCTCACATGCAGTCCATGCTCAATTGATGTATAGATGTGGGATAGTAACGTAAGAGGCATTTTGGAGCCATTATTTCTTCACATGAGAAAGGAACAGGTAAAGGGAAGAGATTAGAGGCAGAGCTACTTCATAAGAGTGTGAAACCCATCTGGGGTACAGAGCAGATCAGTTTAAATATTCTGCTGTAAAATAACCTAGAGCTCAGATTGTGCTTCAGTAACTGAATTAATGGGCCTTACTTTTTGTTCTCCACAGACTTCACAGATTTTAGTAGTTGCTATAGGAACTATCACTTTAATTTGCGGAATTCTTTTTTAGTAGGCTTAGTATGAAGCTAATATGCTAATCCATCTAATGATTATTAAACTCCTTCCTTATTTAACTATTAGTGCATTACATAAAACAAGAGATTTTTTCTTTTTGTTTTACCTTTATGTATCTCACTGTTGTTGCTTTTAAAGTTATATCAAGCTTTTCCAGTTACATAAAAAAGAGGATGATCTTTCTTAGAGCTATGAAAAAACTTAGTAGCTTACTTACTTTCCTTACACTCAAAACTGGAAAATGACAGACAACTTTCTCTGAGGAATATTTTTACGTAAGAGGTATTTCATCCAAAAATCAAGATAAAAATGAAAGATATTTGTGCACCTTTAGACATGGATTTCTCCAGTATGGAAAATATCACTCCACATGTATGTGCTGCAAAATCAAAGTAATAAATGACAATTTTCTAGAATTCATAATTGATTTAAGAATAAAATATGCTGGATTAGATCAAAGATCTATTTAGCCAAATATCCTGTCTCTGACAGTGGCTAGAAGCAGGCTAGTTCCACAGTACTACTGAGGAACTTTTCTTGGTTCCAACAGTCTGAAGTTTAAGGCTTATTTAGTCAGAAAGTTCATTTGGCCTATTGTGTTTAATGTTCTTTGGTGGATTTTTCTGTGAATAGATCTAGCTACTTTGAACCTATTCATACCTCTGATCTGTATGATGTCTTGTGGCAATGCATTCCCCAGTGTAATTGTAAGCAGTGTAGACAGTATTTCCTTTTGTTTATTTTCAATCTGCTGCCTTGCAACTTCATTTTATACCCAAAAGTACTTGTCATGTGAAAAACAGTGAATAACACCTGTAGTTTATATTCTTTTGAAGACATTTCTATCTTATATTTGTTTGGATATTATTTTCGGGCTCATTCAAATGTCTATCTACATTCTAATGCACCTTCCATACGCAATGTTCATACTTCGTATTTCTAATTATACCCGGTCTCTAACATCTGGATTTTGAATCATGAACAAATTTTGGAAGTGGTGAGACATAGGGGATCTCTTCTTTAACTGGACAGCCAGAGAGACTTGATGGCCTGCTCTCACTGAAATCCCAGCTGAAAGTGTTCTGCTCCTTCTGTCAGCACATTTAGATAAAGGGCATCATAAAAATAAGGCAAGGGGTTCTTAAAAGGTCTTCTTAACCTCCCTTGTGTTGTAATATAGAAGCAGTTGCAGACTGAGCTATGGTGGTTGACTGATGAGTGAGCTACACAGTTTTTTCAGAGATAGAGAATTCCTGAAATATTATTTGGCTTACTGTAAAGGCATTGTACAGTGCACTTCTGAAGATCAGTTCCCTGAAGTGCTGTATTTGCTGCGTATGCCCATGTTTTCTGCCTTAAACAGGAAGCCAGGGAGCAGAATGCTGCCACCAGGGTGTCTTGTCCAGCCCTTACATAGCACTCTGTCTTCAGAAACCCCTCATATCTGATCAAGAAAATTATGATGAAGGCCAGAGAAATTGTTCTAACAGTGTAAATCCCAGCTTCTGACTTTCCCAGAGAGTCCAGCATCCCTCCTCTGTCTCCCTGTGTACATGTGGTTCCTTCAAGTGACAATGAGGGCTTGGGAAACGCAGTGCTCCAGCTAGTTTTTTTTCCTGCTGCCAGTAAAATTCTTTCCAGTCTGCTCTCTCTTGTCTGGATTACAGAAGCCCCTAGAAGAGGGGGCAGCCAGGAAGGATCCTCAGGCTGGATGAATCACCCTGTTGGATCTTTTGAGGCTCAAATAGTACTATTGGAGAGAGGAGGTTTTTGTTAGTTTTGAGTGGGGCTTAGTGTTTGCTTCTAGACTTGAAACATTCTGCAAATCAGTCTTTGAACTGATACTAGTGAAAGAGAGAATCTACTTGCTTGTGGAGGAATACAATAGGTAGGTTGAGTAGAAGGTTTAGCTGATCTTTTAGACAATTCGGCATTGATCCTGCAAATGCTTCAGTACATGCTTAACTTTGAGCCTTTCTTTACATTATTATAGCTATTAACTACTGTGTACTCAGAGTTCTTGTTTGTAGTTTGCAGTAGCTAAGCATTTGAATATGATTTGTTTGTTTAAAATATGGATTATGTAAAGACTGCAGAGCAGACACACTTGGGAATAATGTTGTCATTTCATAATAGGGAAGGATGCTAAAACGTAGAAATGTCTAGGCCAGCTAACTGAAACATTTTTGGCAAGATTGTCTTTTTTGAATCTGTTTTTTCACTATAATTACAAATCAAGTAAAATTGACTATTTACTTTATTTTAGGCTGCTCCTATGACATAATTTACTATTTTGTATAGACAGGTGATATGGCAGGTCAGAAAAGGATTCCGTATGTCTATGGTGACTGTATTTTACAATGTCTGATAGATTTTTGTTGAAGGCATTTGGTGATCTCATCAACAACAAGTCTATTGTTTCATTACTATCAGATTCAGTGTGTTTGTGATTAAATCAGCAGGATGGAGAACACGAAGGGAGTGCTGTTCACTTTGCAATCATTTCCATCTGCTATAAATTTTTATCAGATGTTGGGAAACAGCAGACAAAACTCAGAGCAAGTGTTTTATCCAATTTCCAAAAAACAGTGGTATGTGATTGTCATATATTGTGCTGTTAGTTTAATCTGTCCATTTAGATATTTTAGGTGTCTTATGGTGCACTAGTATTTATAAAGTATATAGAAAGATGTTTCCATCATTCCTCACATCACTTTCTTTTGAAGGCTGTGGTGCTGATATAAATATTTTGGTACTTAGTAGTCATGAGCAGTGATGACACTTTTCAAAAAAAGGAGAGTAAGAGTGAGACTTGAAGAGGAAAATCTCCATTAGGCGTATGTTGCTGTTCTAAGTGTCTTTGCCTCCCATTGATGATGTTGGAATCTGCAAGTGAAATTGGCTGTCCAGTAGCCAGTACCGTTTACCTCAGAGAAGTGGGAGAGGAATCCATCAGCAATACACATAAACTGATTTATTATTAGATGGTCCCAAGGAATGAACTCTCATATTTCTTCTAAAACTAAATTTTAGTATTAATTATTCTAAATAGATGTTCCTGGTTTTCAAGAAAACGTCTGAGATACTTTCAATAATATGAAGGAGTTTACTCCAAGAAATTCTCCATAAAAGAATTATGTGGTCTCATCTGAAGACTGAAAAATATTTTATCCTTTTTTTCTAAATTATTGAGATTTTACTGAGTGTCTCCTTGACTCATATATTAGAGCTCTGTAGTATTTGTGCTTTTCCTGCTTTTTTTCATGCTTCTGCTTCACTTTCTTTCTGTAATGAGTATTCCTGGTTTTCTCCATCTTCACGTCACGGGTGATATTTCACAGTGGCAATCATCTGTCGTCCTTTCTGGAGTTTCCTGTTTTACTGTGTTGACCATTTTGACATGGGATATCCAGTTTCGTTTATAGTATTCTAAATTGAGCAATTTTGGATGTCTTTTGTAGTACCACTATGATACTTTTTGTCTTATTCTTCCAGAAATGTTACCATCATGTATCTCACTCATTTTTTTCAGAGTATTTATCTTGAAGTAGTAACTTTACCATATTGAAAGGTAATTGCTTATTCTAGTCTCAGTTTGTCTAATTCTTTTCACCATGTGCTTTGTTTTCAATTAATTTCTCACCCTTTGCTTTCTCTTTTTTGCAAGGCTCATTGTATACAATTTTTTAAATACCTAAAGCTGTTTGCCTTGTCTGTTACTCTGTTCATCCACACCTTCACCAACACATTGGAATGAAACTGCTAGATTAGTGAGACAACACAGAGATTTGCTGTTTGAGATGTTGTATATTTTATTATTTACTTTAAACTGCTCACCAGAAGCTACCATGAGGTTTACTGTGATTTCTTTGGTGCTCCTCTTTGTTCTAAAGGTACAATTTGTTACGATCTGGTCATCCCATACAACATGGTTTTTAAGATGAATTAGTGAGACAGCCCTGCCTGAATTCCTTCCAGAGGATGTACTCTGGAGCTTTATCATGCTTTAATTGGTTGATAACAACTTTCATTGCTTGATATTCTTCTGACACCTCTGTCTCAGGTCTCATCTCATTTGTATGTCCGGATCAGATCACGTTCTTAGAGAGTTACCCTCCCTAGCATCTTCTTTTGAGAAAGCTGACACTAATCAATCATTCATCTTATCAGCAGTGCTCTTGTTTTACTTTATTATTCCCTTTAATCCTATGTGACCTAATAACCTTTTCCTTCTTTTATGTTTTCTTATTTTAGTTAATTCAATCATTTTAGCGGTAATTCATTCAGCTGTTCCTCCTTCAAACTCATCATAGACCCTTTTATACATCTTCTAACAGATTACCTACGATTTATTCTGACAGCCTTAGCTTTAGGTTTACAGATACAAAATTATTTGGTCTGAATAACCTCTTGTTGTTTAGTTACAGTGTTTTTTACACCCTTTCAGTTTTTAACACTTTCTTAGTTTACACTGTGTCTTTACACCCTTCACCAGCTTCATTACCCGTCTCTGGACATGCTCCAGAATGTCAACGTCTTTCCTATAGTGAGGGGCCCAAAACTGAAAGCAGTGTTTGAGATGCAGTCTCATCAGTGCCGATGTACAGTCACTTCCCTAATACTGCTCACCACGCTATCGTTGTTACAGAGCAGGGTGCTGATGGCCTTGTTAGCCATCTGGGCACACTGCTGGCCAGCAGTCAGTGGTATGATAAAACTTAGGGAAATACAGAACAAGAACTCTAAAAAAGGTCAAAGTTGGTTAAAGGAGAACATGAATTATGTTGAAAGAGCAGCTATTGTTTTGGGCCAGATTTATTAGGATAGTTCTTATGTCAGGTTTTCAATAATACATTAAATATGGAAAAAAAAGAATCCCCAAAGTTTGTTTGAAGATGCTTTTAGATAGTAAGGAGTTGGAAAGTAATGTTAATGAGATAGCAATATTCAAAGAAAATTGGATGATCTCAAAAGCTCAGGTGATAGAAATGAGGTGACACTTAATGGTCATGGGATCACGCAGTAAGGAACTGAAACAAGAATTCATCCTGCAAGCCATCATTCTGAAGTGACAGAGAAGGAAAACCTCTTAATTACAACAGCTCTGAATGACCGATGTACTGTGCTGTTACAAAAAAAGAAAAAAGGCAAATGCGTATCTATCGAGCATTAAGCTAGGCATTTGCAATCCAGATAGATAAACCATTGTTCTGGATGAGAGATGCTGGCAGTCTCGTCCAGTGTTTCTGTTTATGTATTTTAGTTTAGCCATGTTGCCTATCTTACATTAGCCAATTAGGTTCTTCTCTTACGTTGGGAAAATTTAGGTTCTTCTGTCTATTCCAGAATCTGCTGTGAACACAGAAGTACAGATAGTGCTTAAAATCAGCCTTAAGCTGAAACTATGATATATGTTTCTATACATGCCCCAGTGCATACATCTGCAGTTTCTGGCAGTGTAACCAGTGGCTGAACAATGTAAGCGAAGAAAGTTTGTATGGAAAGGTAACACCTTTTATTAAGCAAACTGTGGAAGAAAAACAAACTAGCTGAAGAAGAGCTCATGTGCCCTGAAGCCTGTGGGGTTTTCCCCTCTCCAAGTGTCTTAGTTGCTGTAATGAAATATATTGCTTCTCCCTTAAATATCTTTCTTCTTCTTGCAGAAGTTTGTACTTCACGCTCAGTCTGCTGGCCCTGCTGTTTTGCTAAGCTTCTCCTAGCAAAGTGAAACAGTAACATTCTTCATCAGTTTCAGCCCGTGAGAGTTCATTGCTCAGTACTGAGACTGCTGACATACAGTGTAGTTTGTAGTCCAGTACACATAATTACATTAAAATTGAGTGCCAATTATCTGATGCTTTAATTATGTGATCTGCTTATTTACACTCAGGTTTATGGAAATAGATGGTTGCCCCTGTAGTCTTTAATAAAACATGCAAGTTGTATTAGATTTCAGCATTGAAATCTTTCAGTAATCCTAGATGAAATGTATAAATACTCACCATTCATCCATAAGCTCTTTCAGTGCAGAAGTTTTTTGAAGAAAGAGTTACAATACTAATTACTAACTGTAATATACTAAGTACTGTTAAAGTCAAAACCATCATTAACTATTAGCATTAGCACGGGTGACTGTACAGGGCCCACCAGCTATATTAAAATATTTTGTTTAGAAGTTCCCAGCATCAAGATCTGCTGAATATGTCTTCTACCATTTTTATATAATCATCGTATTTGAGACATGACTGTGATGTACCATTTGCAGAAGACAGGCAGACATATACCTGACTCTTACAGCAAAACCAGGCTGGCAAAAAGACATAGTGCATATTCCAAACTCATAATTTTCATTCTCATTTTTGCAGTTGTAAAATTCTTGCAGTGCCAGAGATGAACAGTAATGTAATCCAGACAAAAATAAGATTCTTGAACCCTAGAAAAGTCTTAGATCTCCATGCCAAATGGGGGAATCTGCTATCCATTCCATGAATTGTGTGTTTTGCAGGTACCCCTAGGGGCAGAAGGGAGAATATCAGAAAAGGCTTCAAAACTGACATTGTAGAACAGACATTTCCCTTGCTTTTTCCACACATTCCACAAACAGCTAGTTGCACAAATGTAAAATTTATGTTATTTTGTTTTATCATTAGAGTTCTTTATTTGGAAATACTATTTATGTTTTAACTTAGAATTGGAATTCTTAAACAGAATGTTATGCATTTTTCAAGAGTATCTGTGAGAAACTAAAAGCTATCATCTGAATAGGGAATCTTCTTCATTGTCGCTGATATTAGTGAGGTGTCCGCTTGTCAATTCTAGAATGATCTTTCTGTATAAATTATGGGTGGGAATGATATAATAGGCATTGAAAATTTTCATTAATAAATGAAATATGGAATGTGCTTTTATGAAATTAAGAAATCTGGGGGAAGAAATGTGACTGCNAATGAACTCTCATATTTCTTCTAAAACTAAATTTTAGTATTAATTATTCTAAATAGATGTTCCTGGTTTTCAAGAAAACGTCTGAGATACTTTCAATAATATGAAGGAGTTTACTCCAAGAAATTCTCCATAAAAGAATTATGTGGTCTCATCTGAAGACTGAAAAATATTTTATCCTTTTTTTCTAAATTATTGAGATTTTACTGAGTGTCTCCTTGACTCATATATTAGAGCTCTGTAGTATTTGTGCTTTTCCTGCTTTTTTTCATGCTTCTGCTTCACTTTCTTTCTGTAATGAGTATTCCTGGTTTTCTCCATCTTCACGTCACGGGTGATATTTCACAGTGGCAATCATCTGTCGTCCTTTCTGGAGTTTCCTGTTTTACTGTGTTGACCATTTTGACATGGGATATCCAGTTTCGTTTATAGTATTCTAAATTGAGCAATTTTGGATGTCTTTTGTAGTACCACTATGATACTTTTTGTCTTATTCTTCCAGAAATGTTACCATCATGTATCTCACTCATTTTTTTCAGAGTATTTATCTTGAAGTAGTAACTTTACCATATTGAAAGGTAATTGCTTATTCTAGTCTCAGTTTGTCTAATTCTTTTCACCATGTGCTTTGTTTTCAATTAATTTCTCACCCTTTGCTTTCTCTTTTTTGCAAGGCTCATTGTATACAATTTTTTAAATACCTAAAGCTGTTTGCCTTGTCTGTTACTCTGTTCATCCACACCTTCACCAACACATTGGAATGAAACTGCTAGATTAGTGAGACAACACAGAGATTTGCTGTTTGAGATGTTGTATATTTTATTATTTACTTTAAACTGCTCACCAGAAGCTACCATGAGGTTTACTGTGATTTCTTTGGTGCTCCTCTTTGTTCTAAAGGTACAATTTGTTACGATCTGGTCATCCCATACAACATGGTTTTTAAGATGAATTAGTGAGACAGCCCTGCCTGAATTCCTTCCAGAGGATGTACTCTGGAGCTTTATCATGCTTTAATTGGTTGATAACAACTTTCATTGCTTGATATTCTTCTGACACCTCTGTCTCAGGTCTCATCTCATTTGTATGTCCGGATCAGATCACGTTCTTAGAGAGTTACCCTCCCTAGCATCTTCTTTTGAGAAAGCTGACACTAATCAATCATTCATCTTATCAGCAGTGCTCTTGTTTTACTTTATTATTCCCTTTAATCCTATGTGACCTAATAACCTTTTCCTTCTTTTATGTTTTCTTATTTTAGTTAATTCAATCATTTTAGCGGTAATTCATTCAGCTGTTCCTCCTTCAAACTCATCATAGACCCTTTTATACATCTTCTAACAGATTACCTACGATTTATTCTGACAGCCTTAGCTTTAGGTTTACAGATACAAAATTATTTGGTCTGAATAACCTCTTGTTGTTTAGTTACAGTGTTTTTTACACCCTTTCAGTTTTTAACACTTTCTTAGTTTACACTGTGTCTTTACACCCTTCACCAGCTTCATTACCCGTCTCTGGACATGCTCCAGAATGTCAACGTCTTTCCTATAGTGAGGGGCCCAAAACTGAAAGCAGTGTTTGAGATGCAGTCTCATCAGTGCCGATGTACAGTCACTTCCCTAATACTGCTCACCACGCTATCGTTGTTACAGAGCAGGGTGCTGATGGCCTTGTTAGCCATCTGGGCACACTGCTGGCCAGCAGTCAGTGGTATGATAAAACTTAGGGAAATACAGAACAAGAACTCTAAAAAAGGTCAAAGTTGGTTAAAGGAGAACATGAATTATGTTGAAAGAGCAGCTATTGTTTTGGGCCAGATTTATTAGGATAGTTCTTATGTCAGGTTTTCAATAATACATTAAATATGGAAAAAAAAGAATCCCCAAAGTTTGTTTGAAGATGCTTTTAGATAGTAAGGAGTTGGAAAGTAATGTTAATGAGATAGCAATATTCAAAGAAAATTGGATGATCTCAAAAGCTCAGGTGATAGAAATGAGGTGACACTTAATGGTCATGGGATCACGCAGTAAGGAACTGAAACAAGAATTCATCCTGCAAGCCATCATTCTGAAGTGACAGAGAAGGAAAACCTCTTAATTACAACAGCTCTGAATGACCGATGTACTGTGCTGTTACAAAAAAAGAAAAAAGGCAAATGCGTATCTATCGAGCATTAAGCTAGGCATTTGCAATCCAGATAGATAAACCATTGTTCTGGATGAGAGATGCTGGCAGTCTCGTCCAGTGTTTCTGTTTATGTATTTTAGTTTAGCCATGTTGCCTATCTTACATTAGCCAATTAGGTTCTTCTCTTACGTTGGGAAAATTTAGGTTCTTCTGTCTATTCCAGAATCTGCTGTGAACACAGAAGTACAGATAGTGCTTAAAATCAGCCTTAAGCTGAAACTATGATATATGTTTCTATACATGCCCCAGTGCATACATCTGCAGTTTCTGGCAGTGTAACCAGTGGCTGAACAATGTAAGCGAAGAAAGTTTGTATGGAAAGGTAACACCTTTTATTAAGCAAACTGTGGAAGAAAAACAAACTAGCTGAAGAAGAGCTCATGTGCCCTGAAGCCTGTGGGGTTTTCCCCTCTCCAAGTGTCTTAGTTGCTGTAATGAAATATATTGCTTCTCCCTTAAATATCTTTCTTCTTCTTGCAGAAGTTTGTACTTCACGCTCAGTCTGCTGGCCCTGCTGTTTTGCTAAGCTTCTCCTAGCAAAGTGAAACAGTAACATTCTTCATCAGTTTCAGCCCGTGAGAGTTCATTGCTCAGTACTGAGACTGCTGACATACAGTGTAGTTTGTAGTCCAGTACACATAATTACATTAAAATTGAGTGCCAATTATCTGATGCTTTAATTATGTGATCTGCTTATTTACACTCAGGTTTATGGAAATAGATGGTTGCCCCTGTAGTCTTTAATAAAACATGCAAGTTGTATTAGATTTCAGCATTGAAATCTTTCAGTAATCCTAGATGAAATGTATAAATACTCACCATTCATCCATAAGCTCTTTCAGTGCAGAAGTTTTTTGAAGAAAGAGTTACAATACTAATTACTAACTGTAATATACTAAGTACTGTTAAAGTCAAAACCATCATTAACTATTAGCATTAGCACGGGTGACTGTACAGGGCCCACCAGCTATATTAAAATATTTTGTTTAGAAGTTCCCAGCATCAAGATCTGCTGAATATGTCTTCTACCATTTTTATATAATCATCGTATTTGAGACATGACTGTGATGTACCATTTGCAGAAGACAGGCAGACATATACCTGACTCTTACAGCAAAACCAGGCTGGCAAAAAGACATAGTGCATATTCCAAACTCATAATTTTCATTCTCATTTTTGCAGTTGTAAAATTCTTGCAGTGCCAGAGATGAACAGTAATGTAATCCAGACAAAAATAAGATTCTTGAACCCTAGAAAAGTCTTAGATCTCCATGCCAAATGGGGGAATCTGCTATCCATTCCATGAATTGTGTGTTTTGCAGGTACCCCTAGGGGCAGAAGGGAGAATATCAGAAAAGGCTTCAAAACTGACATTGTAGAACAGACATTTCCCTTGCTTTTTCCACACATTCCACAAACAGCTAGTTGCACAAATGTAAAATTTATGTTATTTTGTTTTATCATTAGAGTTCTTTATTTGGAAATACTATTTATGTTTTAACTTAGAATTGGAATTCTTAAACAGAATGTTATGCATTTTTCAAGAGTATCTGTGAGAAACTAAAAGCTATCATCTGAATAGGGAATCTTCTTCATTGTCGCTGATATTAGTGAGGTGTCCGCTTGTCAATTCTAGAATGATCTTTCTGTATAAATTATGGGTGGGAATGATATAATAGGCATTGAAAATTTTCATTAATAAATGAAATATGGAATGTGCTTTTATGAAATTAAGAAATCTGGGGGAAGAAATGTGACTGCCTGTGAAAGGACTGAATACAGGACTCATTTCCATGCTATTAACTTGCATTAGGAGGGATAATATTGTACTACAGCTTGATTTTTAGTTGGTTTATCTAAACAAAATTAGAATAATCTATTTTGCTACAAAATTAACATGATAAGTGATAACATATCTTGGTATTACTTTTATTTTATTAAGATATTAAAAGATGCTGCTCATATCAAAATTAAACTAATGTGACAATCTTTTATTATTTATTCACATTTAAAATTACTTTGTAAAATTAATAAGAGCTAATCTTTTTTCTTTTTCTGATATGTTTACTTTGAGCAACAGTTACTAAGTAATGTTACCATTTAAGGATAGCCAGTTAGTAATTTTCCTCTGATGCTGCTGAATGAGAAGACAGCAATAGCAAATGGAAGGACATAACCTTAAAAAAAATATTAATTATTATACTGTAAAATGAGGAAGGGAAATAACATGCTATGCCATCAAAAAAAATAGTTTAATCTAATACTCATTATTACAGAAAACAGCACTTCCCTGAAATAATTCTTGTTTTAACTGCAACATACCTTTAGAAAAACACTCGACCCAGTGATACAGAATACACCATACTCTTTCAGTTGTTGAGTCACTGAAAAGTTCCTCCATTATAAATTCATTTATCTTGGTGAGTCCTCTGACTTTGAAGCTATCTCTATAGTTTTGGCACCAGCTAAGTACTTAGGTTTTGAAAGAATGTGGCCTGGTTTAATACTGTTTGTACCGGGACCAGTGAATGTCTGTGTGCTAAGGTAACTTCAAGGAGTTTGGGCCTCTCTAGGGACATAGGGGAAGTTTAGAAGGGGAGCTGTGAAAACACTGGATTGTGGTCAAGTTTAGTCTGGAGTTGCGATAAACTTGGAAATGCACAGGAGGGAAAGTTTTCTGGCATTTTGTGATCAAAATATAGGGAGGCATCAAATGAATTTTAGCCTCTACTGAGCTTTGTCATCACTGGATGGGGAATATCTAAATTCACAGTTGAATAAGGTACTGTGCCTTGCTATGCCTTGTTAATGTTTGTGTATTGCATGTATTTTATTAGTTACATGATTTATATGCTTAAATAAATACAGCCAGTTATGGTTTATCTACACGTGTGCACAAGCATACAAGTACAAAGNGTGAATTATATGATGTTATAAAGATAGCTGCGTGAAATCCTACTACTAAGATAAAAGTATATTAAAATACTGGTACAGGTAAAAGCTGAGAGGTGGAAGATCTTCTGTAGTAAACAAGCACTACAAGTGGGCTTTGCAGGCATTTTAACTATGCCAAAAAAGACCTGAGTTTGAATCACTAAAATGGCTGACGTACTTAAACTCCATACCAGCGCAATACAGTCATGAGTTTTTGAATCTATGCTTGCGCACAGCTCATCAGCTAAGGGCACAGTGTGGCAAATGCATGCTTGCTCACTTGTGGGTTAGATCATTGGTGACAAAATCAAGATAAGAGTTATGTTACTAACCTTTAGTCCTGTGTTCAAACTACCGCTTCCCATTACATTTCATAAGGTTGGAATCTTGATCTGCCAAAATCTGCTTTCTTTCAAATTCAGTAGGAGGATTAAGGCCAAGCATCCTCCATCAGATTGTGTGTGGATTCTGTCTAGCCATATGGATGACTCTAGGCTTCTAAGGTATTCTAACTTTATATGACTTGTGACATTAATCTCTGAAACAGTCTTAGACTTGGAGTCAAGAAACTTTTTTAGCTTATATATTGAAACAATCAGTGAAAATAATCTTTTAGTCTTGGGATCATAGAAAATACAGGAAGATTTTCCAGACCAATACTTCTGCATCTGAGGCCTGCTTCAGATGTAGGGCATAAAACTGCAAATAAATCATGAAGGTACTTCTGGTGTGCTGAAGAAGAGGTACTTCTGAGTCAATAGATGCAAGCTAAATTGTTTGAGATACGTTGTTACACTTTGGTGCTGTCTTAGAGACAGCAGTCAAATAGTGTTTGTGATTTAGTCGTAGAATGGTTTGGGTTGGAAGGGACTTTAAAGGTAATCTGGTCCAAACCCCCTGCATTGAGCAGGGGCGTCTTCAACTACATTAGGTTACTCAGAGGCCTGTCCAGCCTGTCCTTGAACACTTCCAGGGAGGGGGCATCAACCACCTCTCTGGGCAACCTGTTCCAGTGCTTCAGCACCCTCAAAGTAAAAGATTTCTTCCTTACATCTAGGCTGAATCTACCCTCTTTTAGCGTGAAATCATTACCCCTCTATTCTACTGCAAAAGGCCCTGCTAAAAAATTTGTCCCCATCTTTCTTGTAAGCCCCCCTTTAAGTACTGAAATGACACAATAAGGTCTCTCTGGAGCCTTCTATCTCCAGCTTTTCATCCACCAGTACCCCCAGGTCCTGCTTGGCAGAGCTGCTCACAGTTCCTTCATCCCCCAGTCTGTATTGATACCAGGGTTGTCCTGACCTATGTGCAGGAACCTGCGCTTGACCTTGTTGGAACTGATGAGTTTCACATGGACCCACTTCATGAGCTTATCTAGGTCTCCCTGGGTGGCATCCCATCCCTCAGAAGTGTCAACCTCACCACTCAGCTTGGTGTCCTCTGCAAATTTGCTGAAGATGCACTGGATTCCACCGTCTTTGTCGTTGGTGAAGACATTGAATAATACTGGTCCCAGTACAGACTGTTGAGGGATACCTTTTGTCACCAGTCTCCATCTGGACACTCAGCCATTGACCAGTGCTTTCTGGATGCAACATGTCATTTAAATTTTGTCACTGAATTGGAAAGTAAAAGACAGAATGAGTTTTTATCAAAATACAAGAGTTCCTCAAGAATATGCCCCATCCCTGGAAGTGTTCAAGGCCAGGGTGGATGGGGCTTTGAGCAGCTTGCTGTAGTGGGAGGTGTCCCTGCCCGTGGCAGGGGTCTGGAACTCAATGATCTTGAAGGTCCCTTCCAACTCTAATGATTCTATGCTTCTATGATATCAGAATTGGATGTGCAATAAAGTCACACTGGGAAGACAATGTTCTGGTTTAAAAGTAATATGAAATCAGATAGAAAGACAAAGGATGTGTCAAGGGAAAATATGGACACCAACAAGAAAGTCCAAAAGAGGAGGCCTACCTAACTTAAGTCTAAAAACTTTGGTGAAAATGCAATGCTTTCTATTCTATTAGTGTTCATTTTTAATAAAAACTGGGAAACTCTGGGGTTGCCAAAGAATAGAACTATTATTTCAGAGTCTAATCATGGCTAAAGATATGATGTAGAGAAATGAGGACAGGTTAGCCTGTCTGAAGGCTGGAAGCCTGTTGTTTCACTCCTAACCAGGTATAACAGAATGCTTTATTCAGCAAAAAATAATAGACTAAAGTTGTAACTAGTGCTTGTTAGTGTGATTTTGTAGGTAGTAGAAAACTATGTTGCCTTTTGGCAAAACTGGAGGAAGGGCATCATGCAGGTATAAAAAGAGTTGACTTTTTTTGATTTATAAAAATAACGGAGTTGGTACAGTGTTTGTAGGACAGGTATATTTGTGCCTAACATGCCCAGAAGCCACTGACATTTTTATTTTTGCAAAGGTCTTTATAAGAAAATAATAGGGTAAACAAAACCCAACAATTGCACGTAGTTTGAATTGACTACCTAGGTCGCCACAGGGCAATAAAAAATCCTTTGTAATGCAACTGTATAGGAGGTTATAGAATTGGAAATCAGAAATGCAGGTTGCAGGTGCAGGATAATAAAAATGTTGAATGACCTTTTCGGAAGACGTGACCAGGAGGTGGGTTTAGAGTCATCATCAAAAATAATGTGGATGTTCAGTGCAGCGATGACCTTGTTTTCCTTGGTGAGTTAAAACTAAGGTGCCAAATGCACCAGACCAGCAACAGAGTCCTACAGGAATGCTGTAACCCATTAGCATGTCTGATTCTATGTCCACGTTCAAAAGGATTATGGACATACTACAGGGAGTTCTGAAGTAGACAGAGGTGATTAAAGCTAGGAGAACATCCTTTCCTTTAAAAAGAACTGTTAGAAAAGCATAAATTCCTTGATCTGCTGAAAAGAAGCCTGAGTGATGACCGAGATAACAGTATACAGGTATTTGTTGATCATGCATTGAAATAGTTTACTAGAAAAGCTGGTGCCTTTGCTGTGCGTGGTATCATTAGGGCGCAACTAAATTTCAGCCTGAAATCAACCCAACTTCCCATGGTTCCTAGATTCTGGAGAATTCAGGATTTTTTTAGAATTTAAAAGGTTTTTTCAGTTTTCTGTAATGTATATTCTGATTTTTAAAAATTCTGCTATGAATAGCAAAAATTAATAATTATTTTGATATTGCTGTTTCATTCTAATTTTAGACTTGAACTGTCAGGTTTGGGGGGTTTGGTTTTTTTTTTAGTGCTTCTTGGAGCAAAGTCTCCTAGGCACTCCATTGCCCACGTTTTGGCAGTGTTACTCAGAGAAAAAGAATATGATATATAATTCATTTATTTGGAAACATTCAATATATGATTTATTGTACCCATGCATGCGTGAGTTATTTCTTTGCTCGATATTGAATATGGAACAAATTCTTGATACAGTTATGAGCATTGTGCTTGGCTGTAGGATGGTATAAGCCCTATTGGTAAAGTTGTTTAACAGCTGTTATCTTTCAAGATGTTCTAACTTCAGTTGGAAAAAGCTACTGAGGGTTATGTAGTTAAGAGATTTTAGTAATTATAGAAAAATAAGTAGTTTAAGATACTTCAGATAAAAGGTTAAAAGCTGTTTACATATAAACTAACATTAGCCAGTACTTGCAAAGTTATGGCTTTCATTTACTATAGAATGTAGTTTAGTTTCAAAATCTATAAAAAAAAATCACTGGTAGTTTGAAATTCAGTCCATGTTGTATAGGTGGGATCCAGCTTGGTACTTAAGCAGTTTCACTGAAGCATTCTTCACAAACTGTGGAGATAAAAGGTTAGCATTTTAAAGAATGAGCTACTTTCCTGGTTTGAAAATATGAAATTTAGGAAGGAAGTACTTTTGGGGTTTATATGCAACATCGGCATTTTTCCTCAGGAAGAGGAAAAAGTGGTTGCATGTTAGTAGTTTGTTTTCCATTTCTGCGTTTTGACCCTTCAGAATGGTGGTAAGTAGGCAGGGGAGGAGATGACACATGCTTTGGCATTATCTTGTTGTGTTGAGGGAGGGAGGACAGCTTCCAGGCTGCAGGAAGTGGCAAAACGAGGAAGAAGCTTGGGGCGAGCCTAGACCATGGCAGCAGGACTGAGAGAGCAGTGAGTCAAGCTTGGCACAGACAGAGCTGTTCCTCTCTGGCAATAGAAACTTTCCAGGGACAGGAGACAGATTTACTGTATGCAAAGACCCATGCTTCAAAGATGCATGGGACAGGTACAAACTTATTTCTAGTCCCTTATTTTGATTCTGCTGTACCTCATTAATTTTACAATTTCCTGCTTACAAAAAGTCAGTTATTTCTAGTTCTATTCCAGTAAATTTGGCTTGTGAATATAGCCTGGCTTTCCTATGAGTCAGTTCTAGTGGCTTCCTCTTTAGCATGCAAGCTTTTTGGATTACCTTTCTCGTCAACCTGACTGAAAGCAATGGAATTGCTTGAATTTAAAGTGTCTCTTTATCCTTCCCCTATGATTTTCTTCTCAGAATAGAAAACTAAAAGTCTCACATAAAAGCTGGTTTAATGTAGCTTCTGCCAAGCTCTTGAAAATTAAGACCTGCTGGTGCAGTTGACTTTTGCAATGACAGTCTTCTTTTTGTAGTGCTTTTCACAAGCTCTGTGTTTGTGCCTACATAGAAACGAAAATGAAGTTTAAAAGAAGTCATCACCACACAATTCCAAGTCTTTGCTTAAAAAAGGATGTTGTGTTGTGAGTAATGATGCTACAGCTGAGAATGGAGGTACATAAAACAGCTGCAGGCAGGTGCTTGCGTGCCACATTCCTGCACAGTAATAAAGTAATATTTTTTGCTATTCATTGACTTTGATGAATGCTAAAACAATTGCAACTTGTTTTTTGGTTTGTTTTTTTTGGTAAAATTTGTAAAGTGAAATGAATTTTCATAGGTAGTAATGTATGCTTACATGACGTATCATGTCTTTATCACTCACAACTACTACAGTAAGAACTACATCGCCTGTCCATCTAAGAAATCTAGGTTGCTAAGATTTATTACTTCAATAAACAGAATTTTATGACACACGTAACATTTATTTGGCAGTGCCTATGTTTCAAATTCTCTTTGTATGGTTCTCATGGTTAAATATTAAAATGCTATATTAAAAATACAAATGAAGATTCTTTGTTTTATTATTCATGTTCTTGAGATATTTCTGGTGGAGTCTTACAATAAGTCCTCTGTTATGTTCTTTTGTTGTCTCAGCTAATGAAAATATGAACTTTCTTGGGTTCTAATTGATTTCTAAGCCACGTTCCTAGCATCAGTGAGTCAGTACATTCCCTTTGTTTATATCAGAGATTTACTGCCCCATTAACTTTGATTCTCTTTCTTCTGAGTAGCTTTACATTCCCAGAAGATTAAATTCTTGTAAATATTTTTGTCTTTGCAGTGAGGAGCTACGGAAAGAAGCACGGCAGCTGAAACGTGAACTGCTGGAAGCAAAGCAGAAAAAAGAAGAGCGAGCTTTAAAACCCAAAGAAAAGGAAGGTAGGAGTATATTGTAGCAGATGTTGTGCAAATCTCCAGATAACAGTACAGCTTTGAAGTTTTTCAGTAGTTTTGTGTTTCAGGTAGATAAATGTGCACACAGTATTGTTGAAACGTAATTACTTTTTTTCCCAAGAAAAGTAGTTTTCCTTGAGCATGTTAGTCATGTAAGGATGCCAGTGTACAAATAATTTGTACAAGTAATATCCAGTCTTTCAAACGAGGTATTATTTGTCTTCAGTTGCATCCGTGTCATTGGGCAAGCTTCTGGATTTGAAATACTATGGCCTATGAATGAATTCTTTGGTGGAGACATATCTGTTCTGACCTCTGACTTGAAAAGTTGTCTTGACATTCCAACGTAGAAAGGTTCTTAAATGCAGATGGTTAACTTTGAACTCAAAGCTACTGACATCAGACTTTTTATGTGTGGTATGACACAAGTAAATGTCAAATGCAGAAATTCAGTTCCATGTTTATTTTCCATAAACCATATTATCAAAATGGGGTCTTCAGATGCCCATTTCCTTGTCAGACAAATTTTATACTCTGTTTCTTTCTAAATGTGCATAAATTGCTAATTTTATGATAGTGTATAAGGTGCGTGTTGTAGTGCTGAACTGAAGGGAAAAAATAGGTTGTGTTTTAGGCACTCTGGAGCTGCTACACACATTTTTGGAGTAGACTCTTGGTCCAGTTCTCAATACCATAAGAAATCTGGAAGAAAATATAAAATTATTCAGAAAAAATTCCACATGACACACAATTTAGAAGAATAGTAGAAAGTTTAAAATTAACATTTTTAGCAAAAACTCATGCACTCTCTTGAGTAATAGGTAAGCTTAGTCAGCAGCAACCAATTTGGCAAAATAAAAAATACAGTGTCTTGAATTTGTTTATGAAATCTAGCTCCAAATTTTACAAAGTGGTGGCCCTGAAAAAGTTCTAGGAATCATGCTCAATCACTGAATGAGTATAAGCTCTCATTGGCAAGATAATGAATGCTGTCACTGGTTACATAAAAAAACCCTTGCCAGTAGAAGTGTAGAAAAGGTAAGAAGTAATCTTATGTATATATATGATAAATTATGTTGAATAATGCCATGTACGGCAGTTATTAATACTATTGCTTAAACATTGTCCCAGTTCTGGTGCCAGTTAAATCAGAGGACTTACTGTGGAGCAATTTGAGTAAATCCACCTTTACACAGTGACTGATTAAAGTCAAGGGCAATACTCATAGTTGATACTATGGTACCGTTTTGAAGAATACTTTTTATTCGGGGAAGGGGAGTTGTAGGATTTTTTGCTTTCTTTCAAATAAATAGCAGACACAAGATAAACCCATTGAAAATCTGTAGGTAACAAGTAATGGTGAAAATGCTCTTGATTTTCTTTTTTGTGATTGTCAGAGTACAGGAAGGGGTCTGTTCCAGTACCCATTGAGAAAGACATATGGCAGGAAAGAGCCTATTCAACATGTTCTTGGAGTACCTAACTAAAATTTCTGAAAATAAACATGTTCTAACATTTAAGGCAAAATTAAAAATACATTAAATGAGATGCAAGTGGTGAAGGGCAAAATGATTAATGAAAATACAGTAACAGGAGATGAATGAATAAGAAGAGAGTTGGTTGTCTGGCTAAACAAAGAGGAAATAACCTTGAATGCTTGTTTTCGTTCTCTCTTTAGCACAGCATCAACTTTGACTATGTGGTTACATACAATCAGTGACACAGAAGAAAGCGTTCAGGTACAGAACAAGCAATTAGAGAGGACTTAGATAAATTAAGTGCATTAAAATCATTTGGACTTCATGATGTTCACTGAAGCATATTAGGGAGTTGGGTAAAAAAGTCCCAGAGACATTAAGATCAGCAGAATGCTTAAGAGAATTGTTTGTAATCAATCTGGAAAGCAGGAGTCTTCGGAATCTGTATATTAGTGATTGGGAGAAAACAGAAGATTACTTTTATTGAATTTGCAGACTGAAAAAAATATATGAGACAGGGAAAGTGAAAAAACTTATGTGCTAAGTTGCATTTTCCTGTTTAGCTGTTAAAATGAAAAGCTGAGTGGCTCGCTCTCTTCACTTCCACAAGTCCACGTTGGAGCTTTTAGTGATCTAATTCAGTTTAGATTGGAAGAAGTGTTCTATAGTGGTTTTTTGAGTAGGATAGTTTTGTGCTGGATTGGTAGATTGAGTCAGTTCATAGCTAGGCATATAATCAAAGCTTACTCTTTTGGTTTTCTTCATCCATGCTTTAATAATTTTTCTAAATCCATTTCTAGCTCTCAGTATGAATATTTTTTCAGAGCCAGCAGCAATCAAAAAAGAACAAGGTAGGGATTAAAGCTTAAGTCTTTTTTTTTTTTTTTTCATCTGTCCTTAAAAGTTCAGGAGTCAGATTTTCTTTGCTCAGTTATCAAGACACCAGCTCACTTGTCAGTATTGCCAAAATCCAGATTTAGGGGGAGGAATTGCACTTTTAAATAAAACAGATTTTTGACTACAGGGTAAGTGTCTTTTGCAGCATTTTACAGGTCACATTTTATATGTCATTTCAAGTTTCATTTACTGTCTTTACTAAATAGTTTGTTGCCATGGTTTGACACCAGCCAGCGACCAGGACCACTCCAGCCACACACTTCATTTCCTCCTGCTTGATGGGGTGGGAGAGAAAATCAGAAGAGTATAAGTGAGAAAGCTTTTGTGTTGAGATAAAGACAGTTTAATAAGTAAAGCAGAAGCCACTCATGTAAGCATTAAAGATGGAAATTTACCATCTTTAAATAGTTGATTCAACTCTTCCCTCCCACTCCCTGCCTAAATTAGACATACCTTAAAGTATCTGCTAATGAATTAGTTCACCTAATCTTCTGCGAGTTTGTATCCAGTTGTTCAGTATCCTTATTGGTGATATGATATTTAGAACTAAGTGCGATAGTACAAATGTGCTTTTACAGTTAATGCCTTTGTACCAACATCCACACAACCACAACTACATCATGATGTAAATTCATGTCCAATTAGTTTTCTAGTACAAAACTGAAATATTTCATTATATTCAAAATTTGATTTGAATATAGTGAAATCTAGTAGCAGTAAAAAGGTGTTGTACCTGAGCAAGTAGTTTTTCCCTTAGAGCTAAAAACATTTATTGCATCTCACTTATTTCACTTAGTCATTTTTTGTTTATTGTCGCAAATTTTCATCAGTGCTGTAGAGCTGTCGACGTTCAAGACAGCCTGCTAAATTTATAACAGTTTACCTATTCCATGTTAGTTTATGTATAAGGAATTGTTTATATTCAAAACAGACTACTATCCGGAAATGAACGTGTATGTAGCAGGAGATATTTCCGTTGTTCTCTGCCTGTCCTCTTGCGGAATGTGGGATGGAGAGTGAGTTGTGTCGTGCTGTAGCGGGTATGTCTATGAGGATGGTGCAGACGCTTGCATAGTGTCTGCCTATGCTCGGAGCTGGCTGCATTAGGAAAAAATGCTAGTTCAGAGGCTATGTAACTGCATTAATATGATTCTGTGCTCGATTAATAAACAGTACATCTCAGCCAAAACTTGAAATCGTAGTGGGAGAAGTTCACTGAAGACCACAGAACTGTGAGAATAAGGCTTAAGTCATCCTGGACGTTTGCAGGATCAGGGCTAATTCTGAGAGGTCACTAATAAAGGGCTGGTAGCAAGACACATCTCTTTTATGTCCACTGGCAGATCTTTATTAGTATAGGTATCACGCTTCAAATTGTTCATGTCACATACCTAATTTTTTTCTATATTCAGAGATTAGAATAATTAAGGAAGATAGGGGGGTGAAAATGTGTTTACATTGTTTCAAGAGGACAGAGAAAAAACCTAATTCCCTCTGTACGTTTGATTATAACCAGCCTTCCAATTTGTGAATAAGATTGTTGCCTATGCCAGACTGCTGTCAAGACCTTACTTTAAATAAGATGTTTTTCATTTATATGACATTTGCTGTAGTGATGCCAGAAATTACATCAAACACTATAATTTGAGTGCTGAATTACTTCAGCATTTTTAAGTACTTAATCAAATATTTGAAAAAGATACTTTTCAAAGTTCTATAGCGTAAACCTGTGAATATACTTCAATGAAATTTGCTTTAGATAAGTACCATCTGCCCAATTGTTTAATTATATGTTGGTTTTAAATAGTTAGCAGTATTTAAGAAGGACTATTTTAGGTTTTTCTTGTTAGAACATTTTTGTAAACTGTCTGATAATCTGTGGATGGTGAAATTTAATTGTCACACATGAGAAAATAGAACAGCTACAAAATACTATGAACACAGAAACCCAACAAGTAAGGTAAAAAATGATGTTCAAGTGTAAGAATTTTACTGAGGCAAAATTTTCTGCTTTAATTGTGGTACAGGAATCAAATGACTGAAGTGGTTGGAAAAGTCTCAAAATCTAATAAGGATACCAATTTAAGATTATGTTTGTTTCTGTTTTATTATTAAGTTTGGTCAATGTCTGTGGCTTTTAGAGATTTAAGTCCTGTCTTACATGGAAAGATGTTTTCTTGAAGTCTGAGACTAAAAGAATTTTATACTCCTGAGCACATCAGGAAAGTAGTGAAATCCAAATTCTGAGGGTTTGTGAATTATGCAGCACAAATACAATAACTATGGAGATATTACAGTATATACAGTACAGCTGTGTTGTATCAAAGTATGCATCTTGAATTTGTCACTTTTGCAAACCTTTATGTTTTCTTCCACTACTTACATTTGTTTCCTCATTTAATCTCATAGAGTAACCCAGCATCCCTGCTCAGTCTCTTCCCTGCTAAAGCGAATGGTTTTTCCTCTTAACTCTCTGTATGCAAAAGAAACAAGGACACTGTAAGCCAGCTTTGATTTTAGTAGTAATCTTAAGTGTGTGCTCAAAGTCAACTGACATTAGACAATTAACCGATTTTTAGACTGGGACTATGAGCCTGAAAGCTACCAAAGTTCAGAAATATCCACGAGAAACTCCCACTGTTGCATGTTGAACTTTACACTGTTTTACAAATCGGTGGGCTCTGCACTTCCAAAGAAGTGCTTTGAAGCTCTAGGAATTACTTCTAAGATTTTGTTATTTGAGTTGGTTAAATGAAAGAAAACGTATGTTCTAGAACTGTTAGCTTTTTCACTATAGCAAACTGAAAACCCGTTAGTCGGGTCAACCCTGGAAGCTCATTCAGTAAGCAAATCTATTCAATTATTTGCAGTTAGTAAGTATTTCCTCTTCCCTAATTTGTAAACAAACAGAGGCTCTTCAGGAGCTTAGCCAGGGCAGAGCTGTAGTAACTGACCTGGACAGGTGAGGCTAGTGCAAATCTTATGAAGTTCAACCAAGCCAAGTGCAGGGTCCTGCACTTGGAACATGGCAATCCCAGGCACAAATACAGGTTGGGCAGAAAATGGTTGGAGAGCAGCCCTGAGGAGAAGGACATGGGAGTGCTCATGGATGAGAAGCTCAACATGAGCTGGCAGCGCGCGCTGGCAGCCCAGAAAGCCAGCAGTATCCTGGGATGCATGAAAAGAAGCATGACCAGCAAATCATGGGAGGTGATTCTCTCCCTCAACTCTGCGCTTGTGAGACCC
>VXBW01003587.1:1867-20876 GCA_013400375.1 Thinocorus orbignyianus | reverse complement strand
GGGGTCTGTGCCCCACGGGGGTCAGGGAGAGGGATGAGGGGGTCCTAGAGGGGCCAGGGAGAGGGATGGGGGGGTCCCAGAGGGGCTACGGATAAGGATGAGGGGGGCCTGTGGGTCCCACGGGGGCCATGGAGAGGGATGGTGGGAGCCTGTGGGTCCCCGAGGGGCCAGAGAGCGAGCGATGGGGGGTGCCTGTGTGTTCCTGGAGAAGGATGAGGGGGTGCCTGTGGGTCCCACAGGGAGAGGGATTCTGGTGGGGGACCTCTGAGCCTCACGAGGGTGTGGGGATGTGTGAGGGGACCCCTGTGCCCCATGGGGGACCCCACAAGCCCCATGAGCACCAAAGGGGTGACCCCTCGGGACAGGATCCCTCCTGATACAGGGTGGTTCCCCGTGGCTCTGAGGTGCCAGCCCCCCTGGAAGAGGCAGGGGGTCCTGCGGCTGCCAGGTCAACCCAGGGGAATGCGATGTGCTTTTTGGCTGGTGCTGCCTAGGGTTTGGGTTTGATTTTTACGTATTTACCTGAGAGCGCACACCGGTGACAGCTGGGTTCACTCAAGAAACTTTGTGTATTTTTCTTAATAAATACCTGGCAGAGCCCAAGCGCGTGTAAGAGCAGATAATTCAGCGTTATATGGGCTGGCTTCGCTGTTGTCAGCAGGACAGCGAGCTGGGAGACTCGTCTTTTAATGTCATCTCTGTGTCACACTCCCTTCTTTGAACATAAACACCGGGACCGTGCCCTGAAATCCCGGGGGTGGTTGCTGGGAGGGTTTTACTGGGAGTCAGCAGCCTTGTAATGTGGGCGGTGAGTCACCTTCCTCCTCTCTCACCTTCCTCCTCTCCCTCACCTGAGCACATCCAGGTATTCACAGCGGCTGGGCCAAAGCCGAGTCTGCCTCGCGTTCCCTAACAAAGCCGTCGGGGCTTGCGAGGTCTTAATTACAACCTGGCTGTCATTAAGGTTGTGTCAAGCACTGATGTGTTTATGGTGCGGGGTGTGATGTGCCACGTTCCTGGAGCCAGCCCTGCGAGGACAGTTCCACCGGCCTCCTGCGCTGGCTGCTTTGTGTCAGATACTGACTGCAGGAAGATAGAGTAAAGGGAATAAACCCCTCAACTTTGATGCTTCTGGGAGAATTGCTGATATTTCAAGTTGTTAGTGTCATCCTCCCAGCCCTCAATTTTCTGTTTGAAGCCTGTCACCACAGGCCGTGGTGACATATACCTGTAAAGGGCTGGCTTTATTTGGAAAATAAATGCTTATTGATTGCCAGGGGCACGGTGGGAAATGAAATTAGTAAGATTTTGTGGTTTGGGGGGAGGTTGGCAGCGCCTTGTTTACTGCTTTCAAAGCCATGGTTGCATTTTGATGCAAAGCCACCTTTTGCTGAACACACAGTTTGTATTTTGGATGCTGTTTGAAAGGGGGGGCTGCTCTTTCCCCGGGGCAGGGTGAATTGTTGTGCCACCCTAGAGCGCAGGATGCTCCTAGAAATCACCCGATTTAGAATAAAAGTACCCGGTGCTGGCTGGCATGGCAGGGAATGGACTCGTGATTCTCCTGCTGCCGCCTGACAGAGCCTGACATCTCATAAAACCCCTTCCTTTCTGCTCCTGTAACTTCGGGTGTGAACAGGTTTGATTTTTACGGTGCTTGGGTTTTTTTTTCCCTCTGAAGTGTTCCTCTGTAGCAGATTCCTGAATTCGTCTCCTTCAGCAAATCCTCATTAGGTTTGAATCTTCTCGGAAGCAAAATTGTGTTCTCCCATTCTCTTCCCTTGCTTCCAGTGCACCTTCAAAGGACAGTTTGGAGGCAGATTTGCATGCTCTGCTCCCTTCCTTTAGTCCCCGTACCAGTTGCTGAGGGGGAAGAAGCCGGCGTTTCCCGGGCAGCTTTTCCTATCGGTTCTGTGGAGTCGGGAAGTCTGCGGCTCCAGGGATAGACACAAATATTGGTGTGCAGGGCTGATAATTTTCTTTGCCGGCCCTAACGTGGTTTGTGTGTCATTGAGGGGTAAATGAGCACGTGTGGTGGGGGTGGGTTGCACTTTAGGATACCCTGGCACTTAATTAATATGTAGTGCTTAATATTCCGGAGCTTCGTTTGGGAGGGGATAAGGGTCTGTCTGTAAAAGAATGTCCTTCCTGGTGAGGAGCGAGTGGAGATCCCGGGACTGTGAGGCTTCTTTTGGCTCTCACTATGTTGATTAGAGGTTCCTGAGCTTATGAGGCGTTAAGCAACAAGGAGCTGCTGGAATGAAAGGTATGAGGGCGTGTGGGAGCTGTCTGGTACCAGTGTCGGCTCAGGCTGCTTTCCAGCCCACTTCAAAGTCCTCTGCAAATTTCGGAAGCCAGATAAAAGGCCAGAAGAGAGTGGTTGAGCTGAAATACAGGAATTCCATGTTGTGGGGTTGTTTTTAATTTCTCTTTTTCATTCTTTAACCCTTCCTGGTCTGGGTTTTAAACCAGATTTTACTAATAACATTCTATTTATGATAAGAAATGTTTTCCTTGGCGCCTGGGGCCCTGTGATTATGGTGTAGTTGTAAGATTAAAGGCTTTTCTTTGCTTGTTTGTTTTTTTCCACTGTAGGTTATTTGTTTTTTTCAAACATAAACAACCTCTGTAGTTCTGAAGGGTTTGTAAAAGAGCTTGTTTGTAAAAGAAATGTTGTTTCTGCAGGTGGTACAAGCTTCGCTCCAAACCAGGGAAAAAAGAGAAGGAGAGAGGGGAGATTGAAGTGGATATCCAGTTTATGAGGAGCAACATGACAGCCAGTATGTTTGACCTGTCCATGAAGGACAAGTCCCGCTCTCCATTTGGCAAATTCAAAGACAAGCTCAAGGGGAAGAGGAGCAGTGGCCTTTCTGACACAGCCTCAGCCATCATTCCCAGCACGACTCACTCCCCAGCTGACAGCGAAGACGAGTCGGTCGAGAAGGAGAAAGAAAAGAAGAAATCCAAGTTCAAAAGCCTGTTTTCCAAGCCTGGCCTGCAGAAGACGTCCCTCTCCCAGTCCATGTCGGTCCTGCCCACGCAGCAGCCTGTCACTGAGAGAGTTCGGCTGCGGCCCAGTGACTTCCAGCCACAATGGGATGAGGAGGACTCGGACACCTCCCCAACCTCTGAAAGTGAGTATTGGCACCTTTCTGCAGAGGTGTGATTGCACTTCTCACACTTTTTAAAATCGCTAGTTCGATTTTTCTTAATGAATGAATCTGTAGAAAGTCACTTTTTTCCGTGGGGGTAGGGGACCACAAGGTTTGGAGGTGGCTGGTACAGTCACACTTGCCATGTTTCTGTTACCACCGTCCCTCAATGACTCTGAAGCACTGAGGGTGTCAAAGGAAAGGATGTTCTTACATCTTGAATTTCTCTGCCTTTGTTTTTTTTCCAGAAACATTTGGAAATGCCCTGGAAGAGAAGTCCTCTCCTTCTCCTCTATTTAAGTCACGTAAAACAGCGACTTTAGACAGCAGGCAACTAAACCAAATGACCACTAGCCACCCCAAGAAAGAAGGGCTCTCTTTATTCAGTGGTCTTAAATCCAAAAATGATCCTGTTTCCAAGTCCAGTCTGTGTATCAATGGGAGTCACATTTATATGGAAGAGAGCGTGACGAAGGACAACACTCCGGCCTCCTCCCCTTCTCCTCTCAACTTCAGGAGGAAGCAGCTCTTTGCTTCAGAAGAGAACTTGTCTTCCAGATCTACTAAAGCTCCTGAACAGATGGGAAGAACATCTCCTAGTCATGCTTTCTCTGGCTCTGCATCCTTGGAGACCTTTAAATCTATGACTTTGCCATCGTACAAATTGCTTAGCAGTGAAGAATACCCAGAAACCAGCGTTCCTCCCACTGTTGAGGTTATTAAAGAGACCAAAAAAACGGACCACAAGAAGTCTACCTTGCTCTCCCTGGTGGCGGGGAAGAAGGAAGTGGTGAAGACCAGCGATGCTGAGAACATTCCCGACAGGACCCTGCAGGAAGAGGAAAACAAAGTTCCAGAAGAGAAGAGTGAACAAGAGACTAAACATGTTGAACTTCCAGTGGATTTAAGCAGGGGGGATCCTTCAGAAGAAGTTCACCACACAGAAGGTGTCTTTACAAACAAGCAACCGCTCAACCCTTTCGAGGAAGAACGGAAACCTGAAAAAGCTGCTGCACCAGCAAAGACCAAAGCTGTGAAGCCCAGGTCAGTGGGATTTGCCATGAGGGCTGACAGAAATAGCCACATATGAGTTCTGACTGTGCTGCTTCCTGCCACAGAGCAGCGCCTCTCACCCTGGCATCCGGCCTCTGGTTCTGCAGGGCACCCCGTGGGGTTACAGTGCCCTTTGGTAACAAATAACAGCTCCGAATTCTCTCCTGGTATGAAAAAAGAGGTGAATATAGGGATGTTCCTTACAAGTGGTGCCAAAATCGTAGTTCTCTGAGCGTGGGCATTCTGCAGGTGCTGTAGGGGTGATTCTTCTTGCTGCATCTTTGGCAAAAACTAACATCCTTCTATGCTGTGGGGCTTGAACAACGTACCCAGGGGCTGAAACACCAGTTCTAACACCTCTGCTTTTGTGTATTTGGCTGTAGTCTTCGGAAGTGTTCATCTGGCAGCCCTTCTGCTTTTGGTCATTTTTTGAAGCAAGTTGAGGGATGTTTCTCTAAATTTTTACACAAGGCTTTTTCGGAAATTCTGCTCCTTTGTCCTTCATATGTGTGTGTATATATATATA
This sequence comes from Thinocorus orbignyianus, assembly GCA_013400375.1. Lineage (NCBI taxonomy): Eukaryota > Metazoa > Chordata > Aves > Ciconiiformes > Thinocoridae > Thinocorus > Thinocorus orbignyianus. The sequence continues at coordinate 16,145 of VXBW01003587.1, read as the reverse complement.
CATAACTGTGTGGTTTTATATATATATATGGTAAGTCTACTAATAAGGCTATGTTTTGTGTCTGTCTCTTAACTCCTTATTTTCAGTGCTTTAGATGTCTTGCACGTGAGGTGTCTCACATACTAATAAAATTGCTTGGGGTGCAACAGGTGAGATGGCGCGTGAAGTCAGCAGCTGCCGCAGTGGGCTCTGCAAACTCTTCAGCAGAAGCATTCTGATGTAAAGCCAGTGCTTGGTAAAGACAGATTTAAGTACATTCCTTCTGTCAGAGAGGCTCTGGGCTCTCTCACAAGTGTAATTCCAGAGTTAGGAGTTGATGGAGCCTGGTGCTAAAGCTTGTCTGTTCCCGCCTCATGTTGCATCCGCAAGTGACATGCCAGTTTTTTGTCCCTTTTTGCAGACCGGGCGTGTCTTCAGAGGAGGAATCCAAAGCCACGCTTCCTACTCTCACACCTGATTCCCTCCCTGCTTTTCTCTCTGTGCACTGTGTCAGCAGTGACAACAATCCTTTTATTTCTAAAACGGGGCAAAACGCCCCGGTGCCAGACTCTGAAAATGTTACTAGTTCTCCTGCATCTGTTACTCCTCCTCCTGCTTTTGCTGCAGAGCTTTTCAATGGCAAGAACCCTTTTAGTCCTGACTGGGGCCAGGCATCTGCAGCCCTGGGTCCTGAAAGCGTTGCCCATTTCCCTTCATCCCTTCATCTTGCAGCCTCCGTTCCCAAAATGTCTCTTCCTGGGCAGGTCTCCGGTAGCGGGAATAATCCTTTTGCTTCTGAGTGGGGGCAGAGCTTCCAGGAGCCTGGAAGGGCTTCCCTGGGTCTCTCTCACCCACCTGCACCTTCTCTCCCCTCTGGTTGTCATTTTAAGGACAATAATCCCTTCGTGTCCAAGCTTGGGTGGGAAGCGGATGTGCCAGGTTCGGAAGCTGTTGCTAGTTCTTCCCCTTTCTGCCTTCCTGGTGATGAGGAAGAGTCTTCCTCAGCACAACACTCTGCTGAGCTGAAACACTCTGCTCGTGATGTGTCAGGGAGTTCTTCAGATGTGGCTTTAACTAGTCATGGCAAAGCTGTCCCAAAGCCCCTCAGCCCAGCTCTGGCTCCAAAGCAGCAGCAGGATTCTCCCCAGCCTCAGGTTGAGAATTCTTTGAAGAGAAGTCAACTGGGCAACAGGAAATCTGTGTCCTTTCTCCTTGGAGGTTCAGAGGGTGCTCCATCAAGTGGTGAGGATTTGGGTGGGCAAGAATGTGAAAAGCAAGGCTCTGATCTCAGTGAAATGGAATTGACGGGTTCAGGTGCAAGCGGAGAGGGAGCAGGGTTTGCTGGAGAGCTGGGAATAGGGCGTTGCCCATCATCAGAGCTCTCTGGTGACAGCACAGGTCCCATCCAGGTTCAGGGTGGTGTGGAAGAAGGTGCTGTAGATACTGAGCCCTGCACAAAGGATGGCAAACGCTTTTCCTCTCTCTCAAAGTGTAATAACAACCCATTACCAGAGACCGGTGCTGAGCAGTGTCAGCTGAAAGAGAAGGAGGATATCTTTGGTGACAAGATACAGTCAGAGCATGCACCCACATCAGAGACCCAAGCAGTTCCCCTGGATCAAAATGACGCATTTTCTCAAGGAGGATCTGCCAGACCAGGCTCGGGAGCTCGTGTAGTGTCCCCTGGGGAAGCTGAGGTGGGGACAGCTGGCAGGGAGGCGATAGCGGCTCCCAGGCCAGCACCACGGCTGTCCTTAACGCTGAAGAAGTGCCCGCTGGTTTCACAGGCTGATGAGTTCCATGGTGATGTGCCTTCTTCAGGCGAAGGTGGGCTCCTGTTACATGTTGATAAAGCTTCAGACACTCCTGGGTACCTCTCCCGGAGTGGCTCATTAGAGACTGTCACTCCATCAGTGGCATTCAGAGGTCACAGCAGTAAAAGGCATTTAAAAAATGAAGGTGATGATGATCTGTATGACTGTCTTACAAATCTAAAGTCTACCGTTGCTGGAGACTGTGGTTTGAAACTGGCCAGTCTTCCAGTTATTCCAGAGGGAGGCTCTGATGAGGAGCTGCTGGGTGACTGTCAGGAGACCCCGAGTGTTGCTGCGGGTGATAAAAGCCTTTCAGGGACTGGAAAGCAGTCCCTGGCTGGAATGCCTTTGCATGGAAAACTGACAGAGTGCTCTAGGAGCTCTGCTGCAGCCCAGATAACCCTGGCTACTCAGGGAGGAGGAAGAGGAGGACTAGGAAGTGCTCCTGGTGCTTGCAAGCTCAGCATACCAGGCGTGCTGCCTGCCAGGGTGGATGCTCACAGTGCAGATAACTGGGCAGCTGACTCAGGCTTAGGTGTGATGTCCAGTTCCAGGGAGCATAATAGTCATTTTGAGAAACAAGAGCTGAAAATAAGGGTGGGTGGTGAGGAGCGAGCAGAGTGCAACTTCTCTGAACCTTCTGTTTCCTCTTCCTCCCTGTCGAGTCCTTCCCAGCCCTACTCTTCCTCTCGCTCTCTCCTTGCTGAAGCCCCAAGTCATAGAGCAGAGTCTCCGAAAAAGCCAACAGCCGAGGGCTTCGCAGATAAAGCAGGAAATTCGGGCAAGAAGAAGCTTCTTCAGGCATGGGTTTCACCCTCTGAAACATTTCCTAACCAAACTCAGCAGAGTGGTGAAACCGTGTCTCCTAAGCACAGGTGAGAGAACATGGGGAACGCACAGAGGGTGTCTCAGTGCTGACCTGAGCTTTGCTTTTTCTTCCCACGAGCACAGATCTGTCTCTCCAGCTGCAGGAATTCACTGCGCTGTGAATTTACAGTGATGTGGCATCCTACAGCCTTAATTTCCCCCCCAGCCCATGGATTTCTCAGGGCCTGGGTCTGCTGGGCCAGTGCAGGATCGTTGCTGGCACTGGATAAATCTAAAAGCTCTCGAGGGGACTTGTCAGTCATCATGGAGCTGCTTCTTAGGAAAAACATTAGGGAAACTTGGTCACAGTTTCAGAAATCGGGTCATTTCATCAAATTGGGGAAATGGACAGCAATTCATCCATTTTTCAGGGATGGGAGAATGCCCACAGGAAGCCTGATAAACTGGGGGCTTTCTTTCCTGCCTGGACTGGGCTCCTGAGCCTTGACATGAATGGCAGCCAGTGATGCAGCTAAAGCCTCTCTCTCCCGAGAGCTCCTGGCTGCTTTCCTGCAGAGCCCGAGGAAGGTGCCACCGAGCTCTCAGCCCTCGGGACTTCATCTGCAGGACTCTGTCTAGGCTCTGGGATGCTTCTGGGCCAGCGTTTGATGAGCTACAAGTGAAAATTTCTTCCCTTAATAAAATGTACAGTGTAAATCCTGCTTGAGCAAATGAAACTAGCACTTTTTGGCAGCTGATGGCATAAGTTCCAATTGGAAAAGGCACAAAACATACTTGTCCCAGGACAGTAGAAGTATTCGATATGTTGCAAGAACTGCAAATATGTTCTGGTTAGGAAAGTCAGGTCCAGTATGAGTGCGTGAGCGATCAGAGGAGCTGCTGCTTCTGCTGCCTTCTTGTGTGGACTGACCTGCTTTTGTCATAGGATTGTGGAATTGTCTGGGTTGGAAGGAACCTTTAAGATCATTTGAGTCCAACCATCAACCTAACTGATAAAAAGTCATCCCTAAACCATGTCACTAAGCACTATGTCAGCCTGCCTTTTAGTTCCCTCCAGGGATGGTGCCTCAAGCACTTCCCTGGGCAACCCATTCCAATGCTTAATAACCCTTTCAGTGTAAAAAATTGTTCCTGATATCCAATCTGAACCTCCCCTGGCACAACTTGAGGCCATTTCCTCATGTCCTTGTGATATACCAATCCCTGATTACTGCTTCTTTATCTCCACTGCCTTAAGTCAATAAAGATAGAGAACTGGAGTATACTTATAAAAACCCTGGAGAGACAGAAACGCCTTGTCTCCCTGAAGCTGAAAGCTCTTATCTCTCTGGAGCCAGAGAAGGGTAGTAATTTTCCCTGTTTTCTTGCTATATTTGCTTTTAGTCTGAAGGTCTTTGTAGGGTGCTGTATGTGCTGCCTTGAATAACCTGTCTGTCCTGCTGTTGCAGGCTCCATCCCGTGAAGCCCATGAATGCCACGACAAACAGACCTCAGAGTAAGAACCTGGATGTCATCAGCACCGTGAACGAAAAGCTGCTGGAGATGAACATGAAGGTATGGAGGAAAGTGACACCTTGAGATGGTTTTGCCTGGGCTGGGATCTCCTGGGTCCTCAGCCCAAAAAGAGCAGCGGTTGTCAGAGCTGTGCCGTGATGGTGACAGGGGACGGGTGACTCGTGGGCAGTGCTGCCCCTGGAAAGATGGTCCCTGCTGGGGACCTGTGGGAGCTGCCTGGAAGCTTCTGGTGGAGAAGATTGGATAAATTAGTCACTGTTTTATTTTCAGCTGGGATTAGTCTCCAAAGCTCATTTTCACCCTGAAATAAGGACATGGCTTTTCAAGCTGAGGAGAATAAGGAACCTCGGGGTGACTGTGAGATGTTGCTTTCATTACCCTGTGTGGGCTGGGGGGCCGAGTGCCTGCAGGTAGAGCTTGGCTGCGTTGGAAAAGCCAAATTGTGCAGCTCCCGTAATCACTTGGATTCAAAGGAGGGGTTTGTTTTGCATAATCTTGGCCTCAAAGAGACCTCCAGGCTTGAGGTGTAGCTCAGAAATCATGTTGATCAGAACAACTTGGACCATCTCCGGGTCAGCAAGGAGAAACCCCGGGTACCGTTACTGTCTCTGAGGGTTTTGTGGGGAAAATGAAGCGTTGGGACCGAAATAGCTGTAGTGCCTCCTCCTGGTGTCAGTGGAAAAGAGGAAAATGCCTGTTAAGTGATTCAAACGGATGTGTTGCTGTTCTGAATGAGTTGAAAACTTGTAATTAGTCTTCTGCTGTGGTGCTCTGATCCCACAAAAGACATTCTGCTTGATGTAGTCAGGCGAGCCCGTTGTGTGGGAGTGCCTGAGAAGGCAGAAGCTGCTCAGTACCTGGCAAGCTTGCTTAAGGGTGAAAAGCAGGCTTTTTGGAGAGCCTGTGTGATGTGGTTTTGCAGCGATAACTACAGTGAGAGGGAAATGACAAAGGCCTGGGTGGTTTCTTTCTTGCCATTTAATTTGCTTTTCCTGGTCTTTGGGTTGTTTCAAACAGCAGCTGTCTCAGCGCTCACCTGTAGATGACGGTGGTTGATGGTGTGTGGCTGTAACCTCTGGGCACCTTGGCTCAGCTGCATGTGCTGCCTGGGGTCAGCAAGATGTTCTTCTAGTGCAAGTTGCAGCAGAATTGAATCACAGAACTGGTGTCATGCAAAGAGTTTTCTGCTAAAACCAATTCCTGGTTATCATCCATAACAGTCTTCTCACTCTAGGCCTGCCTTCTGGTCTGGAGAAGGCTGCCCAAGCTCTATCAGTCCAGTGGTGAGGCACTGGAACAGGTTGCCCAGGGAAGTTGTTGATGCCCCATCCCTGGAAGTGTTTAAGGCCAGGCTGGATGGGGCTTGGAGCAACCTGCTCTAGGGAGAGGTGTCCCTGCCCAGGGCAGGGGAGTTGGAACTTGATGATCTTTAAGGTCCCTTCCAACTCCAACCATTCTATGATTCTATGTCTCTGTGCCATAAGTATCACAGACTTGGAAGCAGGAGCTTTTTTCCCCCCCTTCAAATACTTTCAAAAAGCTATTCTGTGTTCTGAGAGTGCATGAGCAGGTGGTGTTTTGTATGAATTTTTCCAGGCAGGGTCTGCAGTGGCCCAAAAGGTGCTTTGTAGCAGAAATCTACATCCCCATCCCTGGAAGTGTTTAAGGCCAGGTTGGATGGGGCTTTGAGCAACCTGCTCTAGTGGGAGGTGTCCCTGCCCATGGCAGGGGAGTTGGAACTCCGTGATCTTTAAGGTCCCTTCCAACTCTAACCATTCTATGATTCTATGATCCAGGCTGGCCTGGCAGCTCTCCCTGGCCTTCCTGGTGCCTTGGTGGGCTCTGCTAATGAGCAATGTTCCAAAATGTCATTGGGAGGGAACTTCTTTTTCTAAAAGCAGCAGAGCACACTGTACTTTTGCAGAGCAGCTGTGGCTCTGCAAACACTGTCTGAAGCTGTTTGGTGGTGCTTGAAATCCCACAATCCAGACACAGTTGTGTTGCTGTTTTGAAGTGCCCTGAGGTCTGCAGTGACCCTGCCTTTCCTCTCTCTCTCTCTCCAAGAAGTACGACCCGTCAGACCCTGCCTATGCCTACGCTCAGCTGACGCACGATGAGCTCATCCAGCTGGTCCTGAAACAGAAGGATACCATTACCAGGAAAGATCTCCAGGTGCGGGAGCTCGAGGACTACATCGACAACCTGCTGGTCAGAGTCATGGAGGAAACTCCCAACATTCTCCGGGTTTCCACCTCTGGGAACAAAAAAGCTGGAAAGATGTAAAAGCCCTGGGGCCGCTGGCGGAACAAAAGGCTGAATTCCCGCCGGCGGAGCTGGATTCATCAGGAGACAACATGAAGTAGATGGTGCTGGTTGCGCTGCCCACAGAAACGACCTCTTTCCTCTTTCTGCCTTGTGCAACCCAGCAGTTACGTCAGGTCTTGTCTGCAGAGTCCAGAAGTGGAGTCAACTTATCAGATTTACTTTTTGGTTTCTTTCCATTTTTGGGAAAGATTTGGTGAGGCATCTCACCCAAAGGCTGATGCCATAGGAAGGATGCTGGGTTTGTGATGTGCCAGCAAGGCACTGAGGATCCTGTATGAAGATTATTTTATTGTTTTGGTTTTTTTTTAAATGGTTTTAAAGGTTTTATTTGGCAGCAGCTTTGGTAGATCTGTTACTCTCTTTTCCATATCTTAAGTTGTAGTGCAATATAAAAGCCTGTACAGTAGAGCTTGAGGGTTTGATTGTTTTTTTAAAAAAAAACCATAGTAATAACTACACTGGAAAAGTCCAAAGATGTGATGTGTGCCTCAGACCGGGGCTGTGGGGGATGATTTTAAAAGGAATTAACGCTCTAAAAGTTGAATGCAAGGAAAGGAAGAAGCAAAGCTTAGTTAATCTCATAAAATATGTGTTGTTTCAAAGCAGTTCCCCACGGGGAAGGGGTCCAGGAAACACTGAGACGTGGTACCTTTATCTACCACAGGGACCATAGCAGTGAATTTGGGCCCGAGGTGCATTTGAAATGAGAAGCTGCTCTTACAGACTCCAAATTCCTCATCTGAAGGTTGTTCAAATGAGAGAGGCAAAGGTGCTCCTGGTTCCTGCTCTGTGCTCTTAAATAGGTGTGGATTTTACGGTACATGTGCCTTTATCTTGCTGCCTGGGAATTCTGTGACCAGTTTTCTTTGACACCACTGGAGTTTATTTGACCTAAATACCTTGGATTTTGGAGCTGGGAGTTGCCTTGGAACAACCTTCAGAGGCGATGAGTCTTACAGTGCTTTCTTTGACACGTTCCTTGTGCAGCCTCCAGAGGAGCCGAATCACCCTTCCTGGGGGATTCCAGCTTCTGCTCAAACCTGAGGTGGTTCTCTGGGACCCACAGCTCAGAAAGGACTGAGAATTTTAGGGAGCTGAGAGAGAGTGTTGGTTTTGCTGGACAATCAATGCCTCTCTCTGCTTCCTTCCTGGGGGGCTGCTTTGCAGCTCGGTGCTGGCGGGGATGCTGGATGTTGTCCATCTCACCCAACAGCATAGTGCTGGTGAGCAGCCCCCACAGCAGGCTTTCTCCACTAAAAAACCTGGATGTGGTGTTTTGTTGGGGGTTTTTTTGTGACCTCTTGTCAAAGATCAAAGAAATCAGGTGCCTGTTTGCATCTCTGCACCTTATCAAGGTTGTGAGAATCCACAAAAGGCTGAAATCCTGAGGGTGGGGAGCAGAGGAGCACAGCAAACACTCCTGCTTTTGGAAGCTGAAGGGGTTTATTGGATCTCTGCTGGATCAGCTGGAAGGGGCTGAGGTTCTAACTCAGTTTTCCTGCAGCAAAGCACTTTATTGAGGGACTGGCCCAGCTGGATCCACTGTCAGCCTGTTAGTCCTCTGCTTATTTGCTGTTGTCATGAAACACTGAAAACTACAGGAGATTCTCAAATGCTGTATTTTTGTAGTGAAGAGTAGTTTAATATATTTACCTAGAGATGTAAACATTTACTGAAAAACCCAAAAGATGCTGTTAATCACTTTTTTATTACTGTAAACTGACTAATTACCAAAGTCTGGAGCTTTTCTGAGAGAACTATCCTTCACGGGGAGCTCGGGTTGAAACAAGCCCTCAGCATTAAGAGTCTTCTAAGACTCTGGATACTTTTTCCTTCTTTTTTTTCCTAATTTTATTTTCACTTGAGCAGAAATCTGCAGCGAAGGGCTTATTTCTTTTCTACTGTACCCTCTTCTGTGAATGAAGGGTCTGAAATGCAGAAGGTCTTCAGCTCCTGGCTGGTGGCTTGGGTTGTGCACGGTGCTGCGGGGCCTTCCTGCCAACTGCTGCTGCTTCTCCTGCCTTGGAACAATGAGGAAGATGAAGGATTGATTTGTTTCCTCCTTGTTGCCTCAGTGGATCTCTGGAAAGAAACGCTTGCCTTTACCTCACTGAGAAACTGGTCTTCTAGACTATTCCCCAGCTGCTTTCTGATGGTCTTGGGCCAGAGAGTCAGAAAAACTAGTTGTGCCTTTGAACGGGGACTGAAAGGTACAAAACCGGTGCTTGTCAGTCGTGGGAAGGGGGACTCTTGCTTTTCACTCACCTCATTTTAAGGCAAGGTGGGTTTTCCTTTGTGGGTGCTGTGTGATGCTCATGGATGCTCTTGGAGTGTGGATTTCTCATGCAGATTCCTCTTGGCAGGAATGTGCACCTTGAGGGTACGCGCACAGGAACAAAGCAATACAACACCATCTCCTTAGAGATGGAGCCTTAAATACCCCTCCCTGGCAGCCTTCTTTTGCCAGGTACAGCCGTCTTTGTTGAGGTGGAGCCTGGGTTGTGGCTGGATTTTTGCTCCCGGGGTTGTTTTCTGGGGTGTTTGCGGGTGTTGAGCTGCTGCTGCTGGGGGTGATGCTCCCCCAAAGCCTGTACCTCACTCTTGTATCAGCAATAATAGTTAAAGCCCTTCTTTGGCATAAGGGGACTGGCTTTTTATGTCCAGCTTCACCTTGACTTTTAGGGGCCTGAAGAATCAAATGTCTTGTTTTATTATTGAAGGATCTGAATGTGTTTTTCCCTGTTTATTCTCTCTCCTTTTAGCCTGGGTACCTGTTTGTTTTTAAATGCCTTTTGGTTTCATGGAACACTACAATTAAAATACCTTAAATCTAGTGTTGGGGTCACTTTGTCTTCTTTTTTTTTTCTGAAAGAGCAGTTTCAAAAGGGCTTCGTCCTCTCCTGGTGACCGAAACTCCCTCATCCTCCAGGTATTTTTGGGTTGGTTCCATCCCTGCCAGCTATAGGTGCAGGAAGTTCATGGTGAAAATACCTCCCAGGGTGGGGAAACCTGATGGACGAGCTCATCCGCATGGTGAGAACCAAGAGTTTCTATGAAGAAACAACCAAAAAAATATATATATAATAATAAATGTGTGAAAGGTTTGTTGGCCAGAAGCCAGCACAATCACCCCCGGCCCCTGATTGTAATGACCCTCAGATTGTGGACAGCTCCTGACAAGAGAGAGGAAATCAACCTCCTGCTGTCTCGGGGCTATTTAGAGCCCAAAACTCATCCTCACAGCAGGAGCCCGGAGCCCTGTCATCACCTGCAGCCACCTCTGGTGTTGGGGGGGGTCACCTGGAGCCCCCCAAGGTCTCGGGGATTGATGGGGAACAATGAGCTGCCGCTGCTGAGTCCCCCCGGGGGAAGGTTTCTGCGAGCGTGGAGTGAGAGGGAGTGAGAGAGAGCATCGTCCCCTCGGGGCCTCTCCTCCCCTCTGCTGAAAAAATATCTATAAAATCTATAAAAATAAATCTATCTAAACACATTCTGGAAGAGCTGGGTGCTGTAACGACCTTCCAGCTCCTGAAAGCTGAGAGAGAGGGAGATGGGGCTGCTTTCGTACCAAGTTTAGTGTTTTTCTGTGACCAATAAATCCTTAGTTCTCAGTTCAGTTTGCCTTCTTGCTTTCTCATCCTCCTCTCCTTTTGCAGCCAAATACTTTGAGGAGCTCAGAGCAGAGGCAGGAATAGGGATGTTTGGTTGCAGGCTCTGCTGCCTGATGCTCTTCCTCAAGGTTGATCCCTCCAGGAGGTTGTGCTGCCCGGGTCAGAAGATGTTCCCCACCAGCTGAGGTGACACTTTCTCGAGGCAGTTCCAGGAGNATCAGCAGCCTCTTATTAAGCAGCTCTTTGCAGCAATACAGGGGGTTTTATTCCTTATAAAAGTGTGTCCCTGGGTGTCAGGCCTTCAGTTCAGCTCAGTGCGGGCACAGGATTCCTGTCTCCCTCCTTTTTTCTAAAGTCTCTCGCCGGGACTGCTCTTTTTTAGCCTTTTAAGGGGAAATCGCGCCCCAAATGGGTGGTTTCACCCAATTCCTGACGTTGTTTTTAAACTCGCAGCGCTCCCTGCCGCCCCCTCCCGCCCGGAACCCGCGACCCCCGGAACGCAGCGTTGGGAGGTGCGGCGACCCAGCCGGACCGGCGGCGGCGGCTGGACAGCAGGCTTTGCCGCCATGGGTGGGCGGGGGTGCACCCCCGTTAGCGGTCCCCCCGAGGCCTGCGGCGATGGCGGCGGGGGGCCGGTGCCCCGGTTGCGGCTCGGCCGCGCTGGTGGAGGACTCGCACTACGCGCAGCAGCAGCTCGTCTGCGCCGCCTGCGGCTGTGTCCTGGCCGAGGGGCTCCTCACCACCACCTACACCGAGGAGGAGCACCTGCGAGGTGTGGCGGGGGGAGGCGGGGGGCTTTGCTCCGACGGGGAGAGCGTTAGGCCCGGGGGGGCAAAGCTCCAGGTGAAAAATTGGGTTTGGCCAAAACTTTTGGCCACTCTGAGGCCCTAAGCAGCTAAAACAGCCGGCCCGGGGGCTGTTGGGCTCCCACAGCCTGTGCCGCCGTGGTCCCGGTGCCGGGGGGAGGTAGAGAGCTCTGCCCCAACGGGGAGAGCGTTAGGCCCGGGGCGAACCTCCGGGTGAAAGCTTGGTTTTGGCCGTTCTGAGGCCCCAAACAGCCGGTTTTAGCCGGCCCGGGGGCTGTTGGGCTCCTGCACCCTGCGAGGCCGCGGTCCCAGAGCAGGGGGGAGGGAGGGGGCTCTGCCCTGACGGGGAGAGTGTTAGGCCCGGGGCAAAACTCCGGGTGAAAACTTGGTTTTGACCAAAATTTTTGGCCACTCTGAGGCCCCAAGCAGCTAAAACAGCCGCCCCGGGGGCTGTTGGGCTCCCGCAGCCTGTGCTGCGTGCTGGGGAGAGCCCGACTGTTCCCCCCCTCAGCCTCGGCCGGAGCCCAGCGTGGCTTCACTGTTTCAGAGTCAAGCAGACAGCACTTCCCCGACAGGTTTTGGGCTTGGAACCGGTGATTTGTTGCTTTGGGGCGTTTAAATCTTTTCTAAGAAGGACGTTGAGCTGCTGGAGAGAGTCCAGCGGAGGCTACGGGCCTGCTCGGGGTTTGGAGCCTCCTTGCTGAGGGACCTGGGGCTGCTCAGCCCGAGAAAGACAGGCTGAGAGGGGCTGAGACAGGACAAGGGGCAACAGGCACAAACTGGGACATGGGAAATAAGGAAAATTTCACTTTGAGAGTGGCAGAACCCTGGTAGAGGCTGCCCAGAGGGTGTGGGGTGACCTCTGGAGACATTCCAAACCCACCTGGACACATTCCTGTCCAACTGCTCTGGGCAACCCTGCTCTGGCAGGGGGTTGGGCTGGCAGGGGGTTCCTGTCTCCCTTGTTCTTTCTAAAGTCTCTCACTGGGGCTGCTCTTTTTAGCCTTAAAAGGGGAAGTCCTGGCCCAAACCACCCAATTCCTGACCTGGATGATCTCCAGAGGTCCCTGCCACCCCCAGCCATCCTAGGGTTGTGTGATAAGAGCAGTGCAGTAGCCCTGAGGTCATTTGGTTGTTCTTTTTGTTGGCAAGTCATGGCTTGAAGGAATCCTGCTCCTCACTGTTCCTTAACCCGTGCTGCCACCTCTTGTTTAGCCCCCTCAGAGACCCCTCAGTTGTGACAATTGAAATCCAAGACCTTGGGCACCTGCTTGCCCAAAACCTGAACGACACTGTCTGTCCTCCAGAGTCCCTGCGAGACCAGCTGGCCTGACACACACTCTTTTTTTTCCAGAGGTGGCCTATTCCCAGAGCACCGGCCAGAAGGAGCAGCTGAGCCGCTGCCTGCAGCGAGGTAAGAGCTTCCCCCACGCCCCAGTTCTCTCCTGCTGCCACTGGCGTGGGCAGAGAGTGATTGACTTCACTCGTGAGGGAGAAGTGATGAAATATTTATTAATATTAAGGTGAAATAGAAATTTAACAAAATGAATAGTGAAGGCAACAGTGTTTTAGGAGGTTCGATGCCAAGGTACATTTGTGTATTCACTGCAGAGAGGACAGGGTCAGACAAACTGTCAGGGAGACCCTCCCGTTGAGTCAGGAGGTTCAGAAAGGACCCCCTGGCTTTCCAAACTCCTTCTCAGAGAGGAGTCTGGGTGCGGCTGGATCCAATCCTAGTCCCAGACTTGGTCAACGGTTTGNGTTTTAGCATGCTGTCAGTCACTTGCAGAGAATCCCTTGCAGTGAGGAATCTCTCAGCCTTGAGGAGCAGAACCTTAAGCGAGCATCCTCCCCAAAGGGGAGATCCTGGCGTGCAGCCGCTGCCACACCAGAGAGCTCACAGGGCTCTGGGGCTGCCCACTATTCATACCATAAGATAATTGAACTGTAGTCATATTTTCATGTGAACAAAGTCTCCAGGTCCCCACTCCCCACAGTGTTTTGGCTGTTACCAGCCATCCCCTAAAGTCCAGGTGCTAAGCTGCACCGATGTTGCCATGGCCAAGGCTTGAGCAGGAGCCGGGGGGGAGAGAAAGGGGGAGAGGGGGGAAACAGGGAGAGCACACCACCACATGCCACTCTCTGGTTTGTTTTACGTGTTCCTAATGCTCCCTAAAATGGCAAAAGCCATCGGAGCTGGCCATAAAGCCTGAAGGCAGCAGTTAATCCTGCATCCAGTCGATGCCTCAGCTGCACTGGGGGACTGGGGGGATCCTTGCAGGCTGGCTGCAGGAGCTGGGTTGCTCTGGGGCAGGGTGAGTGCTGGCTGGGCTGTGGTGCTGAGCAGAACCACTCATCAGGAGCTGCTGGAGCTCATCTTTAAGGGCAGTGTCTACTCACAGGGATCAGGCGGGTCCAAGACCTCTGCAAAGTCCTCCAGCTCCCCAGGGTGTTTGAGGAGACAGCGGTGTCGTACTTCCAGAGAGCGCTGCAGCACCCATCCTTCCACCTGGTCAGTCTGGAGAAGAAGGAGCTCCTGGGGGGCTGCTGTGTCTTCGTGACCTGTCGGCAGCACAACTGGCCTGTGACCATGGGGACAATCTGCTCCCTCCTGTATGCCAAGCAGGAGCTGTTTGCCAGCGTCTACCTGAGCCTGCAGAAGGAGCTGGAGCTCTCTGTGCCCGCCCTGAGCCTGGCTGATCTGGTGAAGACGCACCTCAACAGGTAACGGGGCCCCTTTTTGGGGTATTTCAGAGTCCTGTGTTTGATGCCAGGGGTGGAAACGCTTCTGAAAGGTGGCCGTGGGCCGGGCAGACACGTTGTAAAACCAGATCATCTGGAAAAGAATCCCCTCGGACACCTCACAGCCCTCCGTGCTGAGGAGGGGGCAGATCTCCTGGGAGAAGGGTGGGCTGGGTGGTGGTGCTGGCACAGCAGGTTTTAAAATTCGTCATCTGGGAGTCAGGTTGTCCCTTGAATGATAAACTTCATGGAGTTCTTGCCCCACTTGGCGATGGTGGTGCAGGAGGAGGTGGGAGGGGGATGTGGGCAGGACTGGTGCTTGCTGAGGGGCTGGGGGGAAGGGGCCACGTGTGCTTTTACAGACTGTGGTGGCTTTTCTGCCTCCCTTGTCACAGCCTGGGCTGTGCTGCTCCTCTTCCTGCCCTTCTATCCTCAGCTTGGAGAGAGCAGTGAGGCACTTTGTCTCATGAGCAGGAAGCCATTGTGGGAGTGGGGTGTGTTTGTCCTAAAGGACCTTCCAGCACCCACTTCCTGCATCAAGCTGGGTTCCTGCCTGGTGAGAACTTCCCTCTGCCCTGGTGCAAGCGATGGGCTCTTAGAATCATAGAATCATAGAATGGTCAGAGTTGGAAGGGACCTTCAAGATCATCCAGTTCCA
>VXBW01003585.1:181069-187677 GCA_013400375.1 Thinocorus orbignyianus | reverse complement strand
CGTTTTTTTTTTTTTTTTTTTTCAGAAAACAGGATTTCAGGTCCTGAAATAAGTGTGAGTACAAAGCAGATGCTATCACTTTCAGTATGAAAACATGCTAGACAGGGTTGTTCCCCGTTTTTTATTTTAAAACTGTATTTAAAACATTACAGGAAAAAGAAGTAGCTGCAATAACTTTAGAGATATATATATTATATGTATGTGTTTACTCTTCACTCTGTTTAGAGCTTTCCTTTTCATGAAAATGTTGGGTTTTAACTGACCCCCTGCGCTAGTTGCAAATGCCAAATAGTGAGGGTTTTGCTGTGTGGCGGAGGCGAGGAGGCAGCTGAGAGGGGTTGATGTGACAGCCCCGAAGGTCCCTGTGCTGGCGCTGCCCGTCCTGGGGCAGAGGGACGGTGTCCAGTGCCCCTGCCAGGACAGGTCCCTGCAAGGTGCCACCTGTGTGCTGGCACGGACCCTGCCTCTGCTTTTGAACCCAGGGCCAAAGACCAGCTACGCCTTGGCCAGAAATTGCATTTTGATGTGTTTCTGGAAGCGGGAAATTGTGGGTCGGGGGGATGTATTTCTGCAAGCAGCCTGGGACTGGGGGCAAACAGAAAGTTCGGCTGGCTGGCTGTCCATTCCTCTGATTTTGGGGTTGCAAATAACCCCCCTCAAAGCGTTTGTCTTTGAGAAGTGAGATCCTTCGGAGAATCCCTGACTCCAGTACACCCATCGCTGTTATTTTAGGAACTCTGTTTTCTGACAAAGCCATACCCTTTGACCCTGCCTTTAAATGGGAGAAGGAGAGAAGAGCAGTGATGGAAATTAAAGGGTGTGGAAATTAATATATTTTAGTATTTTGAGTGTTCAGTGTATGGTTGGCTGACCCCTGGCTGCCCAGGAAGGCGTCTGTGCGGTGTGTGACATCCCCGAGCGCTGTGCCAGCATCCCCTGGGGAGAGCTGCTGCTTCCCACACAGACCCTGGCCAGGAATTCCCTCTTCTCGCCCCAGAAACGGGTCCGTGCACCCCCCTCTGCCCCACACACCAAATCTGCCTCACACGCGTTTTGTGCCACACCAACGCCGCTGGGCGAGCGGTTAATGAGACAGAGAACAGGACGGTCGCGGTGAGAGTCACTGCTGAAACGTCTCCCCGTCACCCGCGTAACTGCCCTGCTCTGAAGCCAAAGCACCGAGATCATCTTTGCGTTGGTGCTTTCAGATTTGGTAAAAATTTTCACTTCCCTTTTCTTCAGTTTGAAAAAGTGAAACTATGTGATCATTTAAATACTTTTTTCTATTTTAAGTGTTAACCAACTAAATAAGGAAAATTGAATTTTCAAGCTAGAACAAGATTTCCCATGCATTTTAAAAGCAGGGTTTTATTTAAGAAAAAAAAATTTGAAATATTTCTGTGCCCTTATTCTGCAGCAAATTCCTTAGATGAACAGTTATATTAAAGTTCCTCAAAAATTCCTGTAGATTGTTCCTGAAAATTACTCCCCCAAAATTGGTACGGAGATGTCTTTTCTCTCTTTTGTTAGAACTTAGAATGGGTTTCAAAGTTCTGTAGGAAACAAAAAATTATCTGTGATTTGGCAGTCATGTCAAAACATATATAAGTTACACTGGGGTGTGGATGGTGTAGAAGGTATTTTGGTGCATTTTTGGATTGTGAAGTGTCAGTAGAGCAGGAATCTCCACGAGCAGTTGGCACGAACATCCTGTCAAGGAACGACGTTCGCTTGTGTCCGCCACCTGAATGGTGTGTGTTCGTGGTCCCGAAGCTGTTGTGGTCTGTGGTACTGGGGCTTTGGGTGTACACAGTACAGGTGTTCACCGCCACAGCTCCCAGGGCCCTGGGGCTCACTGCCAGCCTTCCCATCAGCAATCCCTGCACCGGGGCAGGCTGGGCAGTCACTTCCTCAAATTATACTCCATCGTGGTCATAACCTGCAGGTTAGGATTCCCTAAAAATGGTTTAATTCTCTGGTGTAATTCTGAGAGGGTCTGTCATGTTGATGGCAGTACCTCTGGTTGGGCCCTGTGGTGTGCACGCAGAGTTCCTGTCCCAGTGACAGGATCACCTTCACCTTGATTCCACACTTCGAAAAGCCAGGCATAAAGGGAACTTGAGGGGAGCGGTGGGTGGCGAGGAGCCTCCTGCCGTCCGGGGGCACGGCTTCAGCCCCACGCTGGGGCAGGCTGCGAGCAGCCGGGGGGGTGGCAGGATGGATGGATGGATGGGTGGATGGATGGATGCCATAGGACCCTGCTATGGCCGGGGAAGAAGCCATCCCTTGGAATTTATGGCTTCAGGGGGGTTAAGTCAGTCCTAACTTGGTTATGAATGTTAATTCTGGATTAAGTCAGGGTTGGACACGCACGGCTGTGGGTACAGCCGCTCCTCCACCGTGCTGGGCAGCTCCACCGCAGGCCCCGACCACGCTCAGGAGGTGACAGCCTTCTGCGGCGGTTCCGGTGGGTGTTGTACCCTCGCCCGACCCGTGCCCACAGCCGTCCCCCCGCAGCGCAGGGGCCCCGGTGGGTGTTTGGCTCTCTCCCGGCCACGGGCTGGTCCCTCGGCAGCCCCGGGGTGCCAGGCGATGCTGGGCTGCAGGGACAGGAGGGGACAGGGTGCTCAGGGAGGTGTCCCTGCGGCAGGGTGGTGGGTGTGCGGGGGATGGACGGTCACTGCCTGCGCTGAAGGTTGCTCAGAGGCGGCGGCGAGTCCGAAACCTGGTTGTTATTTTTAATTTCTTCTTTTTTTTTTTTCCTCCCCTCGAACTTGGAGTTTCTCTGCCTGTAGTAACTGCTCATCTCGGAGCTAAAGGAAAGTAATTTTGTGTTTTTTCTTTATTAGGCAGTTAATTCTGTTTGTAAGGTGTAACTTCCTCCAGCACTTAACAACCGTGGTGGTGAGTGCCCGTGCCCGAGCGTCCCCAGCGCAGAGGGGCTTCCGTGGGCTCTTACAGCCCTGAAATATCTGCTGCTTTGAAATTAATGGCACTGCATTTGCACGTGATAGCCACTTTCTGTCTGGTTTATTTTGATGGCAGATGAGACCGTGCTTAAATTAATTCTGCTTTTTGGATGATGCTCTGAGGAGACAAACTGAGGGAGAATAGTGGCACCAAGATACTCAAAACTTGGTTTGGAGAAAACAGTTTTGCTCAACAGCGTATTGATGTGACATGAGGGAGGAGAATCTGAAATATTTTGATCCATTTCTAGATGCTGTAGACTATTCAGAAAGTCCTGAGTCATGTTAAAGTAAAAAGTTGATGGAATTGAGACTTATTTAAAGAAATAGTTGTGCAAGAAGGACATGGAAAAGCTTTTGTTTGTTGATGGTTGCATACATCTATATATAATCATATAATGGACTGTCAAGCGTTTCTTCAAGGACATATTCTGGATGAATGTCACTAGTTATAAAGCTCGGTAGAAATAATGATGGTATTACTCAATATATATGATGCTCTGCAACGGGGAATGCGTGAAAAAATTCTGAGGAAATTGATAAACATTCACATGTACGGTTAACGTGTTGGTAACGTAAGGAAAATGTTTGTATTAGGTTGCCTGTCAGCGGCGGGCTGCAGCCCGTCTGCTGGGAAGTTTAAAGAAAACATCTTGACTGACTGTTTATTTGGAATGTGCCCCAGCAGAAACTGGCTGCTAGCAGACCGGTGCTCCCCTCCTGCGGTGTCTGGCATCCTCCGGCAGCACCGCGGTTCCTGCTGGCTGGGATTTGGTCAGCAGCCGCCTCGGAGCAGGTGCCGGTTCGGAGCGTCCCGGGTGGGGCGGCCTGTGCGCTCTGTCGGAGGGGCGGTCAGTGGGCAGCGGGGAGGTGAAGGAGGGAGGGAGGAGGCTGTGAGTCACCCGGGATGACAGCAGGGATGAGACCTCGGGGTGCGTGGGGCGCCCCGCTGCATTGGCCGGGCCGTGTCCCTCCCACGCCCCGCGCTGCCCGCCGGCGGGCGGTGGGTGTCCTGTGCGCAGCGTCCCCGCACAGGGACGATGCGTGTCCCCCCGCAGCAGTCTCCTCCTCCTGCGCTCCCCCTGCCCGCCACCACCTCCCCCACCCCACTTCAAAGCTTGTGGTCCTTTCTCCATCCTTGTACTAAAAGGTTCCTTTGTCAGCCGGGCCATTTGTCCGTCATTGTTTGGGGTCCAAGCGGTGGTAAAATACCCTGTCACCGATCCAGAGCCCTGTGAATGGCAGCTTCTCTCCGGACAATTGGCGGTGGTGCCGAGAAATATTCCTGAGAGGATTATTTAACCTTTCAATTTAGGGGGCACAAAGCCTGGCTGATTAATGAACTTTCTGATGGGCGCTGATAAGCGGATCTATTTCTTTATTTCCTCTAAAAGTGATTCCTTCTCCTGTCCCATATTACTATAATCTTAAACATAAAATGTGGCAAATAGATTAAAAAACAGCACTAAAGAGTTTATCTGGCTGGCAAACTGAAGGAGCTAAATTAAAATTGGTAATGAAAGCAGTGGCTGAGCCCTGTATATGGTTTTTAAATGCGCTGTGTATTTTGAAGAGACTTATTCTCCAGCTTGCCTGGTAATGACTGCTTTTGGTGCACAGTCCGGGGCTGGCTTCTGTTATCCCCCCAAAAAAATGAGTTGTGTTATCTGGATGACTGCAGACACATATGCATCCCCCTTTCTCACTGCATGGGCAGACAAGGTCGATAGCATTACAAGGTATTTGTGGCAGTGCTTGTTTCAGTTTTCAGAGCTGCCAGTTTTCAGCCAGATTTGAATTACAAAAGAAGAAGCTGGCATGAAAATTGAAAGGGTTTATCGGCTAGTCTGAAGCCTCATAGCACATTGCTTATTTATGCAGTCCATTTGCACCAGGAAATGTAAAAAGGAAATACATTTTAAAAATAAGGTCATAAAGACCCAGATATGTTTAAGATGGCAAATAAAATATAGATACCTATAATATCTTTCCAGGAAACGATTTCACTTAATGTTGCACATTACTTCGGAGGAGCATTTATGTTACTGTCATAAATTTGCGCGTTTGTGTCACTCTATAGATAGTCCCTGGGGATTAAGAAGGAAGTGTTTGCTAACTTACTTTAAAATTAAAATAGAAGACAGATAGGTTTGTAGTTTGAGAGCCACATCAGAAATAGTTGAAGTTTAATGCACCGTCCTATTTAAATAACGTTTTGCATTCCGTGTAAAATTAGCCATGGACGACTGGATAGATGCCACCACCTTTGGAGAAAATTGGGATGCCTTTTAAACCATGAAGATTTTGAGGCATTCAGGGATTGTATTGTTGTTATCCTTACTATCTTGCATATATTCATTTTCCCTATGAACTTGAGAAATTTTTTTTTTTGGTCCATTTTTCAGAAAAGACTTTTTGAATTAATATTTTAGTGTTTTTTCTCTGCTTGTAAGAGTATCAAAAGATTACATTTAAATATGTGATATTGTACTTTTTGTCTCTTCCTTCAACGTTTTCACAGTCGATTGTAGATGCTATTTGCATCTATTTAAAATGCATTATATGAATGTCTTATTTCTGTAGAAAACGACCACTTCACAGCGCCTGTACTGCAGACCAAGCAAGTTAAATTCCTTGTGCTGGGAAAGGCTTTGGTTTTCCAGACTGTGCAGTCAAAATATAAAATTTTGTCCGTTGATTTGTAATTTACGGTGTGTCATGCACTGAAAAAAAAATATAAAGAAAATTTTAAAAATCCAAGCAAAACAAAACCAAACCTAAGAACAAAACCAAAACTAAGAGTTTGGTTAGAGCAATGTTTTCTTGGTTATTTCTCTGTGTTTTGTTGATACCCAAAAGGGTGGAAGGAGTGTTATAAGCACGTTTAGCAAACGTAACTGCAAGGTGCAACCTCAACCACTCGGGTGCGACCTCCACGGCTCCTCTTGGAAGAGCAAGTTTTTTAGATGGCTGAAAAAACGGACAAATAAAATTTGGTAAAGAAATTACTCCATTTATAATTGCTTGGAGGGTTTAAAAGTTAAAATACTGGATTTATATGTTCCTCACTTATTAGCATGCATCAAGCTTAGTATGTTTCTGTCATGAATTTTCATAAGGATTTTTACTACGTAGCATGTGCGGTTTAATGATGCAATCACCTGATAGACTAGGAAGACTCCAAAGGAGACGTTCCGGTCTGTTGTGTACATAATTCTTGTTTCAAAAATCTGCCTAATTAAGGAATTACCCAATGGAATGCAAGTCTACTGGGTGCATGACATGGTTAAAGAAAATAACAACAACAAAAACCCTCAGTATAATTACGATATTACATGATATCCTATATTGGCAATTTTGAATATAAGGGAGTGATGCTAACCTGCCATTGTTTCAGCTGCATACGAGTAGATTATGGTAATTTGTAAAGGGAAAATAAATGTATATTTTTCAGTGATAGAGCTGTTTGACCGTTTCCCTGTCCAGCTCCCATCTACAACCTGCAGTGTCTAATGATTCACTTGATGATCATCTTTCAGTAGCTCAAGAAATTGGTGAAACGTTGCCGCTAACGAGTTTTGCTCCCAGCCCCCACCCTGGTGTGTCTCGGTGGGCTGCACGGCATGGGACCACGCGTTC
>VXBW01003585.1:168569-178569 GCA_013400375.1 Thinocorus orbignyianus | reverse complement strand
GGTTTGTGTTTGAAGCCATCTGTCCTGTGCTGGTGCTGGGGTCACAGAGCTCTCCAGCAGACAGGGGGTGACCGGAGGAGCCTCTGAGGTTCCTCCTCCAGTGTGGGCTTCAGAAGACACCAGCTTAGAAAACAGATTTAATATGAGTAAAATTCTACATGGTGGGAAGCAGAAAAAGGTGTCGCTTGTAGGGATTGTTGCCCTGACCAAAGTGGAGGTGATTTCTGGGGCCACTCCTCGTGCTGAAAACTAGCTGGAATACAGGTGATTTATCCAGGAGACCGCTTTTTTCCTGAAGGGCATTATACAAATGTTTGCATTTGGGTTTTTTTTCCCCTTGCCTGGTCTATGTATTTATGATAAAAGAACACCTGAAAAACTAAGCCGGCTTAGTAAGTCAGTTACACACTGCTGTTAGCTGGAGAGCTCTCGCTGTGAGACGCGGGTGAGAAATACACAAATTACTTCATAGGTGGTGGTTTTTCTCCTTTCCCCGTTTCCCCGCCTTTTGTCACAAATCACTGTTGGATGTCACTCACCTGAGTCCTCCCTCCTTCAGCCTCCTCCTGGTGGGTGAATGTGAGCTGAGGAACATGAATCTGAAACACATATTTAAACCCAGGGCTGAAGAGGTTCAAAATAAGGTGACCCTGCAAGTGTGATCAGATTCTTAAAAAAACGGCGTTGGAAGGTTTCTGTTGTTTCTGCCCATTTTACAAGCAGCGCTGTCACTCTGCTGGGGGCTGTGCAGGAGAACTCAGCGGCTCTCGCAGCAGAGGAGCTACAGATTTAAAGGAAAAAGCAATTCCTGTGATGAGCTTTACCAAGCTGTACTGATTTCTTTGACACGCAGGCCACCCCTGTGGCAGCAGAGCGGAGGGGACGCAGGCAGCTCCAAAAGCAGTGGGGTGGCTCTTCTGCCCCTCTGGTTTGGGCCAGATTTCCTGCACCCCCCTCCTGTACCTGTGCCGGCTCTTGCCAGGCTGGGCTCCCCAGCAGCCCCTTCCTCGGGGTGAGAGCAGAGGAATAGATGGTATGTTCACTGGTTCCGTCAGTGGGGACAAGGAGCTGCCGGTTCCCCTGGGTTGTGGAGGGTGCTGAGCCTTCCTCTGCCCTACTCCAGCCCCAAGCGGCTCCGGCCGTGGCACTGTGTGTGCCCCGCGGGGAGGACAGGCTGGTTCTCCTGCTCCAGGCACGGCCGTGGGACCCCGCGGGTGCAGGACCCCCATCCCCGTCGCATCTTTGCCATATTGCTCTCAGCAGCACACAAATGTGCCTCCAGCTGGTGGATGCAATATCTGATGGCCCTCTCCGTCCCAGGGGATGGTGGGGCATCTGCGAGAGGGGGCTGGGAGAGGAGGAGGAGGGGAGAGAGATAAATCAGCAGCCTATTTTCTTGTATTCAGAGCTGGAATAACACGGACAGGTGGAATAGATGCTGGGGATGCCTCTTCCCCCCTCATTTGTGATGCTCAGGACAAACCTTGCTCTGCAAAATTGCAGTAATATGAGCCACTGGCTTCTTTTTCAAACTTAATATTCCAACAGCAAGCAGGGATGTATTGATTTAAGCATAATAAAACTGTACTTATGTAATTTCAATTTATTTTTCATTCCGCATTCGGGATGCTGCCCGGCCTAATTCTTGCCCGTTTCCATCTTTCAGACCAACCCCGGGCCCATCAAGGCGGGCAGACCCCGGCTGCAGCGCTCCTCGGCCTACTGCTACAACTGCTCCCGCAGGGGACACTTCGGATTCGTGAGTCCCGGCTGCCCCGTGGGAGGGGGGTGCCATCGGGATGGGGGTGTCCTTGGGATGGGGGTGCCCTCAGGATGGGGGTGCCCTCGGGATGGTGATGCCCTCGGGATGGGGGTGCCCTTGGGAGGGGGATNGGATGGGGGTGCCTCAGCTAGGGGCTCAGGAAGGGGCCAATGCTCTGCCAAGGGCCACTCTAATTAAATGTTTGTGACGTCGCTGCAATCAGTGGGGGCCCGTTGCTAAAGCCATCTCACCCATCCAATTTAAAGATAGGGAGGGAAAGAAAAGTTACTATCTCTCCTTGGCAGGTTTATTGATTTGGTTTTTAAACCCAAGACAAAATGAGACTTCCTGGGAAAGAGAATGCTCATTGGAAAACAGACAATTGCCAAACAGAGCTTTTTTTTTTATCTTCTTTTCTTTCTTTTTTGTTTTCCCCTGACTCATAGGATGAAATATTAGTGCCTTAGTGCCATGGTCAGTGTCACATAAGGTGTTTCACCACAGTGAGCCCAACGATTTGTATTCTCCTTTGAAGAATTTTCTGTTTCTGCCTGCTTTGGGTGATCCTTGTTTGTAGTTTCCTAGTTTGATTTCACATCTGAATTAAGTTTGGCATCGTCCTTCCCTAAGTTACACGGCCGGGTGAAGGAGGGCACGGTGAGCCCTGCGTGGCTTCAGTGGGCGTGGGAGGTGTGCTGCGTCTCTCGGGAATCCTTGCTGTTGTCCCTCACCTTTGTCAGCCCCCTGTCACAAGTGCAGATCTCTGCCTGCGGGTATCCACAACAAACAGATGTTAGTTCTTTTCTTTTGTGGAATAAGCCCAGAAGCCTCAAGTATTGCAGAAAATTAATGTTACTCGTGCAGTGGATGGTTAAGTTTATAGTTTAGAAGTACAGAATTGTAGGGGTTGGCTGGGACCTCTGAAGACCAACCCCCTGCCAGAGCAGGTCCCACNCTGCGAAACACCACCCCCCTGCCAGAGCAGGTCCCACAGTAACACGTCCAGGTGGCTTTGAATGTCTCCAGCGATGGAGACTCCCACCCCTCTCTGGGCAGCCTCTGCCAGGGCTCTGCCACCCTCACAGCAAAGTTCTTCCTCATGTTGAGATGGAATTTCCCGTGTCCCAGTTTGTGCCCGTTCCCCCTTGTCCTGTCCTGTCCCCTGTTCCACTGAGAACACTCTGATCCCACCCTCTTGCCCCCCACCCTTTAGCTCTTGCTCAGCATCGATGTGAGCCCCTCAGTCTGCTCTTCTTCAGCTGAACAGCCCCAGGTCCCTCAGCCTGTCCTCAGCACAGAGATGCTCCAGTCCCACAACCTCCCTCGCAGCCTCTGCTGGACTCTCTCCCGCAGCTCCCTGTCCTTCAGCTCTGAGATGGAAAATTCCCGGTGATTTCCTTCATGCTCCCCTGCGCGCTCTCTGTGTGTTGACTCCAACAGCTGCTGATGATGTATGGTTAAAAGCTTGCTGCTGTTTTCAGCTAAAGGAGTTCATCCCTGTGGGGAACGGTGGGACAGGCAGGGCAGGTTTGCTGGGACCTTCTCATGGCAAAGCTGAAAGATGAAGGGAAGGTTTTTGCTGCCTTCTGTCCTGGAGACAAGTGAGGACTTTTCTCCTCAGGGACAACACTGAGGCCACTGTGTGAGTCCAGGACAGGCAGTGCTCAAGGGATTCCCTGGAGCGTTCTCTTCTCCAGGCTGAGCCCCCCTCCTATCTCTCTCAGCCTGAAAGTATTAAGACAGTTGTGCATTTATGTAAACTAAGTATTTAATAAAGGTAGGATATCTTACTTACTTTAGTAGACTTCATATCATTGTTCATTTCATAGCAATCCACACATCCAAAACGTGATCTCTTGTGCTCCACAGCAAAGACGGGCTCATTTTGAGGGTCTCCCCTGAAGGACAGTTGAGAAGGGAGAGCGAGTGAAGGAGGGGGAGCCCCCGGCCCTGCTGGGGCTGCCGCAGCCGGAGCCCCTCCTGCGGGGTGGCGGGGGCTCTGCTCCATCCCCACACCAACCCTGGTCCTGGAGGTGTCACAGAAGGATGGAAGGGTCTTTGCACACTCCGTGTGAAGCCAGTCTCTGTTGTTTTCAGTAACTTCCTTGGCAATGTTTAGGGATAATGTTTTATTCTGTTTATTCCAGATCGGCAGGCAGCTTCCTGCCCTGCCCAAAGGCCACACTTAGGTTTCACTCATGTGAAGCAGAGGTATTTGAAGTGTCATTTCTCTGTTGTGCTTTTCCCTCCTCTCACATCTGAGGGAGGTAGATGGAGGACCCAGGAAAGGTAGGGGAGGAGGTTTCTTGGTGAGGCGATGGCTGATGTTGAAGGTATTTGGTGAGAAATCCGGTCTGTCTCCCAGGACAGGGTAGGTGTTTTTTACATCAATAACTGCCAAGATCAGCCTCAGGCAGCGGATGGCCATGCATGCCCGCTGCAAGGTGCCCACCAGGCTGATTTCTTAGGGAGCAAGGAGGAGCCCCCAGGCTTGGGTGGGCTCCAGCTCCAGCTGCTGTCACTGGTCCATGCTCCTCTAGGCGCGTGGAGATGAGACAGATGTCACACCACCCAACCTTTTGGACAACACCACGGAGAATAATCTGCCTCTTGATTTAGTTTCGACCAGGAAAGACCAAACACAAGCTGAGAAATATGAATTACATCCAAAATGTGTCTTTGATGTACCCTGCCTTTAAAAACGAGAGGGTGGGAGGCAGAGGACACACGAGGAAGGAGGATGTTAGAGCTGGCAGTGAGCAAAGGCAGGGAGGGAAGCTGCTGAGCTTGTGGTGGAGACATCGGGGTGAGCGAAAGCTCCTGACAGGTTCTTGAGGATGGCAAGGACCAGAGTTCCTTCAGTTTGGGCAGTGTAGCAGAAGCAGAAAGATGACCCTGAAAGCAGTTAACAAGCCCCTTACAGGGAGAAGAGAGCATTTGTTAATATCACACAGTACCCGGCTAGGCTGGCTCGTGGGACATTGCCTAAACTTTGTGTACAGCAGTGAAAAAATTCATGTTGCTGAATGAATTGTTTGGGAAACGGGCTGATGCACCCATGAGCCAGAGCCCCTTCCTCACCCCAGCCCACCCTTCGGGGCTCTCCTCCTCCTCCCCGCAGTCCCTGTCTGCCCCCATGGCAGAGTCTCCTGCGGGGTTTGCTTGGGTCTGTGTCTGAGGACACGGCGTGGCCAGACACGCTGTGGGGAGGATGCTGCCCCTGCCCCACATCCCTGCTCACCCCTCCCTCAGCCCACCCAGCCCCCAGAGCCACCGTGCTGCTCCTGCTTCCACCCAGATGAGCCAGGGTGAAAGAAGCATTTGTCCCTGGAGGAGACGGGCATGTGGCTGCACTGGGAGGACGGAGGGGACAGCAGAGGCAGGGAGAGCCCGGGGTTGGGCAGGAGAACCCCCTTCCCAGCCCCGGCAGCCCCCTCTGTGGCTCTGGTGCTGACCCGCTGCTGCTGCCGGAGCTGCTGCTCCCCGGCCCGTCCTCTGCCGCTGGGCTGGTGCAGCACGTGTGTCCCTGCGTGCACTGGAGAGGCTGTTGGGTGGGCACAAAACCATCAGTGTTTCAAGGATTGCTGGCCACATCCTCCGCCCGCACAGGCCACCACCTGCAGAATCCAACGCGCTTCCCTTTCAGGAAAATCACAGCTCGGCCACGTGGAGTGACTTGCGGTGTGTTTTGCAGGAGTGCTCGGAGAAGCGGATGCACGAGAGCATGCTGCCTGCTTCGCCCTTCATCTACCACTACGATAACGAGCACGACATCAGGAGAAGAACCAGCAGGTTGCAGCGGAAGGCTGCAGGTACATTCTGGGAGATCCTTCCCACCTCTCAGGTCTTTGAAATGCTTCCTTATGCACTCGCTGCTTTTAGAAATATTGTGGGATTATTTTCATGTGTTGGAAGAGCTACAGGGACTTGAACAGGTGGTCTGATGGCAGGGAAAGGTTTGTGGCTTTATTCACCTGTATTTATCATGGAAGGTTATTGTGTCAAAGCCAGTAGGTGGGTGTTGTCAGGTGTTTTCATTCTGGAAACCCCACTGACATTAAATATGCTATAAACTGGCAGGAAGAGGAGTGAGCTTGGTTAAGATTCTGCTCTGCTAACAGGAAAAAAAATACTATTAAAAAATCCATCGGTGATATCAGAGATGGGGTTTTTTGTAACTAACTTCATAGGTACATGGGGAAGCTGTGGTGGGCTGCGAGGCTCTAGGTGGTAGGTTTCCTGCACGGGTATTGAGATAAACTGCTGTGTTTTACAGAACTGCAGGAGGTCGGCCTTCTGCCAGAACAGCCAGAGATACCGTGGCAGGAAGAAAAACACGGTGGGCACAGCCATAGGAAAAAGAGCAAGCCCTGGAAGGACCACAGGAAAAGTGACAAAGACGGCCGGAGTCACAAAAAGATGAAGGTGTCCCAGGCAGAGAAACGCAGAGGAGAGAAACGCAAACGTGATTTTGAAATTGGCCAGGATTTGGAGGAGGACTTCCCCAGAGGGTGTAAGTGGCAGGCACACAAGGGCAGCAGAGTCCATCACAAGGGCATTTTCCAGTCATTCCCAGGCAGCAAAGCCATCTTTGTGCAGAAGCCTCTGGAAGGTGCCAAAAGGAAGAAGAAACGGAACAAGCAGAAAGACAACAGTCCTGATGACGACGACAATTTATTCCTCATAAAACAGAGGAGGAGGAAGTCCAAACAGAAATCCTGATGATGAGGAATGGGATGGATGGCACTGGTTCATGGCTCTGGCTCTGCTTTCTGTTGATTTCGTCCCTCTTTAGCACACTGAGTTGGGTCCATCCCCAGCGCCGGGCACCAGCCACAGTCCAGTGTCCATCTCTGCTCCCAGAAGGAGCGCTGTGTCCGTGGGAACATCCCGCAGGCGGGTCGTGGGGCTCGTGCTGGGAGTGCTGCACTTCTCAGCAGCCCTGCAACAGGCTGAAACCTTATTTTCTTTGCTTTGGGGGGTGGGGGAAAGGGGCCACGCTGGGTTTGGTAGATTTTGTTTCTTGACCGATGAACAGACTCTGCTGCCAGGGAGCACGATGCCTTCAGAGCTGATGCTGGAGAGAGGTAACTGGGGATAGAGCTCAGGGATGTGGGTCTAAAGCACGTTCCCTGTGGCCACTTAATCCTCTCCGGAGCGCAGCTGGGCAGGTTTTCTTCTCCTCCATCCCTCCGGGAAGGTGCTGCGAAGTCGCTGCCTCGCACTTGGGGTTGCAGCAGCCTGCCACCTCCCGCTGCGGCGTAGTGCTGGGCCCACTGAGCTGCCCAGCGAGCCCCTTCCCCACCCTGGCCAGCTCGGCACCGTGGGAGGGATGGAGCAGAATTAAATACCTCTGTGTTTCCCTGGATGTGGGTCTGTTTCTGGAGGAAAGGTAGCAGAGAATGAAAAATGTACTTGATTCCAGGCATACTGTGCTAAAATTTAATAATTTTTTTAAAGACAGTTATTTTTGTACGCTGGAATTAAACAAGTGTGTTGTTAAAAGCTTTGTAAGAATAAAAACTTCGTCAAAGGAACAACCTAAATAAAACTTCACATGGGGGATATAATAAAACAGAGGTTTGTTCTACATTTTCTTGCATTACCGAGCGTAATTAAAGCGTACCAAGCTTCTCTTTGCTGAGCTGAAACAAATCACCTCTGGCAAGAGATTTTCTGGCTTTGAAAAGGAGATGATCTGTGCTGTCCTCATTCGTGGCCCACTCTGTGCCGTGCCACTCCCTGGGCAACACCAACGTCCCAATTTCATGAAGGTGCAGCTCTGCCCTTAATTCTTACTCACAAATGGGCCTTTGGCCGTGGTTGTGCTTTGAAATTAGAAAGTATCTGGGACCTGTGCGAATGCAGGGGTCTCTGAGGAGGGGAACTGGGTGCTCTAGACAAAAATCAGGACTCTGGTTCTGCCAGTAGTATTCCCTGCTGGGACTCCCTAAATTCATTGGCATTTTGTTTGGCAAAGTCATCGGAGTTTTAGTGGCCGCCTCACCTCGTCCAGAGGTGTTTGTGGCTGAGCTGCGCCTACGCGGTGCTCAGGAGCCCACTGCCAGTTTTGATGAAGTGTGTCCTTGTTGGCAACTGAAGTTTCCTTTTGCTGAACTTTGCTGGTTACTTGATTGAAAAGTTCCCGGTGATTTTGAAAAAGTAAATCACTGTTATCCCTAATGCAAAAAGCAAAAAATCCATTCTGCTCCTGGAAAACTTTGCCCCTGGCACTGGAACTCATCTTCTCCCACGTGCCGTGTTTTACATCCCTTTTGTTTGTCAGTACCTGGTTCTATTCGAGGAGGGGTCTCAGCAGCCTTTAGCTGGGCCAGCGGGTGGGTGGGCAGATGGGCAGAGGGCTGGGGCAGACAGTGCTGGGACCAGCCCCAGCGTCCCTGGGGCACGGTTTGGCCGTGTGGCCAGCAGGGCTCTCACGGGGCAAGTAAATCTCTTCTCCAGGAGCTGCACCCTCTGAAGAGCCACAAGGAGCTCAGGAGACCTTCTCCTTGCTCTCCTGTCTCCAGCTCTCCAGCACTGCCTTGGACAGGAGCGCTGTGATGAAGGGATTCCCAAAGGGAACAGGTTCTCCATCTGCAAGAGGCGGATGGGATGGTTCCAGCGTCAGGAGTCACCTCTGTCTGGGGGAACACAATGGGTGTTCATGGACAGCATGTGGGATGGACAATCGCTGCCCTCACAGGGGGTGCGGCTGCGCTCGGGGAGCTGTGTCCCAGGGGCTCTTCCACCGCCAGGGATAACAACAAAGCTCATGGAAACAGAATGGGCAACACCCCTGCCCTGCGGGGAGGCAGATTTTAGGGAATCACCCCCCAGAACTATTTTCTCCATTGTTTTCAAGCTCATTTTCAGTAAGTTTGGAGGGGGTTTTTAAGGTGAAAACAACTCGGTGAAGTTGTGGCCTTGCTGTTCTCCCCACCTTACAGCAGTGCCATGAGGACTGCTCTGTGCTCTGGAGGATGCTGAGATCCTCCACACCTCTCATTTACTGGAGAACATGAAGAGCGGGTAGTTTTCACTGTCCTGACCCTGGAGCAGCTGCCTTTGCAGGCATGTCCAAGGGGCCAAGGAGAGCACTGTGAACTGTGACGGCACCTCACGAGAGGTGGCTCTGAGCCCTGGGTCTGTTTGTGGGGTGTTTTGTGGGTGCTGAGGGGTAAAAGCTGTAAAAGAAAGGAGAGTCGCTCTCAGACATGAAGGCCAGCAGAGCATTATTCTGATGGCCACCAGGGTGGCACAGTCTTGAGAAGTTCCTTATGCAGACTTTCTCTGCATCTCTGCCTCTAAGTGCCCTCTTCCCACCATTCTCATCTGCATTTTGAAAGGAAACTGCAAGGAAATCACAGTGTGATTTACCCCTCCTGTGGGCATCGTGCGGTGGCTTTATGCAGCAACGTGTCCTTATGTGTCCTTTAGCAGCCCAGCCAGCGTGCGGGGTGGCATCGGGAGTGAGAGGACGCGTGTGGTGACACCTCTTGGCACGAGCTTCCCCATCGCTGCGCTGCCAGGAAGACGAGGCGGGGGCAGCAGCTGAGGGGCACAGTGAGGGAGCTGCCGATGCCCCCGTGGGGCCCGTGGGCAGTGTCCGGGGAGGGGCAGATGTGGAGCGACCCCGAGCTTTCCCCGGCTCCCCTTCTGAAGTCGAGGTGCCTGGTCCCTGACAGGAGCTGGGCCAGCAGGACTCCCCAGTCGTGTGTCTGACGTTCAGAGCCACGCTCCGCCTTGGACTCCTCTTGCAAAGCCAGTTTTGTGCTGGTGAGCAAACCCCTGCCTTGTTTTGGGAAAGTTCAGGCAAAGTAACTTACTTCGGAGGTTGGGTGAAACCCAGGGAATCCTCCTGCAGATCCCTGCCCGGGGATCACCGGGGGTGGCTGTTGCCAGCACCAGATGGTGCTTCTGTGGTGGAAATGTCTCACTTTCCATCTGAGTCCAGTCCTGCAATGGTCTGACATGGCTTTTGCTCTGATTGATGTCTGTTGCTTGTGGTTGCAAGACCGTGGGTGAAAGCACAGAGGAAGTGGAGTACTTAGAACCACAGGAAGAGAGGAAGATAAACCAGCAGCATTTGGAAGGAGGTGGGAGGTGGATGAAGGAAGTCCTCCTGGCAGCCTTGCAGGTGAAGGGCAGGAGCGGTGTCACGGTGCAGTTCCCAGACTGGTAAAAGAGATGAGATACTGCAGCAACACACAGAAGCTGGAGCGTGAACCACAACTCTGC
>VXBW01003585.1:146436-157108 GCA_013400375.1 Thinocorus orbignyianus | reverse complement strand
TAATGGGGCAAAACATTCAAACCTATTTATTACTTTTGGGAACAGAACACCTTCCCAAGCATTTTAATTACTGCAGTAATATTCTGAAAACAAAGATCACATTCAGTCTCTCCCACTCTCTCTTCTTTTTCCCCAAAGAATAGAACTATGTCAAAACCTAGCAACCCTACATGCAGGAGAGAACCATGGAGCAAAACAGCATGCAGAGCCCCGGGAAGGCTGGGATCAAACAAACGGCCACAACAGCAGAAGAGCTAATACCTCGGCACGGGCTTTGCAAAACCCAACCAGCTCCTGGCCCCAGCTCCAGGGGCAGCAGTCCCTGGGGACACGTGTCAGGCTGTGGGGAGCCACCCCACAGGGGGACAAGGGGGACAGGAGGGGGCAGGAGGCACTGCACCAGGGGTGGCCTCAGTGGCTGTGCTAAGGCTGGCCTCCTGACCAGCCAGGTGGACACACCTGGGCTGTGAGTGGCCCCAGCCACACACGGGTGACACCGGTGTCCCCGCATCCCCTGCCTGTCCCCTCTCCTCACCCGCCGGGCAGCTGCTGGCATTAATGCTGGAGCTCACAGAGCAGATGCAAAGAGCCACCGCCCTGCTGGCCCTGCAGACCCGCCAGGGGGTCTGCGGGGGTGGGAGAATTGTCACTGCCGATATATTTTCCTGTTAGCCATCACAGGGAGATGCTGCTGGAGGGAACAAGGAAAAGGCTTCTCCTGTGCATGGCTGAGCTGCAAAGGCCAAATCACAGGGATGGGCTGTGCCCTGGGTAACTCTTACCTTGATTTCCATGTTGAAACACAATAAGCTTTGTAATAAAAGCCACATTTCCTTCCCGCACCCTCACGTCCTCACTGCCAGACCCCTCTCTGAGAGCAGCCCCACAGCCATCAAAACCTAAATTGCCATGGTCTTCCTGGGCCAGCGCTGTCCCTGTGCCCACCACAGAGCATCCCATGGGCCCAGGTCTCCTGGTTCATGGTGGTGCTGCTGGCCTGCCGCCGTGGCCATGGCAGAAAGTGCAGCAAGACCTCGTCGTTCAGCGGGGACCACACTGTGTGTTGACAGGAGGGAAAGAGAACTAAAGAGAACTATGCCAGCAGAGCCACCACAGTGCCTGTCTCCCCACCTCCGGTCCCCCTGGCCAGGGGCTCCCCTGCACTCATGGATGTCCTCCTGACCCTGCACAGGCACAAAGGGACAGGGCAGTGGCAATGGCACCTCATGCCAGCTGGTTGTCCCCAGCCTTCCTGCCATGGCATGGCTGTGCCCTGCAGGCCCAGGGTTCTCCTGCAGCCATGCCCCTCCCCAGGGGTGACAAGCCACCCGTAGCTGTCCTGGGGGACCCCTATCACCCCAGAGCCTGCAGAAGCCACCCCTGGGCGCTGCTGTGCCCGTCCGTCCCTGGTCCCCACACCTCTGCAGGATGGGATGCCCATGAGGAGCATCAGGAGCCATGGCACAGGCCCGCAGGCCAAAGCTGTGTCTCTCTGCCCTCCTCTTTCCCTGCGGAGCTGCACCTGGAGACCGGGATCACCCCCGGCTCCCACAGCCACCCCACCGCCCCCAGTGCTTCCCCCACATCCCACCCCAGGGACGGAGCGCTTCTCGCATTGCCGGGGAGAAGCAGGAACTTAATGAAAAATACATTATTTTTTTTTTCTTTTACAGGAAGTTTCCAGATTTATGCTAATGTCAGAACGCTTCTGAGTCATGAGGTGGCTGACAACACACCGGGTCATATTTTGCGTTAAAATACATGAATCCAAAATGAAAATATTGGCAGATTTAGCATCCGGCGGTCCGGTGGGTAAATGCCCCCATCCGGGTATTTCCAACAATAGATTGCATCTAAAACAGTTCTGAGTTCAGTCCTGACCACTAATGCTCTGCACAATCGCATGAAAAAAGTCCCTTTTAATTCTTAAAAGGAAAACAGTTTAATCATTGTAAGAAACTATACCTTCAGGGTATCGTTTCAAAAATACAGGCAGAGATTAGAAGGGATTTGCGAGATTGTGTTTATTCCCAATTTAGGTGCTTTCCATAAATTAATTATAAAAGCAAGCCCAAACCAGTCAGAAGTACACTGGGAAATTCTCAGAGTGTTAGTCATTTTCATGCACTAATATTCATGCCATCTGCCTGCCTTTTCTCTCTTTTCTCTAAATGCTCTATTGTTAGCCGCAGCCTGCTTCCCCCTGCCTGCGGTCCCTCTCCCCGCACCCTGCCGCAGGTAGTCACCCCGAGCACGCCGCTACATTTTTATTGAAAGAGCATTAAAAGCAGCAAGGTTTGTTCTGGTAATTGGCAGCGCGGCGCAGCAAACGGCCCCTCATCACGACGCCCCTCATCTGTTCCCTGTTCGGGGGGTTTCACTCCCACCTGCCTGTTGGCGCCGTCCCTATCTCCCCATTTGCGGGGGGCACAGGATGGACCCCCCTCCCCATGTCCCAGCGGATTGGGGATCCCAGGCAGGGGACAGCCCTGGCGCTGCAGGTCAGGACAGGCAGCACAGGCTGCCACGTCCCCACGCTGGGGACAAAGGCTGCCTCCTGGGTCCCTCTGGCCACGGTGAAACACGGGCCTCCCCCAGACGAGTCTGCTCGGCATCATTACCTCTCTGGAAAGTGATGCCAGCAACACAAACCCAGCATCACTGCCTGGGATGGCAGCTCTTCTGGAAAGACTGGGGGACAGGACAAGGTCTGCTATGAACAGCACCAAAGATGCCAGTGCCGCTGCTGCCAGCTCCGGAGGAGTCCGGGGGTTCACTGGCCTTCCCCCATCCTGGGACCACGGCCCCGGTTTGGCCAAGCTGGCCGCAGCCTTGGCCAGCAGCTTCTGGCCGGGGAAGGGGTCGCAGCGAGCGCAGGAGAGCCGCGGTGGAGATGAGCTGTGGGGCCACGTGTTGGGGTGGCTGATGTCCTCCCCAGATGCTGGGGGGCGTGGGGCCAGGGCCTGTGCTGGGCAGAGCCTCCACTGGCCGGCCGGACACCCCTCTGGCTGGGCTGGCAGGGTGACCAGCCCCTGCCCCCATGCCGGCCCGGCCGCATCAGGAAGATGGTGCTGCCCACACTGGACTGGGACAGCCGTCAATCCTCTCTGGGTAAAACTTTGAGCCTCCTTTTAAAAGTGGCAGTTGTCTGTTTTAAGAAAGGAAAATTAATATATTGCTCCTTAGAACACCATCGTCCAAAGGTTTTGGTTGCTCCTAAATACGAAATCCCTGCTATCCCTTAAGAAGGATTAAAGAAACTGCTGTCGTTGAAATCCCTAATGGAGATGATATGTTTTTTCCTCCCTACAGGAAACCTCTGGAAATGCTTTAAAAATAATCTTGTGGTAATAGTCTAACAGCCTAAGTACACATTCACCCTGCAGAAAAGGCAGACTTTCATCTGACTAAGAGACTTCTGAACACCATGGAGCCAGAAATGGCCATGCTGGCCCAGTGTCCCCACGTCCCTGGCTGTGCCCTGCAGCCCCCTGCAAAATCCCCTGCCCTGCAAACCACAGCAAGACATGCAGGGACATGAACACAGCCAGGGATGCGGAGATGTGGACACAGTGAGGACACAGGGACGCAGGCACAGTGAGGGACATGGGGATGCAGACACAGTGAGGGACAGAGGGACATGGGCAGAGTGAGGGACAGAGGGACATGGGCTCAGCAAGGGACACAGGGACATGGGCACAGCGAGGGACATGGGCAGCAGTGGAAGGATGCTCAGATCAGACAGGACAGCAAGGGCTGGGGTCCTGCTCTCAGGCCCCAGCAGGGTGGGCAGCTCTGCATCGCTCTGAGGAGGGACCTCTGGAGACCCGGAGGAGGTGAGGAGTTGGAAGGGAGTGGANAGAGGAGCAACTTCGAGGGTCCGGCTCCCCGCAGGACAGGGGGCAATCTCTCCTCTGGGCATGGGGGTGCTGAGAGATGGCATTCAGAGCCACAGGACAGGGCAAGGAGACGAGTGCCAGCACCTCAGGGAGCTGTGGGACCACAGCATGGAGCGCTTCAGTGGATCAAAGCCTTCGCTGCCCACGCAGGGCAATGACACCTCCAGGTTATGGGATAACAGGGCCAGTGCCACCTTCTCAGCAAATCAACCCACAGGCTTGTGAGTACTTGGTCCTCTCCACCATCCCGCCACCGCCACACAGAGCAAGGGGACCCTGGTGACCCCGGTCCTACCCAGAAACCCCAAAACCAGTGTCCAGTACCCCCAGGGCTCTGTGTCTGCTGCTGGAGGAGATCCAGCCACAGCAGAGGTTGCAGGAGGCCACCAGACCTGCTGATGGGGGACCCTGTGAGCCCATCCCACAGCAGGGGCAGCTTCCAGCCTCATGGGGACATCATCTGCCAGGAAAGTGCCCTGGCTGCGGGCACAGTGACAGGAGCGACTGCCAAGGTCCTTCTCTGCCAGTGTGGTGCTGCCAGCGTGACTGTTCAGGCTCGGGGCAGCCCTTGCAGCAGAGTATTTCCCATTTTGTCAGGAATATACCCCGGTGGGGGCTGCAGAGCACTCCCAGCCCAGCTTTACTCTTGAACATCAGGAGCCCAATCCCAGGAGTGTCAGCAGCGCTGCAGAGGGACACGGCCACGCTTGCTCAGGGAGGTGAGCAGTGCAAGGGGACACGTCCAGACCCTTCCCCTGCAGCATGGGGCAGGGCCTGCCGAGGGGCTCTGGATGGGAGACCCACCTGTCCCCATCCCTGTGAGCAAAGGTCATGCGGAGCCGCTGGCACCAGCCTCAGGGCAGGGACCTGCAGGTCCTCCCGGGAGCCAGCACCGCTGCCGGTGTCTGGCTGTGTCCCTGGAGGGGACGGTGTGTCCTGGGATGGGAAGGCAGCCATGCCCCGTGGCGGGGGTATTAATTAACCAACTGGATCCCAACAAATAGGCTTTTCTCTGAGGAGCAACCAATGAATTTGGTGGGTGTAAGTTTGGCTGGATTTGGTCCAACCACCAGCTCTTGACAGACACTTTTCCAGTTAAGGCTGACCTAAACCCCTCAAAAAATGGTCCTCACCCCCAGCACGCCCTGGAGAGCCATTGGTCCTCAAAACCCACCATGCATGACCAGGATGGGACAGAATGGACAGACAGATGGACAGACACCCAGCTGTACTTCTGTTTTTTCACAAGGAGCCTCCACACTCCTGTCTGCCCTGCAGAGCCACAGCCTCTGCCAGCAGTATGTCGCAGGCGGAGTGATTGACTTCACTCGTAAGAGAGAAGTAATGAAATGTTTATTAAGGTGAAACAGAGATTTAACAAAATTAGTGGTAAATGCAACAGTATTTTATGAGATTTGATGCCAAGGCAAACTTGTTTATTTGCTGCATTTACTTGGATTTCAAAGGACACCACCTTCGCACAGTGAAAGCCAGTGGTGGTTTTTGTCCTGCCCTGACATGCATTCCTAAAATTCCCACCAAACTCCGTCGATACCCAGGAGGATAACATTTCTTCCGCCGGGGGAGCACACACCACAGGGGTCCAGGCTGCAGTGGGTGCTCATCTCCCAGCAGCTCCACAGCCCCACCGGCAGCGGCCCACGGCTGGCGGAGCTGGGGACAAAGCTCAGTCACGCCTGCTGTGACTGCATCCTGGCTCGGCTGGCCAGCCAGTCTCTGCACCGAGCCCACTGGCAAGAAGAAATATAAGCAAAGCCTTGGGAATTGAACAGCCTCGCACAGGGGAAACGTGAAAACCATGTCCGAGGAGGATAATCCCATGGCAAGGCCTTTCCAGCTGCGATGGCATCAATGGGCTGTTAAAGCAAACCCCTGCAAGTTTGCACAGGAGGAAAGAAAAGCTGCGCCCGGACTAGGCTGGGAGGCACGCAGTGTCCCCGCTGCTCCGGGAGCAGCCAGGCTAGCAGCCAGCAAGCGGAGGTGGATCTGGCATCCATTCATCTCTCTTGTTTCAGCTTTCAGCAGAGCTTTGCAGAGCTCTGCAGGGATTTTCAGGGGTGAAATGGTCTCCAGGTCTGTCTAAACCAAACCAGATGGCAAAACTGGAATTTACAGCTCAGTTTTCATCAGGGTGTCCAGACAACAGGAAAGATGCTGAGTCATGGATGAGTGATCAACCAGAGAATCACAGAATAGTCTGAGTGGGAAGGGACCTTAAAGCCTACCTAGTGCCACCCTCTGCCCTGGGCAGGGACACCTCCCACCACACCAGGTTGCTCCAAGCCCCATCCAGCCTGGCCTTGAACCCCTCCAGGGATGGGGCAGCCACAGCTTCTCTGGGCAACCTGGGCCAGGGTCTTACCACCCTCAGAGTGAAAACTACTTGAACAACCTGAAACTCCAGAGTGAAGCAAAGCGTGGCAGAGCAAGGAAAGGCTGCAAGGCATCCCCAGGTTGGGCAGGCTGATGGATGCTGAGCAGCATTTCAGAAGGAGCCAGCAGAGGCAGGTGGGTGGTGGAGGACAGCAATGGGGGCAGAGAAGCAGGAGGGCAGTGCCCCACAGGCACCTGTGCTAGTGCCCTGCTGAGGCTGAGGTGGTGACAGCTCAAATGCAGCAGGAAAATGGTTTGGAAGGAAAAGGTGGGATGGGAATACTGTGATGGCTAAAGATGCCATGGTTAAGCCCGAGGCTGCCTGGTGTGCTCACCCTCACGGTGTGCACAGAGGGGTTGAGAGCTGGCCAGGGCAGCTGCAGGGACGTACACAGGCTGTTTGCTCCGTGTCTGGAGATGCCAGGCACATTTGTACAGCCTTCAGGCTGAGAGGTGGGTGGGTAGAGGGCCAGGACCTCGCCAGCATCCCGTAGAGGGGAGGGCTGCATCTCACAGGATGGTGATGGGTGCCCTCACTCCCTCCATCTTCCTCCCCCAGGGATCCTCCAGCGAGCGTGCACCTCCTCCCACACCGAGTGCAGCCATCCACAGGGCAGAGACTCACGGGGAATCAAGCTCCATTTGTTCCTCTGCTCACAAAACTCCTGCTTTTTTTAAAACAGAGCACACAATCCTGTCACGCTGCTGCTCGGAGCAGCATTTGAGACAGGGGATCCATGGGGGGACACTGTGGGTGCCAGGAGCGGCCTCAAGTGCAATCCCATTTGTGCCTGGCCTGACAACGCAGTTCTGACCACTGGAGGAGTTGAGGAAAGAGAAGGTTTGGGGGGGTCTATCCCTTGTATAAATACCTGGTGAGGGAATGAGGATGTGGGAGCCAGGCTCTCCTTAGCAGTGCCTGGCAGCAGGGTGATGGGCACAAACCGGGACATGGGAGATTCCACTCAGAAGAAAATAATTTTTCACCCCGAAGGCGGCAGAACACTGAAACCAGCCGCCTTCAGAGGTGGTGGAGCCTCACTGCAATCCCACTGGGACACAGCCCGGGCACCCAGCTCTAGGTGACCCTGCTTTGAGCTGGGGGTTGGACAAGGTGACCTCTGGAGATGTCTCCGGCCTCAGGGCCCCTGTGGCTCCAAGCTGCTCCCCGTGGCAGAGGACTCCCATGAGATGCAGTGCAAGAACACAGCATGGACAGTGTTCCTGCCTCTGGAGGGACTGCGGAGGCAGAGCCTTGCCAAGAGGCAGCCAGTTCCTCGCCCCAGTGGGCTGTGACCTGTGAACAAACAGGCACGCAGGGCTGGGCTGCCACCGGCTCCCGTGATGCAAAAGAATTTTGTCACCAAACTGCAGGAGTGACGTGCTCCAGAGACGCAGAGCTGAGTCTGTGGAGCAAAATATCCCCAGTCCTGGCAGAGAGGCTGGGCTCATCCCGCAGGAGCTGCATGCAGGGAAGAACATGTCCCTTCTCCCTGCCCAGATTGTCTGTGCAGGCACTGGGCAGTGGTGTCCTGAGGCACTGTGCAGAGGGTGCGCTCACCGAGCAGCTCCCGCAGAGCCTGCAGCTGGACACAGTGTCCCAGGACGGTGCTGACAAGCCAGGGCGCACGAGGAAAAGGCTTCTGCACATTTAGAGTGAGGACTTCAAATCTGAAGCCAGACAGCGAAGGAGACAGTTTATAGGTGCTCCATTTACTTAAGTGTATCAATAAAACCACACTTTGGCCAGCATTGTGGGGTTTGTTTTGTAAATATATCCTCTGTGGGGGTCTCCCCCCTGCTTCTACAGGTGCTGAGGGAAAGGAGAACTCCTGCAGGCACCGTGCTGCCAGATTAGCAGGGAGATGTCACACTGGAGAGCGTACACTCCTGACAAATCCTTACGTGATTGGGGATGGAGATATGATGTCAGCTCTAATGGTAACCCAGGTCAATAAAATAAAATAAACTTCCAGCAATTATTACAAAATAAAATGGATTCTGCTGGCATAATCTGACAACACACTGATGGTGGGAGCAGACAGACTCATGATAAAGGAAAATCCCAACAGTAGAGTGCAGTCTCATTAGATAAGGTGATACCTCATATAGCATAGATGATTCATGGCAGAGAAAAGTACCGTAAGTCCCTGGCATCCCAGTTTGCTGTAAGACTCCCATTTTGATCAGAATGCTGTGCATTCCGCTCTCTCCAGCCCTCTTGTGAAAGGTTCCATCAGATGATGAAAGCTCTTATCTCCCGGGGCAATGAGAGTGAAGGAGCCCTTGGCCAGCACACGCTTTGTTTTCCCCAGCGGGCTGTGGTGACCCAGCCAGGCTCTGCCCCGCAGCCACACCACAGCCACCAGGCAGGAGCCGCAGCCTCTGCCTGCAGAACAGCCGCTTTCTGAACTCCGATCCCCCCGGTGTGTGTGCTGCAGCCCCTCCCCATCTCCCACACAGCACAAGCCTGCAGAGCACCCACTGTGGAGCGGCAGCAGGGACCTGGCTAGATATTATGGGGTGCTGAACTCTGTTTTCCCCACATCCATGTAAGTGTTCTCTTTATTGGCATGACTCTGTGTTCATTCCCAGAGATAATACACATGTTTTATCCCACTTGCCCATAAAAGCTCACATCTTTTTGTGCTGCTTTTTTCCCCTACCTCCTATACCTCACTGTGTTCATTTTGTGATCATGAAGTAGACTCAGGTCAGGTCTCCAGCAAATTTAATCTGGCTATTAATAAGCAAAGTCTGTTTAGCACTGGGAGAGGCTTTGCTTTGTCTATGGAAATCTCCCAAAATAGTCCCTGAAGGGTCTGAGATGGAAACTCTCATCCCAAAACACTTCCCAAAACCTGTACTTTCAGGTGCCTGCTAGAGGTGGCAACCCCTCTCTCTCAATGAAGCCAGGCCACCAGCTCAGCCTAGACACCTGCTGTGGGGTGATGTGCCAGGACAGGGCTGCTCTGCAGCGTCTCCTCCAGTAGCTGAACAGAGGGACATGTGGCAGACAAATGCTGTTCCTGGAGCTACAAGTGGGGTCACCGGTTCCTCTTGGCTGGCACCTTCTCACTCCTGCTTCACAGCAGGTACACTCTGCCTAGAGGCGCAGGTTGGGTTCCAGCATCATTGTGGCTCCTACATGCCCCCTCGGCCAGCAGAGACAGAAGTGCTTAAATGATGCCTCAGGAGACAGAAGTGAAATAGGACAGAGCTCAGAAAACCATTCTGGTCAGGGACCCAAATGGGTGATCACAGCAAAACAGAACCTGGGAGGAGCTATCACCCTGTGTGCCAGCCCAGAAACCCACCATCTCCCATATAAACCGGTACAGGTCATCACCAACCCAGCTTCAATGACACAAAGGGCACAAAGCCGTGTCCAAAAGCTGGTTGATGGAGTTCCCATCCCCCTTTGGTTACTTTGACTACCAGGCCCTTGGTTGATTGGTGATGATGTTATATAGCATTGCACGTTATAGCTTGCAGCTGTACTTCTCATACAGAGGTATGGAATTATCTCCATGAGGATGGACACAGCTCAGCGTCACAGTCTGCACTATTTGGCAGTAGCCCCTCTGCCACTTCTGGAGAAGATGTCAGGGCTCACGGATAACACCCTGATGTTGCAAGGAATTTGAAGAAAAGTCAAAAGGAATCCAAATAAATGTATGCAAATGTATATACACACATATGTGTGTGTGTGCACACCTTGCTCCAAGGGCTGCTTTGCCCTGCCCATTGACACCTGTACCCATACACATACACACACACACACACACACACAAACACACACACACCCCCTTCCGTTTGCCTGCTCAGCTCCTGTGAGCCTCCAGCTCACTGACATCTGTAAGAATCCAGCTAGATTTTATTAAAAAGTCATCTTAGGTATAAAAACTCTTTTAAAAGCCCTGCAGAACTCTTTTGAATTTCAGTCCCCAGCCAGCTGGCAGGAAGGGAGCAGACAAGCCAGCCGGCTCTGGATGCTGACATCCTCACGCTGCAACACAGAGGGAAGGTCTCCTCTGCCGCCCACCAGCGTTCCTAATCTTGGGATTTGCAGCCTCCACACCAAGTCCTGCGGAGTTTCTGATCTCTGAAGGGTCTGCAGAGAGGTCCTGACTCCCGCTCTGTGATGGAATCCACCCCACCCCTCTCCCACCCTTAAACTATCCCATCAGGGTACCAGCCCAGCCACTGTTCCTAGCCTGCAGGACGACCCCCTCCAGGCAAGGTGGTCCAGGTGCCCACAGACCCTGCCTCCCCAGCAGCTCCAAGGGCTGGGGTTCTTTCCCTGTGGCCACTACTCGAGCTGCGGGGAAGGGTTCCTTGGAGGAGCCGTGGGTTCCAAGGGTTCCAAGGGTTCCTTG